>BTPG01000006.1:159255631-159425631 GCA_036245525.1 Semisulcospira habei | reverse complement strand
AAAAAAAAATAAGCGAAAAATTTGAAAGTGTTTCCAATGATTCTAAAAATGTCACAGTCCCTGCTTCTGATTCACAACCTCGGCAGGCAACCTTTGATACATCATGTTATGCCGTCAGTAGGGCGTTCCTGTCCGGGAATCGCCTCGACAAAACGCCCCACCGAAGGCCAGATGGTGAAATGAAGGCGGTTAGTACTCCTGCGTCCACTATGGAGTGATCGCCCTGTTTAGTCCCGACACACCACGGCAAGTTATAGATCGACTATGACAGTTTGAGGGTGTTCAGTGAGATACTTAACCTTTTGCGTGTCGGTAGCGGTCTTAGTCGCGATGATTCCAACAGGAGTCATTGCGACTAAAACCGCTACCGACACGCAAAGGGTTAATGCATTCAGCCCGACGCACGTATTTCCCAAATTTTCATCTAACGACTATACACCTGTTGCAGGAGATGGATCGACCATGATAATTCAAGGGTAGTGCCAGATGAGCTTGGCGCCGACAGGCGCCAGGCTCATCTGGCACTACCCTTGAATTATCATGGTTGACCCAACTCCTGCTGTAGTGCGTCAGGGTTGAATGTGTTAACATTTCACTCGAATAGAAGCGTACTTGTGGCGTACTCCCCAAGTGGGTCTAACACAGTAGTTTTTTAAAAATATTTTTTAAATATTGTTTTTGTCTTCGCACGTCTCAGGAGGTCCCGTAACCCGCAGTAACGCCGACACCCCGTGCCGCCTGGCTGTGCCCTCAGACAACAATAACTGGGGCGTGAATAGAGTGACGGGGGACAGCTGGGACCCCCTCTTCAAACTCGACCTCAGGCACAGCGGCAAGAACGAGTACACCGGTGAGTTCTGCTTCTTCTTCTGCTTGTACAGGGACAGGGACTTCCAACTTGCGTCGATTTCGTCCGGGGGGGGGGGGGGGTGGGCCAGGGGGTGTAGAGGGGGGGGGGGAGGTTGTCTCTCTGACTGTCTGCCGCTCCGTCGCTCAACTGGCTGATGGTGTTGCCGGGGCCGGGTGGTTGGTGGTGCAGGAGGCAGGTGATAGGCCGGAGGCCCGTCACCTATCGCCAGGCTGGTGGGTGGTGGTGTGCCAGCCACTCCAAAAGCTGTTGTAGGAGTGGTGGCGGTGATGGTGGGGGTGGCCGGGGGAACCGTGGCCGGTTGTAGATGGGTCTGGGGAGGTAGGGTGGTGGTGGCGGCGGCCAGTCAATTCTTGGTCGAGGTGTGGCGCGCTGTCGTGGATGGGGTGGGTGACGGTGTTGGGGTGGTAGGCGGAGGTGTGGTGGCGGCTTAGGGAGCAGTGCCGGGCGTCGCTGTCGGTGTCGGACCCACTTTGGAGGCCGGTTGCGCCGTCGCCGGTGTGGTTCCGTGCTGGTTTCTTGTGGATTAGGCTCGGTGGTGGTGCCTTTCTCCTCTTGCTGGGGGACAGGGGTTGCATCGGTGCCTACTTCTTGAGTAGGCGGCGTGGTATTTCCGCAACCCCTGTGTCTGATGGCGGTGGTGGTGGTCCCAGTCTTCTTAGCTGCAGTCTGTGGGGCCGCCAACGACCCCGTTGACTGCAGCTTGGGTGCCACCTGACATTCTGCTTCCACATAGGTGGGTGCCGCTTGACACTCTTGTTCCACGTAGGTGGTGTTGTTTGTCTGGGCTGTCGAGTCGCAGAGTGTCAGGGTGGTGAGGTCAGCAATAGCCCCGGTGTGGATCAACCACCGGGCGGCAATAAGTGCCCGGTGGTAGTTGTCCCCTTCCGCCGATGTTATCGCAGGCACCGCGTCCTGGAGCAGGATGACAAGGTCGTTAAAGTCCATGCTCCGGAGTCGGGTCCCCTCCTCCACAGACGATGCCGCCCGTTCCCGGGTAACGTGTTCCGGGAAGGTGAGCGGCGGCGGGGAGGAGGGTGGAAAATCCGGCTCCGAGGCTGACTCCAACGATTCCTCGGGCCCCGTGCCCCAGAGGGGCGGCGCCTGCGGGGGATCCCGGGTTCTGTCCAGTGTTAATGGTGGTGGGTACTGGAAGAATGATGGTGGTTCAGCGTACTGGCTGTACCGATCAAAGAAGCTCTGTATATCGGGTGGTATGGAGAATCCTTGCGATCCTCCATCCACGTCGGTCTGGTGCGGCGGGTAGCTTGATTTCTGGGGGGGGCGTGGGTGCCCGTCGCGTTGGATCTTGTGGCCATATCGGAGGGGAGAGAGGGGGCTTATAGCTCCTCGTCTCCCTCCTGGCCGGTGGTGGTGATTTTGGCGCTTGGGGGAGGGTGGCGGTAAATTCCTCCGCCTGCTGCTTGTTTGACTTGCGCCGATTTTTCCTCCCTTTGTCCATGATTGGTGTGCGGACTGGTAGGCTGGCTGACTGCTGGCTCGCTTGCTTGTCGCTGTGTGGAGAGAGCGGAAAAATACCGTCCTCTCTCCTCTGCTGCTGAAGGCTGAATGGATGCCGGTGAGTTGGTCAGGCAAGTCATGACAGTTAACGGTTCCCGCCTTAGGCAAAGGATGATCATCATTCCGTTATCGGTCACCTCAGTAACACGGGGTCGTGAGAAATGGTCTATTATTTCCAATCACTATTTAAAAAAAAAATCCTAGCATAATATCGAATTACGTCGGTTTTGCCAGCCTTCTTTAGCCAATGTCGCCATATTTCCAATCACCTGTGTTAAGTAGTGATCGATCACTCAGTAGTAATCGGGATCACCCCGTTCGTTATACTTTGAAATATTCATGAGGTCAAGGTCACAACAAGCCTCACTTTCGATTTGGGTGCTTTCGTTCATCCCGTGAAAACAATCTTCATTCCTTCATCGTGAGCCCTGCGCACGACGGAGAGATGTGCCCTGTTTTCACAGGATGTACTTGACTTGGCCTGGTCTAGCTCGACTTGAATTGTCGTGACTGGATCTGACAATGCTTAGCAGTGAAAAAGAGAGTTAACCCTTTTAACCCTTTTAACCCCAAATTTGGCGATGTCATCTAACGACTATGTACCAAATGCAGAAGATGATCGATCACGATAATTCAAGGGTAGTGCCAGATTAGCTTAGCGCCTTTGGGCGCCAAGCTAATCTGGCACTACCCTTACATTATCGTGGTCGAACAATCTCCTGCTGTAGTGCGTTGGGGTTAAATGGTCTAAGACTATT
This sequence comes from Semisulcospira habei, assembly GCA_036245525.1. NCBI lineage: Eukaryota > Metazoa > Mollusca > Gastropoda > Semisulcospiridae > Semisulcospira > Semisulcospira habei. Next base: position 159,422,484 of record BTPG01000006.1, on the reverse strand, counting down.
ACCCTACTTTTCTTCCACCTTGTCAGTGGCCATGAAACTTGGAAGTCAGGTGATCCCCTTCAGTGATGCCATCATCACAGCCGAAACTAACGGCAGCTGCGGCGTCGGCGAGCTCCACTACGACAGCGACGACTTCTACCAGGTCAGGCAGGCTAGCCAAGACTGCCCCCTACTCTTGGCCACCAACCAGAAGTCAGCCATGCACCAGCTGCCGGCCCTGCGCTGGAATGCGCCGAAGTGTGGCTGTGTCCACTTCAGGTTGGAACACAAGCCACAACAATTTGGTCAGTCTTGACCATTCAAAGATACACGTATTGCAACATACAAAAAGATATGAATCGATCCTGATAATTGAAAGGGTGTTGCCAGAATAGTTTTGGCGTCTATAGCGAGGCGCCAAGCCATTCTGGAAGATTATGGTAGCCTATCTACCACAGTGATCTGCTACAAATGTCAATAGCCTGGCACCTCATTTAGTAGAGGCGATGCCGCCAAGTTCCAACTTTAGATGTGGGCACATCCGGGAATCGCCTCGACAAAACACCCTACCGACGGTCAGATGGTGAAATCAGGGCGATCACTCCTGCGTCAAATCTTCACCAATTCTGTCTCAATGGGTGGTTCAGATGCTAATTTTAACCCTTTGGCAGTCGGTAGCGGTTTTTTGTCGCGATGATTTCTGTAGGAATCATCGCGAGAAAAACCGCCACCGACAGCTAAAGGTTAATTAATCATCGCGATACAACCCCCGCTACCGACAGCCTAAAGATTAATTAATACGTTGTAACAGCACAGACGTTTCATTAACGATTAAGTCATGAATCCGAAGACAACCCAGTCAGCAACAGGCCTCCGGGTCGACATGGGGTTCTCGGGGGCCTGTTGCTCGCTGCGAAATGTCCATGTATTGCGACAAACAAAGCGTTTTCTATCTTGAATCTTTGAACTCGCGAATCTCATTAATATAATTTCGTATTGCAACCAGACATGTAACTCCATTGTAATCAGTAATGTGTGAACCCCTTCAGCCCCCACGCATTACAGCAGGAGATTGTTCGACATTAATAATTCAAAGATAGTGCCAGATTAGCTTGGCGCCTGATGGCGCCAAGCTAATCTGGCACTACCCTTGAATTATCATGGTCGATCCGTTTCCTGCAACCTGCACATGGGCGTTAGGCGACACCGGTTCAAAGGGACTGCTTTTGTCTTGTCACAGACAGAGAGTTATTCAGTAATTTTCATGAAATATTTCTGTTCGTGTACAGAGCTATGGTGATTGAGATGTCCGAGACCTACTATGCTGAGCGCGTGGGAGTTGTGGACGGACCCCTCGCCGCCACCGTCTGCACGGAAAACCCATCACTTCTTCCCAGAAAGGTAGGCTTATAATTATTCCCCTTCTTCGTCCTCTTCTTTCTGTGCACAATAAAACGTTGATAACCCAGCGGTGCTTAACATATAACGGTAGAACGAAACTTACGTTTGTTTAAAACGTATTATTAACTCATTCAGCCCGACGGCAGTATTTCTCAAATTTTGGAGGTGTCACCTAATGACTATGCAACAGCTGCAGGAGATGGGTCGATCATGATAATTCAAGGGCAGTGCCAGATTAGCTTGGCGCCGACAGGCGCCAAGCTAATCTGGCACTGCCCTTGAATTATCATGGTCGACCCATCTCCTGCTGTAGTGCGTCAGGGCTGAATGGGTTAAAGTGATTCTGTGATTGTTCAATAATGTTGCTAACGTCTGTGGTAGGCCTACTCGTACTTTGTTGTATCATTATCTTTGTTGACTGTTTTAGACGAAGAAAAATATCGTTTTATGGACAATTGCTGTAATCTTGAAACTGTTCACTAACCTGGGCCCTGGGAACTGGCTACAGATTGAAAAAAAAAAAAAAAAAACGCGAGACATCTGTCTTCGTTGCAGTTGTCCAACAGTCCAATTTCTTTGCTAAGGGAGAGGGACCATACCCAGTTTCAGACTACACAATCTGAAGTATTATATTTCCCCTGTATGTCCCTGAGACACGATTCATGCCAACAAAGAGCAGAAAAAAAAAAGCGAGGAAAACAGTTGTTTTCTCAGTGATACATTCTCAAAGTCGAGGAAGTACAGTTAATTTCAAGTCGAGCCTCGACGACACCGGACACCTCAAAGGGTCAAGGTGTTCAGCTCACATGCAGTGAGCCAACGGTCCTTGGGCCGACGTCGGCCGCAGGGGGCCAGAGCACTGTCATGCGCGGACCGACTGCGTTCGACGTTAACCTGATGACCTGTGCTGGGTCATGACTGAAAGTCCCGGTTTTCAGTCTTTGCTTGATTTTTTGTTGTTGGAGGGGCTGACTTTTTACACCAATCTATTGCTGTTCGCTAAATCGGGAAAGATTAGTGGAGACCACTTGAACTTTTGGAAGATGACAATTCAAGCTTCCTGTTTTTCTCAGTTTGTAACTGCATCATTTCCAGCGCCAACTACAGGAGATGAGTCTAGCACAAAGCTCATGGCAGTGCCTTATTAGTTTGACGCCGGTCCAGGAGCTCAGCTAATAAAGCACTACCATTTTGTTATCATAGGCTGTTGGAAGGGTATGGTCGCAGTGAGATAATCTTTGTTACTTGTACTGCGTTGAACGCCAATATGCATACAATTAACTAACTGCCTTTTAGCTGACAAATAACTAACACTAACTAACTAACTTTAACTGACTATAACTAAAGATAGCTAACGATATTTAGCCCGATCAGACTCAGTTTTTGCAATCTTCGTTGATTCAACCCCAACAAGCCATAGCTGTACTAGGAACATGGATTCAAAGTGGTGTTGCGGGGGCTCACGAGGATCTATACCTCTTGCAACTGCGTGCCGTTCCGTTTTTCTCGGCACTGAACGGGTTAACTATGGCTAAATATAACTAACTACAACAAACTGTAACTATCATTAACTAACTGGAAGTGTATGGGATCGACACATCAAGATCTCTTAACTCATTTCAGACGTGTCGCAGGCGGATACGCGACAAATAGCCCCGTATCCGCATGTGGCACGTCTCGAATGAGTAAAAAGTTCTTAAAAGATGTATTTTAGTTCGCACTCTGAAAGACCTCTTGACCTGTTTTCAAAATGATAACAAGCCGCTTCCGTCACGTACTCATGCGTGTTTTTAGTCACAAATCTTGAGTCCCACGGTAGTGCAGTGAACTTTTCCCGTGTTATCGTTATCAGCTGTCGCGAGAGGAGAGAACAGAACTACTGTGTCGAGTGACCGAGCGCTTCAGCGGCCTGGAGGTCGTGCAAAGGTCAAAGTTCCTGGATCGACATTCTCTGACCCCTCACTACATGGACCGTGCCGCCATGGAGCTCGCGCTCAGCACGCGCCGCCATGACATCACTTCCTGCTGCCAGAAGGTAAAATGCAGTCCGGAGAGACGTCTTCGCTTTTAAAGAACGTATTGGGGGAATGTCCTCTGGTTCAAATTTAGGCTTATATCTTTAAAATATTTGGGCAAAGTGTGTGGGTGGTGGGAGGTAAATTTATGCTTTGTTCCTAGGGCTCTTTGAACTTCAGGGAGAACCCCATCTCGGTTCACAAAGGTGATAACTTTGAACAAAGCACATAAAGGCCATTGAAATAAATATATCTTCTCTAGGGATTAGGGATTGCTTGAAGTTTCTACATGGTGCCAACCGCCAACGACCACGTTGGTTCTGTTAAAACACGAACAATGATGTACCAAATAATACGACACCAGTTATCTCATTTTGTGACACCTTTTTTTCAGAGTGGGGATGAGCGTCATGCATGTTTCATGGACATACGACGTCACCGCGTGGACAACTTTTGTGCCGATGGCTTTCCCGACATTCCCTTCACTACCCTGCGCAGCAAATTTATGCGCGAAAGGGAGGAAGCGTGCTGCTGGAGACTAGGTAAGACCTTCCGCGTGTAGCTGATAAATCCGAGACGTGCGCCACGTCTCGAATGAGTTAATGACGGAATCTGTCAACAATTTCAGGGATCACAAGATTTATATATCTTGAATTGGCCACTATTTGTTTATAATAGTTGGAGTTAAGTTTATGGACAAACAGCACGAGACTTCTTACTGGATAGTAGTAGGTGTGCACTTGGTATACATATACTGACGAGCAAAAGAAATGAGACATAGTTCATATCATCGGAAACAGTGGAGTTGCTGTCGAATTTCTCTTGCTTGCCAGCATACGAGAACGGTTTCAGTATCCTCTTTGTTTTAAAGTTTAACTGTTTGCTGAATCGAGCCGCAGCCGTACGCGGCCTGAAGGGAGGAAAGTCTCCAGGTGTAGACAACGTACCTGCTGAACTGTTGAAACATGGAGGAGAAGTAACAACGAAGGTCCTCACTACACTCTGTCAAAAGATCTGGGAGCAAAAGAAATGGCCAGTAGAATGGACACAGTCTCTAGTGATCCCGCTCCCCAAGAAAGGAAACCTGAAACAGTGCCAGAACTACAGAACTATCAGTCTGATAAGTCACCCTAGCAAAGTAATGCTTAGAATCATTCTCAACCGCCTCAAAACTTTCGCCGAGGAACTGCTGGCAGAAGAACAGGCTGGCTTCAGAGTTGGAAGAAGCACTGTAGAGCAGATTTTCAACTGCCGCGTCCTGATCGAGAAACATCTGCAGCATCAGCGCGAACTCTACCACAACTTCATTGATTTCAGGAAAGCATTTGATCGCGTCTGGCACGACGGACTCTGGCAAGTCATGAGATCGTTCAACATAGAGGAGGGACTGATCCAAATGATAGAAGCGCTTTACAAGAACGCCTGCAGCGCGGTTCTACTTAACAATCAGTCAGGCGAGTTCTTCAGGACGACGATCGGTGTCCGTCAAGGATGCCTGCTCTCTCCTGTCCTTTTCAACATATTCCTGGAGAAGATCATGCAGGAAACCCTCCACGACCACCATACTTCAATCTCTATTGGTGGCAGATCCCTGTGCAATCTTCGATTCGCAGACGACATTGACCTCATGGCAGGCAGCAATAGTGAGCTCCAAAACCTGACAGACAAACTTTCAAGTAGCGCAGGGTCTTATGGCATGGAGATCAGTACGGATAAAAGCAAAGTGATGATCAACACCACAAGCGACAGCAGCAGCAACATTCACATGAACGGCCAAAAGCTAGAAGAGGTCAATAGCTTCAAGTACTTGGGAGCCATCCTGTCCAAAGACGGTAGTTGCATAGCAGAGATCCGTATCAGGATAGGTACAGCAACATCCGCAATGGCCAGGCTGGACAGGATATGGCGAAGTAACTCCATCAGCTTCACCATCAAGTACAGGCTTTACAAGTCCCTCATAGTGTCTATTCTACTCTACGGCTGTGAGACTTGGACACTGCTTGCAGACTCAGAAAAGAAAATCCAGGCCTTTGAGAACAAGTGCCTGAGGAAGTTGCTCCGCATCTCGTACCGCGAGCACAAGACCAACGAATATGTACGGAGCATCGTCACTTCCCTGGTGGGCCCACATGAACCCCTTCTGGCAACCGTGAAACGGCGCAAGCTTGCTTGGTTTGGCCACGTGACCCGACACAACACCTTGTCCAAGACTATCCTCCAAGGCACTCTCGAAGGAAGTCGTCGGCGAGGTCGTCAGAGAAAGAGTTGGGTCGCAAACATAAAAGAATGGACCGAACTCGAGATGTCAGACTTGCTTGCCACCGCCCAAAATAGAACTCAGTGGAGAGCACTGTCTGTTGCTGCTGCCTTTCAGTCCCCCCAACGCCCAGTTCGGGCAAGGGACTGATGATGATGATGATGATGAATCGAGCCACAACATTAGCAGCACATGCACGCAGAGCTTTGAACAAGCGCGGACAGGAACAACCTTTGCTGATAATGAAGGCATGGACCCTCATAACCCCTTGGTTCTTGGGTACTTATACAAACTCTTTCTCACCTGTGTTCGTAGGTGAAGCCCGTTACGACTGTTTTGCCGTGGACGCCCATACAAAACATGGCCAGTGGTCAGCAGACTTCACGCTTGACGAGGCAGACCCTCTTAATGACCTGGGTGATTACCCTGATGAAATCCACTCCCTAGAAAAGGTAAATCTTAAACTCTTGACTGTTAATGACGATATCGCTTGGCGAACGCGTCACGTACTTGGCTATTACTGACGATGCCGTTCGGCGGAAAAGACGCGTATTGACGCGTCTTTTCCGTCGATCGGTATCGTCAGCAGCAGTCAAAGGTTTACAGATTTGCGTCTCGGTAGCGGTTTTTGTCGCGATGATTCCTTTAGGACGCAAAGGGTTAATTAACACATCGAGAGCGCTAGTAAGAAGTAAGGTCAACTTCCCAAATCTGTGTTTTTCTCTGAAGACCAGATTACAGTTCAGTAGACGGATCGACCAAGATGGTTCAAGGATGGTGCCAGAAGAGTTAGTTGTTTAGCGGCGTATTTACAGAAGCAACTTTGTGACGTTTCATCTTTTATTTCGTGTTTTAATGGACTAAGTTGTCGTCAGCCTGTTTGAATGATTTTTTTTTAAAATTTGTCCCCCCCCCCCTCCCTTCTACAGGAATACGGTGTGAGCCTCTTCCACTCAGACGAAGGTCATCATCAGCCTCCAACCGCCACCACCACCAGTACCACCACAACAACCACAACCACTGCACCACCACCGAGGACGTTTCTCTCTGATAACGAACGCTATCCTCACCATGAAGGCCGGGTAGCGGCCGCACCAGGTGGTTTCAGTCGGAGAGCAGGGGCGCTTTCGGCGAGAGCCAGAAGCGATGAAAGAGCGTCCTCAGTGGGCACCGTGCGGGTTGAGCCGGATGCCTTCAGCAAGGAGGTGGACGAGGAGCAGAACTCGCGTTCCATCGATAAGACTTTCTCCAGTGAGTAGCTTGACTTGTGTCCACTTCACGCTGTGGCTATAGTTTTGCAAAGTATTATCAGTGACGTTTTGTTTGCAACGAGCGACTCGCAACAACGAGCGAGAGCAAAATCGTGGCATATAACCGGCTTGTTCCATAGGCACAGAAAACACGCCTGACATCTCCAAAACACTCCAAAACATCTCCAAGAGGCATAGATCCTCATGAGCCTCATAAACTGTGATGTAACTGTCTTCCCTGAGCGTGTTTTTTTTTCTTAGTTGGGTTCTTCTCTACGGTCTATGCTGGAATTTAACTTGTGACAAGTCTGCTATTTCAGTTTCGGCTATTTCAAGTTTTACTTTTACTTTTACTACATGTATTTTATTGCTGCTGTCTGCCCAGAACTGCAGAGGCAATTGTTGAAGCTGTCTCTGAAGACTCGGTGTTGCGAGGCGGGAGTGGCCGCTGCCAGCAGTGCCTACGGCGACTTCACGGCAGTGTGGCGGCAGTGTTTGGACAGCGCCGACAAGATGCTCATCTCCCAGCGCGTGAGGACAGGCAGCAAGACCTGCAGTGAACAGTTCCACAAATGCTGCATGGAGATGGCCATCAGGTAAGCTGCAGCGGGCGGTTGCATAAGCGAGCTTAGTCCTGCACCAGCCACTAAGCAAGGTGCGCCGCTATAGCGGCGCACCTTGCTTAGTGGATGGTGCAGGACTAAGCTCGATCATGCTACTGGCCCCTGGACAGCGTACAGCACAGGCGAGGTTGGAGGCAGAAACAAAGTGTCAAACAGAGAAGAAGCAGTTAACCCCTTCGCTGCCAGCTGACGCAGACTATTCCTGAAATCTTATCAAGAATCCGTCTAAGGGACGTGGATACAAAGCAAGAGGCATAGAACCTCATGCGCACCCGCTAGCGGGGGCTCATGAGGTTCCATGCCTCTTGCACGATGATAATTAATCTGATCTCTTCTCTGCCTTGTGAAGGCAAACTACAGTAAGTACAATTCTCGTAAAAAAAAAGAAAAAGATTGTCATTGTATTACAATGGAAAAATCGCTTTTCACAAAAGTGGACTTTCTGCTGCGGGGGTTTATGAGGTTCTTAACCTCTTGCATTTAGACAGTATTTACCTTTTCTCGGCAGTGAAGGGATTAACGACATGGCTGATCCCTATATTGTCTTCTTGCTTCGTTCCAGCGGTCCGTCAGAAGAGGTGACGTGGGAGCCGGACGAAGCCCCCAGCTCAGAGTGGGACCCTGACCGCCATCTGGTCAACCAGCTCTACCTGCCCCCTCACATGCGCACTCCCAACTCCCGACCCTCTGTCTCCCGGGCCTCCTCCAGGGAGCAGACGTCGCAGGCCGCAGCATATGCACGAACTCAGCCGAGGAGGAGGCCGTTCGAGGACGAAGCTGATGTAAATGAGGACCCACGCAGCAAACGACAGAGGACGTCGGGAGATGTGGCCATTTCCACATCAAGAGTACAACATCGTACACCGCATGTTGCGGACAATGGTAGGTAGAAGTGAGTGAGTGAGTGAGTGAGTGAGTGAGTGAGTGAGTGAGTGGGTGGGTGCGTGGCTAGGTGGGTGAGAGAGAGAGAGAGAGAGAGAGAGAGAGAGAGAGAGAGAGAGAGAGAGAGAGAGAGAGACAGACAGACAGACAGACAGACAGACAGACAGACAGGCAGACAGGCAGACAGGCAGAGTGAGTGAGTGAGTGAATAAATGAATGAACTCGTTCATTCATTTACTCATTCGTTTGTTCGTTCGTTTGTTCGTTCGTCCGTTCATTCAGTCATAATGTATATGACATGTTTCAGTGGACGCACCAGAAATCGACCAGAATCCCCCTGTCAGCAGACGACACAGAACGTCAGGAGGACGCAGCAACAGACGGCGTGGCGGCAACAGCAGACGGGTGCCCGGCGGCCGCTCCAGGATCCGGCGTCTGGAACAGGAAGGCAGCCACGAAGAGCCCACCCTCAAGAACAGCGCCGAGAGAAGAGCGAGACTCGGCACCGGCAGCAGGCGACAATACAGACCAGACATATTCTCCAGCCGTGCTCGCAGGATCCTGGTGGACGAACCGGAAATCGACGAAGAACCCATGCTGAAGAAACAGAAGGCTCGCAGCCAGGAGGTGCAAACTAGAGGAGACAGCAAACAGGCGGAGAAGGGTGAAGTCCATGACGACCTGACTTACACGGATAAGGAACCGACGGAGCAGGAGCGACAGAAAATCAGGCGACACCAGCTGGAGCAGAGACAACTGAAGAAACTGTTGAAAGAGATTGAGGAGGATATTGACAATGACGAAACTGCTGATCTCGATGACGACAACGTTGATGCTGATAATGGCCGCGACGATACTGGCAGCGAGGAAAGCCCGGACGCTCTTGCAATGCAAGATGATGACGACGAAGATGCCAATAACGCGGATAATGCTGACAACGACAATGTTGATGATGACAATGACAACGAACAAGAAGCGGAAGGTGAACAGCCATCAAATATGGAAACTAAGTCGGAAATTGACAATGACCATAAAACTAAAAACTCTGAGTCAAAAACGTCCGAAGCCGACGACACCGCGACTGGACAGTCAAAACAAAGAGACAATGAAGGAAACGAGAAAGACGCAACGCAGTCCGCATTCAGCTCAAAGGAACCGGAGACCTCAAACCAAAACCAAGGTCAGCATCGAGGCGTTCAAACAAAGTCCAGCCAAGAAAGGCAACCACAGGAACCAACACCGACCCTTCCAGAACACAGAAGGAGGATCTCGAACTCAAGAGCCCGGTCTGGCGGACTTAGCGAGGAGCTGTCTGAGGATGGTCACGGCAGCAGGAGGAGGAACGACAAGGCCAGGAGAAGACCCCAGCGGAGGTACAGGCACGGCAACGACATGCGCTACCGACACCGCCGGAGAAAGGTCATGGACTTGGAGCCCATCGAAGAAGAATGAATTTTGAACTGACCGCATGTTCGACGATCTTATATAAAGCAAAGTTGGATTGCTCAGTATTTTAATAGTATACAGTGAGCAAAAGGTTTTCATGCCAACGTCAGCCGTGGCTGGTCCGCGCACGGCCGTACGGCCGTGCGCGGACCAGCTACGGCGGACATTGGCCTTTTGCTGTGCGACGAGGACCTTTAACTCACTGTGCATGAACTAAACGGCCGACAGTCACCTAGCTGCCCGGCGCTCTCACCCAAATCTTGAAGCGTCAACTAGTCAACGGTCCGCCAGCATTTAGTTGTCCGGGATAAGCAGTCCAACGCAAACATCAGAGGATATCACGTCATCTTGTTGTAGAAGCCCGGAGGCGCCACGCTTTTCCGGCACCACCCTTGAACAATCATGGTCGGTGTATGTCTTGCGTTGCTCGATGGGTTTAGTGCGATTACAAGCGCTTAAATACCTTGAATACATATATCACATGTCGCCAAGCCAGGCGAGCTGAAATTACCATGCAGCGTTTTATATTTTCAATTGTTGCCAAGAGGCAATACGTGTATGCCGACTGTTTATGAAAAGCGTGATTTTCATTGTATTATCATGAGAATGTCGCTTTTCATCAATATGAATTTGCCGTGTTTTGACAAATTAGGGCAGACTTCACCATTACATGCCATAGGCCATTTCCACCCGCTTGGCTCGCGAACACTGAAATTTCAAACTAAAAATTATGTAAGTCCTGTAGTATGTGCGATTTTCAGCCTCTTACTATATTTTCCGTGAAAGGAAAGAATGCCTTCCATGGTTTTGGATTTTCTCCAAACTCTCCCTTTGTGTCTTACTGAATCATAATGATTAATAAAGAGTGTTTGTTGTACAAACAGTTTCTGCCTGCCAGTAGTATTGATACTTTTTTTTGGTACTTCTTTGAAAGTGTATGATATAAACGAAAACGTGTACGTACATAGAAATATGGGGCGGTCCGTGGCGCAGTGGTTAAGGCGCCTGCCACCAATGCCAAAGGTGCGCGGTTCGATACCGGGTTCCGGCGTTGGACTTTTCTCCTCTGGTAAGTTTCACCGTTAATTCGGGCTGGACTGTCGGGGGTTCTTTCTCCGGGTACTCCGGTTCTTCCACCCCCCCCCCCCCACCCCCCACACTTTGGTACCGGTCTCAGGCCACTTTACAAATTTCAAATACAAGCGATCAAAATTCTCTGTAACTTCAGTAGCTGACTGGCCCTTCGTTTGTCTTGTACTGTGTTTGTCTTAAATGGCGTAAATCCGTGTCTGTTTCGTGAGTGTTGGGTTTCAGGCGCGGCGCTTTGAGTCGATTTCCCCCAAAATTGAGAAAAAGCGCCTATATAATAACGGTATTATTATTATTATTATTAACAAAAACTCCATCGCTCATTTCATCAGTTTCGGTATGACAGATTTATTTCACATGTTAGTTATAACATTTCAATGAATGTTGACCTTTGTCGCTGAACAATGCAGCTGTATGGTACGGTTTCACTTGTTTTTGTTTTTAAATTCATGTAGGCTGTTTTTTCTTTCTTGTTTTTTTCTCATGTCATCGTTTTCGTCTTAAACTCTGATAGATAACATCGATTAAACGTTGATTTAATTGCTGTACTGTTCCAAATAATTAAAGACATTTGCCTTGAACTATCGTGGTCGATCCATCTCCTTGTGTAGTATTGCCCTGTGAAAGCAAAAGGCAGGAAGTCCATTTTTGTGAAAGCGAGATTTTCATTCTCACAAACAAGATAGGCGATGCTAGCGGTGGTAGAACAGTACACATACCAAGGGGAATGACTCAGCGTCGGACATAGACACAGTTAGATCCCCTCCCCACTCCAATGAGGCATGTATATAACAGTATTGTCTTTACCTGCGTAATTTTCTGTGGGCTGGCGATTGGGTGCCTGTTTGGTCCCAAACTCGGCGTCGACCCAACCTCGGCCAGAGTGACATATAATGCCAAAAATAGTAAAGTATTTGAATTAATAAAAGTTCTCAGAATGGTATAATAACGGTTATATCAGTGATTAGCCATCTCACTGGCCTACAATTTCACAGCATTGGTGTGGCATATGGGGCTCAAAAAAAGTAAGGGACGTCATAATTTTAGCTTGAATTACTAAAATGTCGGAAAAAAAGCATTACATCTGCAAACTGCAGTCCCTTTTTGGTCTGATTAATATTTAAACTTTTAGTGACATTTTAATAATTCAAGCTAAAAGTAATACGTCCTTTATTTTTTTGTGAGCACTATATGTCACACCTATGTTGTGAAATTGTAGGACCAGTGGGATGGCTAATCACTGATATATCTGTGATTATAGTGATTATACCGATTCTGAGGACTTTTAGTAATTCAAGCTGAAAAGTTAGTATATCTTACTATTTGTGACCAGTATATGTCACTTTCGCCGAGGTTGGGTCGACGCCGAGGTTAGGACCCAACAGTGCCTGATTGGAGGGGGCAGGGGATTTAACTGTGTGTATGCCCAGCGCTGAGTAATTCCCCATGGTTTGTGTTGTAATACAATGAAACTTTTGCTTTTCACAAAATAGACTTTACTGTCTATTGCCTTCACAGGGCATAGTGTATATACTGACGAGCAAAAGAAATGCGACATTTTTGGAATCATCGGAAACACTCAGTGTTTCCGATGATTTCAAAAATGTCGCATTTCTTTTGCTCGTCGGTATAGTTCAGGGCTATAGTGGTTGAAAGACAGACTTTTGCCCATCATTGTGCTCAAAGTGCCATAACTATGAACCAGCAGGATTTAACTCATTCAAGGTTTCCCGCATCAAAAGCTGCGTAAGTGTCGTATAGCGTTGCCGCCGGCAACGCTGCATGACACTTTCGCAGCTATTGATGCGGGGCCATTGAATGAGTCAAAGTCCACTTTGTATTGGCCCCTGCCCGGGCGGTGCTTTTTGGCTACACTTGTTGTCTCTCTCTATATTGTTTTTAACGCCGTAACGAAAAGAGGGAGACACTGAACCAGTGTGCTGTCTTGTACGTAATGTGCGTCGTGAAAGTGGTAGTGTGTGTGCGTGTATTGGTCAGAAGTGAATTTGTTCAGTTACTATTAAAATTTAGCAGGATAAATGCACACAATAACATTTTTTTTAAAAAGTGTTTAAAAATCCCAGCATCATTTTTAAATAACACTCCACATTCGGTCTTTGTTGAAGCTGTTGTGATGTAACACGCACGCACGGGCGCACGCACGCACCCGCGCATACTCACTCGCATGTAAACACACCATAAACACACACACACACACACACACACACACACACACACACACACACACACACACACACACACACACACACACACACACACACACACACGCACACACACACAGTCCCTCAGTCTGTTTCTCTCTCTCTCTCTCTCTCTCTCTCTCTCTCTCTCTCTCTCTCTCTCTCTCTCTCTCTCTCTCTCTCCCCCGCTCTCTCTCTTTCTCTCTCTCACACACATTTGCGCGCGAATAAATAATCTTAAATAAAACAAAAAGGAACAACATGCAAGCATGCAGCACACGAAAACAACAAACTAACAACTGAACTAACAAACAAAGCACAGGCCAAGTAGGACTGCATTCGGCCCGAGGATCTTCTTTTGCTTCTAAATGGAGCATTTACTTGGAAGCAAGAGACGTATCCTCGTTATACCTGATGCCGCCATAATATACTGACCAGCAAAAGAAATGCGACATTTTTTGGAATCATCGGAATACTAAAGTGTTCCGATGATTCCAAACATGTCACATTTTTTTTTTTGCTCGTCAATATATACTGGTGTGTGAAGTAGCGAGGCTAACTTGTGTTAAACATATGGCTGCATTTCCCAACTTGTGGAGATGTTGCTTAGCAACAATGTACTAGTTGCAGGAACTCAATCAGTCATGACAATTCAAGAGGTCGTACCAGATTAGCTTGGAGCCATCATGCATAAAGCTAATCTGGCACTACCCTTGAATCAGTTGTCATGGCCAATCCGTCTTCTGCCATAGTACGTCAGGCCTAAATGGGTTAATAATGTTTTCTGTATTCTCAGTATGACTGTCATACTACTAAAGCAAGGGGGCACTTCACAAGTTCAAGAGGGCACACACAAGGAGGGCACAAGAATAAAAGAAAAAGAAAATCAAGGGATGTAATTCCACATCTATTTAGATAGATACCGCAGATTGTACGAACCGGTTATAGATCCTAATGAGCCCACGCATGTTTACACACTTAAGTGAATCCTTGTGGTTCTAAATTCAGTTGGCTATTATTCCCATCGCCTTTGCTTTTGTAAATACTTTTGTGCTATTCATTTGCAATCATTTCGATAAGTTGCAGTCCTTTAAAAAATTGTCAGTTGTGTACATTGATTATTCCTTTTCACGCTAGCGCATGAGGGTGATTGGTGTGTGTGTGTGTGTGTGTGTGTGTGTGTGTGTGTGTGTGTGTGTGTGTGTGTGTGTGTGTGTGTGTGTGTGCGTGCGTGCGTGCGTGCGTGCGCGCGTGTGTGTACGCGCGCACGCAGAGGCACGGATACAAACAGCCTAAAACAAAACAAAGATAAATCAAAAGAAAACAAGACACACATACCAACCAACAAACAACAAACCAACAAACAAAGAAACAAACCAAACCAAACCAAAATTTAATTGAATTCGGCGTCATGCATAAAAACAATAAGTAGAGTCACAGTTTGAATCAGGTAGCTTAGCAGACGCACGGAAAGGACTTAAAACTTTATCAGGCCACGTTAAATCAAAATTCAGTAGCAGTAGCATGCCAATGAAAGAACAAACTGAATTTTCTGAAAAACTTAATGAGTTCTATTGTAGATTTGAGAAAGATGATCTGAAGGATGACTTAGATAGCATGATTTCCCAGCTTAAAGTAAATGTGGCAGGCAATGTTGATGAAGACTTTGAGATCCATGGCAAGGTGGTTGAGAAGCTTTTTTTTAGCAAACTGAATGTTAAGAAAGCAGTAGGCCCTGATAATATTTGCTGTAGAGTTTTGAGATTATGTGCCGGTCAGTTGTCTGTTGTTTATAGCCGTTTGTTTAGCTGGTCTCTGAAGGATTGCACTGTACCTAGGCTCTGGAAAACATCTACCGTCTGCCCTGTCCCCAAGAACAACAAGCCCAAGACACTCAATGACTATCGCCCTGTAGCTCTCACCTCTATAGTAATGAAGTGCTTTGAGCGAGTTGTCCTTTCTAGCCCTATCAAGATCCTTTCCAGTTTGCATACAAGCAAAACAGATGTACAGACGACGCCACACCCCTCACACTCCTGCACTATGCATACACACATTTAGAAAAAACCTGGCTCTTTTGTACGCATTCTTTTTATAGACTTTTCTTCAGCCTTTAACACTATACAACCCTATCTCATAGCTAAAAAACTTCTCTGTTACAATGTAACTCCAAGGCTTATCCTATGGATTGTCAACTTCCTTGTAAATAGGACCCAGTCAGTTCGCTTTCAAACAGCTCTCTCATCCCTTAGATCCACTTCAATAGGCGCCCCTCAAGGTACAGTTCTCTCCCCTGTGCTGTTCACACTCTACACTAACGATTGTAGTGGTACTGACTCTACCCTTCTTATAAAATACTCGGATGACGCTGCCTTAGAAGATCTCTCCAATAATGATGCGACTTACTTTGCAGAAGTAGAACGTTTTAGTGTTGTGATGTAACACGCACGCACGGGCGCACGGGCGGCCTAAATGACCAGTACCTCCGCGGACAGCACAACATCTGCTGCCAACTTCAACTTCTACACATGTAAAGATAATTTTCTAGACCTAAATGTGAGTAAGACCAAGGAACTACTGATAGATTTTCGAAGAAACCCTGCCCCTGTCCCTGTTCTGATGATTGATGATGTGTCTGTTGAGCGTGTGACTGAGTATAAGTATCTTGGAACAGTTATAGACGATAAGTTGTCCTTTAACGCAAACACCACCCTCATACACAAAAAAATGTCAGTCACGCATCCACTGCCTCCAGAAACTCAGGAAGATGAATTTGAACCCCTCTGTCCTTCAAACTTTCTACCGCTCTTTTATTGAGTCTGTTATCGCTTTCGGTTCTGTGTGCTGGTATGGAGGTCTGAGTGTGAAGAACAAGAACACCCTGGCACGAATGGTAAACATCTGCAACAAAGTGATTGGCAGTCAGCAAGCCAGTGTGGAGTCCCTGTATGAACAGCGTTTGGTGAGAAAGGGTCTCTTGGCTTGACTTCGCGAACGAAGATTTTTATAGGAGTTGCCCACGACGTCTGCAGGCTTGTTCGTGGCTGCGGAGGCCAATCTGGGACAGGCAGGTTCGACCACAGTGGCTGCAGGGGGAGGTATGGCCAGGGTTCTGAGTTGCGGCATCTCTGTTTTTTCTCCTGAGCCGCTTGTCCTTAAGGCTAGCTCTGCGAGAGTCCTCAAAGGAGACAGCTGCCTTGTAAATGGTGGAGCGCCAGGTGTCACGGTCCACAACAATCGAAGACCACTGGTGGTGGTCGATTTGGCAGGCACTAAGTGACTTCTTGAGACAGTCTTTGTATCTCTTCTTGGTGCCCCTCTGTCACGGTGTCCAGTAGCAAGCTCGCCGAACAGGGTGATCTTTGGTAGGCGATGATCCTCCATCCTGGAGACATGCCCCGCCCAGCGGAGCTGTGTCCGCAGCAGCAAAGCCTCGATGCTCACAGCTTCAGCCTGTTCAAGGACCTCGACTTTGGTGACATAGTCACTCCAGGGAATGCCCAGGATGGTGCGCAGGCAGCGCTGGTGGAAGCGTTCGAGGAGTCGTAGTTGGCTGCGGTAGAGGGCCCAGGACTCGGAACCATACAGCAGGGTGGTGAGGACCACAGCTCTGTACACGCTGATCTTGGTGCCTGTTTTCAGCTGTTGATTGTGCCACACCCGCTTGAAAAGTCGCCCGAAAGCGCTGTTCGCTTTTGCCAGCCTGCTGTCAAGCTCCTTGTCCAGCTTGGCGTCCGACGTGATAATGCAGCCAAGGTAAGTAAACTGGTGCACTGACTTTAGTTCAGACTCGCCAATGGTGATGTGAGGAGGACGATACGCTGTCTTGGGTGCCGGCTGATGGAGGACCTCTGTCTTTTTCAGACTGACCTCGAGTCCAAAGAGCTGGGCAGCGTCTGCGAAGCAGGACATGATGCGCTGCAGGGCTCTCTCTGTGTGTGCAACGAGGGCAGCGTCATCAGCAAAAAGCAGCTCACGAATCAGTTGGTCTAGGGTTTTCGTGTGGGCCTGCAGTCGTCTGAGGTTGAACAGGCTGCCATCGAGACGATACCTGATGTACACTGCATCGTCATCATCGAAGTCCACTGTGGCCTGCTTCAATATCATGCTAAAAAAGATGGTGAAGAGGGTCGGTGCCAGCACGCAGCCCTGCTTTACGCCGTTGAGAATAGGGAATGGTTCTGAGAGGTCAAGGTTGAGTCTGACCTGGCCTTGCTGGTCCTCGTGTAGCTGGACAATCATGCTGAGGAACTTTGGGGGACAGCCAAGTCGCTCCAAGATCTGCCACATGCCTTGCCTGCTCACAGTGTCGAACGCTTTTGTTAGGTCGACAAACGTTACGTACAGCCCTTTGTTCTGCTCGCGGCACTTCTCCTGAAGCTGTCTCAGCACAAAGACCATATCGGTGGTGCTCCTGTTTGCTCTGAAGCCACACTGGCCCTCTGGGAGGTGGTCTTCAGCGATGGCAGGTACCAGCCGATTCAGGAGCAGCCTTGCAAGAATTTTCCCAGCAATGGACAGCAGGGTAATTCCCCGATAGTTGGAACAGTCAGACTTCTCGCCTTTGTTCTTGTACAGGGTGATAACGACAGCATCACGGAGATCCTTTGGTAGTGTTCCTTCCTCCCAGCAGCAGAGAAAGAGGTCATGGAGCTTGTTGTGCAGTGCTGTGCCTCCATGTTTCCAGATCTCTGGCGGTATTCCATCAATGCCTGCTGCTTTGCCACTCTTGAGCTGGTGGATGGCTGTGAGGGTCTCTTCAGCGGTGGGCGGTTCGTCCAATTCAACCTTTACTGGGAGTTGTGGGATTTGTAGGACGACTGCTTCTTGAACAGTGCGCTCAGCGCTGAAGAGGCTCTGAAAGTACTCCGACCAGCGGTTCAAGATGGAGGTATTATCTGTGAGGAGTGCCTGGCCATTCGCGCTTCGCAGGGGACTTTGTACCAGGTGCCTGGGGCCATACACTGCTTTCAGTGCTTCGTAGAAGCCCCTGTAGTCACCATTGTCAGCGCAAAGCTGGGTCCTCTGTGCAAGTCTGGTCCACCACTCATTCTGGAGATCTCTGGGCTTGCGCTGGAGACTGCTGCAGACGAGGCGGAAGGCAGACTTCTTCACAGGGCAGGAAGGCTGGGCTAGGTGGGTCTGATGGGCGGCTCTTTTTTTTTGCTAGGTGTTCCTGGATCTCTACATCGTTTTCGTCAAACCAGTCTTTATTCTTCTTTCTAGCGAAACCCAAGACTTCTGCAGAGGATTTTGCAATAGCAGTTTTCAGTTGTTCCCAGAGTGTTTCAGGGGAGGAGTCTGCTGGGTCCGCTGTGTCTTTGAGCCTGCGCTGTAAATCTGTCTGAAAGGCAGCTTTCACGTCGTCACGCTGAAGGCTGGCAACATCAAGCTTTTTTTTTGGGGGGGCCCCATTTCTTGGGTTTTGGCTTGACGTGGAGCCTGAGTTTGCAGCGGACAAGGCGGTGGTCAGTGTGGCACTCTGCGCTGGGCATCACTCTGGTGAGGAGGACGTCATTGCGGTCCCTCTGACGCACTAGAACATAGTCGATAAGGTGCCAGTGTTTGGAGCGAGGATGCATCCAGGTGGTCTTTCGACTGTCCTTTTGCTGAAAAGTAGTGTTGGTGATGACCAGTTGCTGCTCTGCACAGAACTCCAACAGTAGGCGGCCATTGTCATTGCAGTTCCCGACGCCATGCATGCCGAGGACTCCTTTCCAGGCTTCAGAGTCCTGGCCCACTCTGGCGTTGAAGTCGCCAAGGATGATGACTTTGTCGTCTGCAGGGGTGCTCTGTATGAGGCAGCGCAGGTCAGTGTAAAACTTGTCCTTTTCAGCAGGCTCTGCCAGGAGGGTTGGGGAGTACACACTGAGAAGGGTGACGTGTTGCTGGTGTCTCAGTGGGAGGCGCATGGACATGATGCGGTCTGAGTGACCCGTTGGTAGGTTTTCCAGCTTAGTCGCAATGGAGGTCTTGACCATGAAACCCACGCCTGAGAGCCGTCTTTCTGATTCAGGCCTGCCTGACCAGTAGAGGGTGTACCCAGCGCCAAGTTCTTGGAGGCTGCCTTTGTCCGGAAGGCGTACTTCACTGAGCGCGGCGATGTCGATGTTTAACCTCCGCAATTCATGGGCAATGAGGGCGGAGCGACGTTCAGGGCGTCCGCTGTCTGCTTTGTCGAGCATGGTTCGGATGTTCCAGCATGCTACGTTGAGTCCGGTCGTGGTCGTCATGAGAGTGGATCCGTTATTCTTTCTTGTTTTTTGACCGCAGGAGAAGATGCCCGTTGACCGCGGCTAGCCAACTGGGGTTGCGAGGGGACGAGCTTTGGTTAGGCCACCTTTTCTAGGCCCCTCTCCGTGTGGAGCAAGCAGTGCTGTCCCTAGAGAAGGCTGCTTGGTCTTTCAAGGTGTGCCGAGTGATGTTGTCATCCCCAGGTCAACATCAGGCGACCAATATCCTGAACCGCCTGCATGCAGGTTTGAGACTGCGGCTTCCAGTGATATCTTTCACCTGCCGTTTCGCCCCTCGCCCGTCGCTACAGGACTTGGAATGGTCAGTGTCATGGTCCGTGGACGTTTCCTAAAGCCTGCGCGGTGGAGCTTTTTGGTGGAGTGCAGTGTGCGCAGTACTGGCCCCACCCTTTAAACCCTTGGTTCGTCTGCCATGGCCTAGCAAGCTGGGACGATGGCATCGAGGTCCTCGGGTCGTAGGTTTTATATCAGACTGTCCTTGTCCTAGTCTCTGGCTCAAAAGCCTTCCCCGGAGACACGGGGGCTTTGATGTCAGGGGTTTCCTCCCTTAGGGTGAGAAAGGGTAGGCGGATAGCTTCAGACAGATCCCATGTCCTTGCCCACCTCTATGAACTTCTCCCGTCTGGCCGCAGACTCCGCACGCACAAAGCTAGGACACTCAGACTACAGCACAGTTTCATCCCCAAATCCATCACTCTAAGCAATCGTTAGGTACATCCACGCATACCCAAACCTAACACCTCCCCCTATCCTCCTTTACCTGTGCAATCAGTAGGAATGGAGCTTGTTGATTTTAGAGAAGTGATTATATTGTATTTTATTTGGTGGTGAACATGGACATATTGAGATTGTTGTTACTGAGTGTTTACCCACTAATTATTTTACTAAGGTAGATTTTAATTACGCAGCTGGTGTAATAATGTGTAATAATGTATTGAGATGTTTGTATAAAAAGTAGTCAGGGTTAGGATTAGGTTGAAACACGCGTATTATGGATGCATGTGTAGAGGTGGGTATGAATATATAAGTGCCGCTCAGTTCAGTTCATAAAAGACGTTTATGTGTGAGATGTGTAAGAGCTATGTGTAAAGATTTTGTAGTGTTTACTTGTATCCATTTGTAATTTGTAGCTGTGTAAGTGCAGGGAGAAATGTTCATAATTATGCTATAATGTTTTCATGTCTTGTTTGTACTATTTGTTATAAATGTACCACAACCGAATTTCTCTTTCCGAGATAATAAAGTACTCTTATTCTTATTCTTAATATGTGCGCGTTCACGCGGCTATGGAAATTTCAGCTGGGTAGGTTACACATTATGATATTCTAAAATTAATGTTTGATTGCTGCGGCGTTCTGCGGATTTCTGAAATCGATGGAAACCAATTAACGCATGAAAACCGCATTACACACAATTCACTCCACCTGCAAGACTCATAAAATTTCATGAGCCCCGGCAAATAGCGTCTATTGTGACGACCGTCTCTCACTGGGAACGAGTTGCAACCCACTGCGCAAAAAGGCCATCGGGGCGACGTCGGACGCCGACGGCCCGCGCACAGCCGTGCGTGTCGGGCCAACGTCGCCCCGATGGCCTTTGCGCAGTGGGAATGAACTTGTCACAGTAAAAAAAAAGTATGACTACCCTACTCTTGCAAACCTGCCCCTGGAGAATCATACTGCGTAGATAACATTTTAAAAAGTTGTCCTGTGGCGGGGGAACCCAGGGGACAGATACGGCCTGGCGAAACTTCCTCTAGACATGGGGCCAGTTGCATGAGCGAGCTTAGTCTTGCACCAGCCACTTGCTGGTGCAAGACTAAGCTCGCTCATGCAACTGGCCCATGGTGTGGCAAGAGTATACTTTGACCGTGCGTTCTTTTTTACTTCTCATTTTTGTTTGGGCCACAGCGTCTCCGTCACAACCCTCTCTTTGCTGAAGTTAACATGTTCCATAACTCTACGGAGCCAAACTGTCAAGCCGATCAGTACCCAAAAGACGATCGGGCCAAAATCGGTCGCAGTGGCCCGCGCACAGTCATGCGCGGGCCCACTGCGGCCCATTTCGGCCAACTGAACATACATGTAGTTAAAAAAAACCAGAAAATGGGCAGTTATGATGTTGCTGCAGAATCACACGGGGTAAATCAGAAGTAGGTCGGACGTTAACCCATTCAGCCCTGACGCACTACAGCAGGAGATGGGTCGACCATGACAATTCAAGGGTAGTGCCAGATTGGCTTGGCGCCGACAAATCATATTTTAGAGTTTACTCTGTGTGTGTGTGTGTGTGTGTGTGTGTGTGTGTGTGTGTGTGTGTGTGTGTGTGTGTGTGGTGTGCGTGTGTGGTGTGCGTGTGTGTGTGTGTGTGTGTGTGTTTGTGTGTGTTATCTTAATCTTAGTAACTGACATCAAGACAAATTCCAATGTTTTTATTGTTTTGTACATGGAAACATATAACAATAAACTATCTCTCTCTCTATCACTTTTTTTTTAAAAAAAAAGTGTGCTGGTCCGTCAGAGTCCATCATTTCTCTTTCATGAAGTCGGAGTTCAACGTAACAACCACCACCACATCCACCAGTACGACCAGGACCACCACCACTCAACCGCCTAAATGACCAGTACCTCCGCGGACAGCACAACATCTGCTGCCAACTTCAACTTCTACACATCTAGATAGGCCTTCTTATCGAGCGATGAGTATGGCAGTGGAAGCACTGGCGACTGTGGGCACTCCGACATGCTGGAGAACGGCCAACAACAGACGGTGAAAATTGCAGAGTTTCTCGATTCTCTGGGTAAAGGCGAGCTTTTAACTCATTCGAGACGTGCCGCGTATTCGTAGGCGGCACGTCTCGAATGAGTTAACTCTATCATTGACATGTCGTCGCATGTTTCGTTTCTAAAATCTGTGTTCATTTAACGATCAAATGCCGAGCCCGTCCAGGGAACATGCATGGTACAAAATGGTCTCAACAAGAGGCAGAGATCCTCATGAGCCCCCCTCCCCCCTCATCTCTCCCCCCCCCCGCGCAACTGCGGAATCTAGCTATCACGTACCTTATAGCCTGCAGAAGCTCATGAAAATATGCGACTGTGTTGCTATTCTGCGAACCATTCACTGCCAGTGGTCGCAGATCGTGTTTCTGAAATCTGTTATAATTCGAGGCCGAAGAGCCTCAGCCTGCTCAGGAACATGGATACAAATTGGTGTCAGCACGAGGCATAGATCCTCATGAGCCCCCGCATTCGCGGGGGCTCATGAGGATCTATGCCTCTTGCAGTCGGATTGTTTTTTATTTCCACCTTTTCTCGGCAATGAGGGGGGTTAACTACACCCCTGTCGTTTGTGTTTCTGAAATTACTAAACATAAAGGAAGGACCAGGCAGAGGCATACATACTCATCAGCCCCTGCATCTGCGGGGGCATATGAGGATCTGTGTCTCTTGCAGTTGGATTGGGTTCTCGTTTTCTTGAAAGTAAAGGGAATAACTCGTTCAACCCTGACACTTTTACCGCAAGATATCGCTCAACCATGTTTCAAATGTGGTGCCAGAATATTCTGCGTGGGGTGTGTAGGCCGATTTGAAATCGCAATTTAAAGCGCCTTCATAACCCTTTGGCTGTCCGTAGAGCTTTATGTCGCTGTGATTCCTGAAGGAATCGTCGCGACAAAAAAAGCGCTACCGACAGCCAAAGAGCTAATTGATGCATCGTATTTGTCATTAACCCAGTTAATGCAAGTGGACGCAGATTGTGTTTGAAACCATTGTCTATTCTACGCCTGTAACGCACGCAGACTCGCCCCAAAGGCACGTACAGACTCGCACAACAGACGCATACTGACACCGCCACTGACTCAGTCGGGCGCATTCACGCGGTAAAACACAAACACTAGCTCTCTTTCTCCTGTGGTTTTTTTTATATAAAAGTAAACAACAAAAAAACACTCAAAAGATTATGTACACCACACCTTCCCACTACAAGCACATCAACACCGCATACACATACATAATGTAAACGCCAGGCTAGGTAATTGTCTTTCACAATCCAACCTGTTTTACTGGTGTTCTCGCTTGGTAACGTTCTGTCCTCCCACGTCTAGGCGTGTAGGTCTTTCGTCGCACGCTTCCGAGTCGTCCCGTTTCTCGTACCGTGGACGTTCTCCTGACTCGCTCCGTAGCGCAGTCCCTGCTGACCCGGGTGTCTCGGCACCGGTCGCTCACTCCCTGAGTGAAGAAATGACCTCGCAGTAGGTCCCTCGGCGGTAGCTTCTGTTGACTGACATCTCGGCGTCCGTCGCTCCGCTCCACACAAAAACACTGTACAATAAAGTCCTAATATAACACTTGCTACACACACACATTGGATAAATGAGGTACATTGACTCTGGAACATTCTTCTTGTGTTCCGCCTACCCGGCACCGGCCTCCACGTGGCGTGGGTGGGTAGTCCACTCGGTCGCTGACTGAGTAGGCTAGCAGACGGGTGCCATCTTTGTCCAGGATTAGGACTTGATGTCAGCAGATATGTTGTTCAGTCTTTTTCACTGGTCCGGTTTTTAAGGAGCTGTGCTTACCCAGGTCTTACCATGTTGGATTGGTCCTTAAAAATACGCGTGAGCTTTTGGTCCTTTGGATCCCAAGTGTTTGCCGTGCTTGGAGACCCGTGTCGGGGGAGAAGAGGATCCTGGTGGCTGAAACACTCCACTTTGGCCTTGACTTCTGCCTAAACGGGAGGTTAGTCGTACCGGCCTAGTCAATCGGCTCTTGTCACGTCGAGCCCTATCCCCCTGTTGACATGCGGGTTGTTATACGGAGCACCATGCTATAGCCTCTGATGCTGATTAGGTGCTTTACGCCAGTATTCCCCTGTATTCAACAGTGTGATAGAAGGCGGTGGCTCAAACGGTTCAATCAGGCTTACCCCCTTGAGTATATCTTTCGGGCAGTCTCCATTGTGCGTCGGCTGGAGACCCGCCGACAGTTGCACTTTCCCTTGTTGGGCTCGGTGGCGGGCGGGGACCCCCGGGGGATGAATATCTATCATACTATAATATGGAAAATATCAAAAAAGCAAAACTAGCACCAAAGCGGCACATAGCCGCCGACATTGTCATTGAGAACGATAGTGACTCTCACTGTGAGGAAGCGACACCTCAGGCGTCGGCCGCCTGGCCTCGCTTTCTCATTATCCACAGCAAAGTTAAAGAGAAGCCTGTTTCAAAGCTGCACCCTTTCCTGGTAGGGGAGACCCTCAGGAGCCGTGTTGGCAGGCCTGAGGCCCAGCGCCTCAGGTCTGGTGACTTGTTGGTAGAGTGCCGTACCCGGGCACACTCCAATGGGCTACTGAGGCTCTCCTCCATCGGAGACACTCCAGTGGAGGTCACTCCCCACAAAACAATGAATTCCTCTAGAGGAGTGATTAAAGATCAAGCATTGGCCGAACTGTCTGAAGATGAACTTGTACGGAACCTTAAGTCACAGGGGGTGACCTACGTCAGGCGCTTCATTTCCAAACGAGGTGGTAGGGAGATCCGTCTCCCTACCATCATCCTGACGTTTGGCACCCCCACAGCTCCTACTACCATCTGGGGAGGTTACTACTCCCTAAAAGTGAAAAAGTACGTCCCTCTCCCCCTTCGGTGCTTTAAGTGCCAAAAGTATGGCCATGGGCAGAAGACATGCCGCCAGGCAGAGGCTCTATGCGCCCGTTGCACTAAGCCCGGACACTCTGCTGAGTCCTGCACAGCCATCCCCCTGTGTGTGAATTGCCAGGGGGCGCATATGGCTTCGGACAAGAAGTGCCCTCGTTGGATCTCCGAGTGCAGGATTCAGCAGGTGCGTGTGGAGAAGGGGCTGTCCTTTGCGGACGCAAAAAAAACTGGTTGACGGTCCTGGTGCAGCTGAGGCGGCGCCAAACTCAAATAACAACTTTGTGTATACTTTCAGTGCTGCGGTGGCAGGCCAGCGCCCCACCAAAGACTTCTCTTGTCAAACCCCAACTTCTTGGTTGGGGGCGGAGCCTCGGATCCTCTCACCCCTGGAGAGTAACCCTCCTCCGGTGGTGACGAGGAGCCAGGGAACGCAGAGGGCGGACGCTACCGGTCCGGTGGCACCGCCTTCTGCTGCCCCTAAGCCTCAGCCCCCACCCAAACCTGCTAGTTTGTCAACCCCAAAGGTTTCTGGCTCTGGTCAGCCTTCTAAGGCCGCTAACTCTAGCGGCAGGAACGCTGCCCAGGACCAGAAGTCAAAGAAATCTATGGGACCGCCGTGCGCATGGGCCCAGAAGGGGAACACTGATGTCCCCCTTCAAAACAAATATGCTGCATTGGAGGAGCAGATGGAGGGAGTGGAAGTTGCCGATGCTGCGGCAGCTCCAACCCCTTCATCTCCTAAGAACCAGAGGAGGCCCGGGAGCCGGCCCCCCTCTGTTTCTCCGACTCCTTCCAAGGCAAAGGAAAAAGGGGGGAAAAACTCCGCACCCCCAGATAAGACATAATCATGGACTCTCTGCTTCAGTGGAATTGTCGTGGTTTTCAAGCTAACTTTGAGGAATTACGTCTTTTAGTCAAGTGCTATAACCCCTCAGTAATATCTCTTCAGGAGACTTACCTGAAGACTTCTGACCCTGTGTCCTTTAATGGTTTTAACGCTATACATAAAGGCTCTGATTCGGAGAGGCGCTCGGGTGGAGTGGCTCTTCTCATTAGTAGCCAAATTTTATGTAGCCCCGTTAGCATCGACACCTGTCTTCAGGCTGTCGCAGCTCGGGTTACCTTGAAGAAGACCATAACTATATGCAGTATTTACCTGCCACCATTCCTGCGGGTCTGTAGTAATGATTTTTTTAAATTTAGTTGATCAACTGCCCCCTCCCTTTATTCTCATGGGGGATTTTAACGGTCACGCTCACCTTTGGGGTAGTGACCACTATGATGGCAGAGGTCAGATGTTAGAAGATGTTTTTCTCAATTTAACCTATGTGTCTTTAACGATGGTTCACCTACATACTCTAACCCAGGTTCAGGATCTAGTTCTGTTCTAGACCTCACTGTGTGTGATCCTTCTCTCATGCTGGACTTTGACTGGAAGGTTCACGATGACCTGTGTGGTAGTGACCACTTCCCAGTAGTCCTGTCATCGGTCAGCTGTGGGGAGGATCCGCCGGTGGGGCGCTGGAATCTTAAGAAAGCTAACTGGCCTCTGTTCGCCTCCCTCTGTCAGTCTCGTATTACAGAGGAGGTGGTCATGTCATCTGAAGAACCTATTTCTTCTTTTACTACTATTTTGTTGGACGTAGCGGGTGAAACCATCCCTAAAACTTCCGCATCAGTCCCTCGAAAGCCGAGAGTACCATGGTTCAACGAAGAGTGCCGCAAGGCCCAAATAGCGCGCAAATCTGCTCAGCGACGTGCTTTCCGTAATCCGTCGCAAGTAAATATTTAACCTTTAAAAGACAGAGGACGAAAGCCCGTTACATTTTTAAACGTGAACGCCGTGCTTCCTGGAGACGCTTCGTCTCATCTTTAACTTCTCGGACTCCGTCTCAGAAAGTATGGAAGGCTGTTCGGAGAATTAGGGGCAGAGGTGGCTCGGCTTCTGTTGGCCATCTTAGAGATGGTGCCAGTTTGGTTACAGATAAAAAAGCTGTGGCCAATTTGCTTGCCTCCACCATTGCCCATAATTCTTCAACGGAGCATTATTCACCTTTCTTCCAGAGAGAGAAGGAGAAGCGAGAGTCTCGTATTTGTGATTTTAAGTCCGATAACTCAGAAGACTATAATGTCCCGTTTACATTATCAGAATTGCAGCAAGCTTTGCAGAAATATAATGACTCTGCTGCTGGCCTAGATACCGTCCACTATCAATTCCTAACGCATCTGCCTGAGAGGTCACTCCTTGTACTTCTCAAGGCCTTTAACCATATATGGGGAACTGGTCATTTTCCGCCGTCTTGGCGCCAGGCTGTGATTGTACCGATCCCCAAGCCGGGTAAGGATCCTTCCGACCCGGGCAACTACCGGCCTATCGCTTTGACATCATGTTTATGTAAAACTATGGAGCGCCTGGTCAACGCCCGCCTGGTGTGGCATCTTGAGTCACAGGGTCTCCTCACAGACCTCCAGTGCGGTTTCCGGCGCTTCCGTAGTACAACTGACCATTTAGTCCGCTTTGAATCATTTATTCGAGATTCTTTTGTCAACAAGCAGCATGTCTATGCAATTTTCTTCGATCTTGAGAAAGCGTATGACACTACCTGGAAGTATGGTATAATGTCTGACTTGTTGGACATGGGTTTTAAAGGGCACCTGCCCGTTTTTATTCACAATCTTTTGACTAACCGGTCGTTCCATGTCCGTGTGGGCTCCACCCTCTCCGACTCCTTTGAACAGGAGATGGGTGTCCCACAGGGCAGCATTCTATCTCCTGTTTTATTTAGTATTACAATTAATAACATTGTAAAGGCCGTCAAGGATGATTCTGAATGCTCTTTGTTTGTTGACGACTTTGCTTTGTGCGCACGTGGTCGAGGACTTGCGTCCCTTGAGAGGCGCTTGCAGCTGTGCGTTGATCGCATCCAGCGGTGGGTGTCTCTCAATGGATTCAAGTTCTC
The DNA here is from genome assembly GCA_036245525.1 of Semisulcospira habei. Taxonomy (NCBI): domain Eukaryota; kingdom Metazoa; phylum Mollusca; class Gastropoda; family Semisulcospiridae; genus Semisulcospira; species Semisulcospira habei. The sequence goes on along the minus strand of BTPG01000006.1, from coordinate 159,394,468 downwards.
GCCCTCCAAGACTGTTTGTGTGCATTTTACTAACCAGACGAAATTTTTTCCAGAACCTAGCCTGAGCATTGCTGGAGTGCCAATTAAGGTGGCCGAGGAGGCAAAGTTTCTGGGGGTCATTTTTGACAAAAGACTTACCTTCCGCAACCATATTAATTACCTTAGAACCTCTTGTCAGAAGGCTCTCGACATTCTTCGTGTCGTCGGTCGTACTGACTGGGGTGCGGACCGTACTGTCTTACTTCGTCTGTACCGGGCCCTTGTTCGGTCCAAACTGGATTACGGCTCTGTGGTGTATGGCTCAGCTTCCAAGTCTGTGCTACAGCGTCTGAACACAATTCACCATCAGGGTCTGCGGATATGTCTTGGGGCCTTCAGGACGTCTCCAGTTCCTAGTCTGTATGCCGAGGCAGGGGAGCCTTCTCTCAAGCTCCGCCGCATCCGCCTCATGCTCAGCTACGTTCTGAAACTGAAGGCCCATCCAGACAATCCTGCCTATGATTGTGTTTTTAAACCATCGTTTGCAGAGATTTACGATACCCATCCGGGAGCTGTCCGTCCACTTTCTTTCCGTGTCCGACCTCATCTGCAGGCGGCCGGATTGGACCTGGACAGAGTTTCGGAATCCCTGCAACACATCACTCCACCTTGGCTCTTACCAGTTCCTGACATCTTGCTGGACTTGACTGCCCACAAGAAAGACTCTACTCCACCAGCCATATACCAACAGAGCCTCAATGAACTGCTTTCAATTTTCCTGGCTATTGTCGCATCTATACCGATGGGTCAAAGTCTGAGGATGGGAGAGTGGCTGCGGCCGCAGTGTCCTCTCGCCATCCTAGACGCCCATTTAAGCACCGCCTCCCAGACCACTCATCTGTATTTAGTGCGGAACTGCAGGCGGTTCTGCTGGCACTCAGGCATGCTTATCGATCTAGAGAAAGGAACTTCCTGATTCTGTCTGACTCTCTTTCTGCCCTGCAGGCCCTTCAGGGCACGGGAAATGACCACCCACTGCTGGTGCAGATCAGAGAGCTCCACGCGGACTTGATGAAGGAATATTATGATATCATTTTTATTTGGGTGCCAGGGCATGTGGGCATCGAGGGCAACAGGATCGCAGATTCTGCTGCCAACGATGCCCGCAATGACCCTGTCCCTGACACACAGACTGTTTATAGTGATTTTAGACATGTGGCTAGTGCGTACATAGCCCGTGAGTGGCAGTCCGAGTGGGACAAAGAGGAAGCTAACAAGCTGCATGAAGCCCTTCCTAAGTTGTCCGACGGTCTACCTTATCGCTGCGGCAGCCGCCGTGAGGAGACTGTCCTGGCTCGGCTCCACATCGGCCACACGTATGTTACGCACTCTTATTTACTTAAACAGGAGGAGCGTCCATGGTGTTATGCCTGCGACGAGCAGTACTCTGTTCAACATTTTTTGTTGTCATGTGCTGATCTAATCGACACAAGGTATAAACATTTCACAGCAGACTCCTTGAAGGTTTTGTTCCGGGATGTGCCCCCGGACAAGATCTTCAGTTTTCTGAGAGAGTGCCATATTTTTAATAAGATTTGAGCGTTTATAGACTATGATGTTTCTATTATTTTGACCTTTTTGAGAGTCTTCCGACGTTTTCTTTAAAGACCTGTGCGACATTTTAGCCTGACATATTTTAAGGTATATTTACATCATGTCTTAAGACCTTTCTTTTAGTCTGGCTGACCAGATTTTTACCCTTCCCGCCGTGAGATGGCCTTAGTTGCCTGCTCGGCGTTAAACCCAAATAACCATCTTCTTGTGTTCCATGATATCTCCTGTAAAGTGACCGCCGTTAGATGGCCTTAGCTGCCCGCTCGGCGTTTAAACCTAAATAACTATCAACTGCTGTGATGTGAACGTGCCCACTTACGCCCAAACCTTTTGTTGACTGATGCGTGCATTTGCACCAACTATTGATTGGATTCATTGATTGATACAATATGACATTGATGTGCTGTAAATAAATTTAAATAGAAAAATGATAACGGTGTTTTCAGTTTGAAGTATGGGATAAAAGTAATCTTTACAGTGACCACACAACCGTCGCTCACGCGGGCCGACGCGAAGACTGCAGCACTAAGACGCGGCGCGAGCGTTTATGGCTCAACTGTATCATTCCGCCTGGCCAGCCGAGTCACAGAGAGAGAGAGAGAGAGAGAGAGAGAGAGAGAGAGAGAGAGAGAGAGAGAGAGAGAGAGAGAGAGAGAGAGAGAGAGAGAGAGAGAGAGAGAGAGAGAGAGAGAGAGAGAGAGAGAGAGAGAGAGAGAGAGAGAGAGAGAGAGAAAACGAACGAACGAACGAACGAAACTTTATTTTCCAAGGATTGAGATATTAGGCGCGCAATCTGTCCTTGCTAAGCTACTTTTTTTTTAAAAAAAGGAACACCAACCAAACAGCAAAAACTAACTAATAATAAACGTCACACACTCACACACACACATACACACACGCACACAGACACACATATACATGTACTCGTGCACATCAGTGCGCACTTTTGTACATACACATACACACGTACGTGCGCACATAATTATCTAACATATAAGTAGGTATGATATTTTGTGTACTATCAAAAATAAGTTAGAAAACTGAACAAACAATTTGGAGGCTAGATGAAAAGAGCGTTTATGGCTCAACTGTATCTACCGACGGCATTCCGCCTGGCCAGCCGAGTCACAGAGAGAGAGAGAGAATCAATGAATCAATGAATCAATGAATCAATGAATCTTTATTTTACAACGGTAAAGATATTAACAATGCCAGAGGCAATGTCATTTTTCAAATCTGCCGTTGCTACATCTACAAACACAACAATTACATTACATTAATACATGTATAGGACGAACGCCTACGGTGTGTTGGGGGAGTTGGAGCAATGGTAAGGGGAAAAAAAAAAAAAGAGCAACAACACAGCAGCACTATACATACACAGCAGTAGAATGGGTACATTACTAACAATGATATCTACGTATAGAAAGCAAAGCTTGAAGATAGTTATGGCTGCGAAGATAAATGTTCAAAAAGACTTTTCTTGAAACATGATACCGTTGGAGTGGTCTTCGTGTGGGATGGAAGGGAATTCCACAAAGTCGCCCCAGAGAATGCTAGACTGGTTTTAAATAAGTCTATTCTGGTTTTGGGTACTACATATAGGCTTTTTGTATCGCCATAGCGGGACTGTGACCGGACTAGCAGCTGGGTTAGATATTCCGGAGTGTTGTCATTCCGAATCTTAAAAAGGAGAACACCTTTGTTGAATGCAAACTGCTTTTTGAGAGAAAGAAGTCCCGCTTTGTAAATCTTATCGTCCGTTGTCAAAGTAGGATCAGGTAAAATTAATTTCGCTGCTCTTCTGTGTAAGGAGTTCAGTCTTTTTAAATGTACATCTCTGCAGCCATCCCACACCGTCGAAGCATAATTAATGTGGGACTGAATATGTGCATAATAAAATAATTTTCTGGTTTCAAAGTCAGTGAAGTGCTTCAGTTTGGACAGCATGAAAATGTTTCTTGAAACAGTTTTACACACTTTATGTGTGTGTGCCTGCCATTTGAGCTAATCATCTATGATAATTCCAAGGAGGCGATGTTCAGACACTTGCTCAATAGAATTGCCTTCGAAGGACAAATCAAGTGAAAGGGGGCTTAATTGGTGTTTTTGGCGTGTCGCAATTACCATTGACTTGGTTTTTGCTGGATGGATACTCATCGAATTACGTTCACACCAGGCGGACACCTCATCAAGGCTCTGTTGTAAGTCATCTGCAACCACATTAAGGTTTTTATTTGCCGTGTGGATTGACGTATCGTCAGCAAACAAGTCACATTCGACAGATTCTGATGTTAGGTGAAGAGGCAGATCGTTGATGTATAAACAAAATAGAAGAGGGCCTAACACTGACCCTTGAGGTACTCCAAACTTAACCTCCTTCACTTCAGAGTGTGATCCATTAACTACAACCTTTTGATTTCTTCCCTTTAGATATGAACTAAAGAAGGAAACTGCTGAGACGTTTTTTAAATAATGACTAAGTTTGCTTATCAGAGTGTCGTGGTTAACCAGGTCAAACGCCTTCTTAAAGTCAAGGTAAATAACACCCGTCAGTTGCGAATTGTTTACGTTAGATAACCACTTATCTGCAAGTCTGCTTAGCGCTGTATGACAGGAATACTTCGGACGAAACCCAGACTGGAAGGGATGAAGCATATTATTTGTCTCTAAATACTGAGACAAATGTTTGTGTACATGTCGCTCCAGAGGTTTGCTTAACACGGACAGTAACGAAATCGGTCTATAATTATTCAGATTTCCCCTGTCCTTGGATTTCGGTAGTGGAATTACTTTTGCAAGTTTAAGCTGTGTAGGAAATACACACTGATGGAGACATAGGTTGTAAATGTATGTCAGCGATTCAACAATGTAAGGTAGGGATAGTTTCAGAACTTTAGGATTTATGTCATCAGGGCCTGATGACTTCTTGTTCGCGAGACTACTTATGAATTTACCTACTTCATGTATTGCAATCGATGGAATGCTAAAAGGAGTCACAGTCTTCTGATTGCAGTAGTTAATTAAAATATCGAAACACTTATCATTGACACTTCCTTGTGTTGAAAAAACTTCAGCAACAGACAGGAAGTGATTATTAAACATGTCAGCGGATAGATCACTAGGGATTATCGTGGATGCACTAAAGCCTCGGGTAAGGGAATTCAGGACGCGCCAAATAGCAGACCCGTCTTTGTTGTTTTTAATAGTATTTCTTACAAAGGCTTTTTTCGCTTCGCGTAACATATACTTGACGCGATTACGCTGCTTTTTAAACTCGTCAAACTTCTTTTCTCTCCTGAGGGTGTTCCTAAACTCCATGGCCTGCATCAGTTCTTTTGTAATCCATGGGGGTAGTACCGCGCTTTTGACACGCCTCTCCCTGAGGGGTGCGTGTTTGTTGAGTACCCCAAGGAAAATGCTGTACCATGCAGATAGAGCAACCTCTGGGTCGTTGGACTCGGTTACTGAGTCAAAGCACGCATTACTAAGATCATGTAAAAATGCGTTTTGGTTAAAATGTTTAAAAGAGCGATATGTTACGGTGATATGACCTTTCTTTTTAGTCTTTGGAATTTGCGCAGCCCATTTACACACTACAGGGAAATGATCGCTAATGCTCAAGTCGGGAACAGAAACGTCAGTCACAGATTTAGGGTTATTGGTATAAATATGGTCTATGAGAGTGGATGATGCAGCAGTAATCCTAGTGGGTGACTGCACCAGCTGCACCAGCCCAAATAAGGAAGATGTTGTTTCCCACGCGGTGTGGGGTTTCAGTAAATTGATATTGAAATCACCCATTAGAGAGAGAGAGAGAGAGAGAGAGAGAGAGAGAGAGAGAGAGAGAGAGAGAGGGAGAGAGAGAGAGAGAGAGAGAGAGAGAGGGAGAGAGAGAAAGAGAGAGAGAGTGAGAGTGCGTGTGTGTGTGTGTGTGTGTGTGTGTGTGTGTGTGTGTGTGTGTGTGTGTGTGTGTGTGTGTGTGTGTGTGTGTGTGTGTGTGTGTGAAGTGCATTTCAAGATGAAACTTCCTCGTTTTCCTGTGGCGAACATTATGTGGGTCACCCCTCAGAGTTTAACATATGAATGCCTCGAAAGACTAGGAATATATTAATACTTATGTATTCTAATGTACACGCTACATGTCTTCAGAGGCGACCTTAACCCCCCCCCCCTCATCCTCCCCCGCTCCCCCCCCCCACAGCACCCCCTCCCCCCCCCGCACCCCCTCCCCCCCACCCCCGCACCCCACCCCCGCACCCCCTCTCCCACACTACATGGGTCACTGTATATGAGCTATCATCTTCCGCACTTTGACATTTAATGTCATCGTTTGGAACTGGACGTGAAAGGCTTACGAGCTATGATGTGTAGGTTGATTGCGTGACAACTGACTAACTCATTCAGCTTGACGGCCGTATCTCCCTAATTTTGGAGGCGTCATCTAATGACTATGCACCAGTGACAGGCGCCAAGCTAATCTGGCACTGCCCTTGAGTTATCATGGTCGATCCATCTCCTGCTGTATTGCGTCAGGGCTGAATGGGTTAAACACTCAACAGACCTAAACTTAAAGGGGACTCGAAGTCAACAAAACACAAATGTATTTTGTAGTCTCACAAAACTACAGTGCCAGATTTGTTTTGTAAATATCGGAGCAGTAGTTAATTAACCCTCTGCGCGCCGGTAATGGTTTTAGAAACCGCTGTCGCTACCGACGCGCAAATGGTTAATTCTATGTTGAGAAAAAACTTAATGGCGTAGAGGAGAAGTGGTCTGTCTCAAAATTCTGCCCGGGCGATACTCCAAGCATAAATCTAGGTAGTGGCAGCCAAAATTTCATTTTAACTTGAGACGTTCCTTACATTGTTTTACTAATAGAGCATTAAGAAACAAACAAACAGTAAACACAAAATTGGAAATATGTTGATTAGTTCCTGAGATACAACATTTTAAACTTTTAGGCTTTCGTCAGTGGGCCGACAACATAAGAAAAGTCATTTTCAGACAATGGATACAGGGACACTTAAGAAGATATAGTCTTCATCTTTTTTTTTTTTACAATCTGTATTATCAGGAGAGTATCAGAAACAAATATGAAAACCATAATGCAGTACAATGATGAGTTCCTAAAAATGGAAAAAAAAATCAATCCGAACCGAGCTGAAATTGCACAGAAGTCCAACTTTGTGACCATATTGTGAAAAATCTGTCACTTAAAATAACCTTTTGAGAGATGGTTTTAACAATATATATATATATATATATATATATATATATATATATATATATATATATATATATATATATATATATATATATCATATATATATATATATATATATATATATATATATATATATATATATATATATATATATATATATATATATATATATATATATATATATATATATATATATATACAAACAGTAAGCCTATTTTTTTCAGACTGTAATATTAAGTCTGTCATACGACAAAGTGGTATGGGTGAAATGCCGAACAGCGGTTAGAAAAATCGGATTCATATTTGCTTTCCATCTGAAAGTGGAAAACTGGTCTAACTTTAGTTCGACCCTATCTCTCCAAAACGCGATCTAACTATTGTTTCAGCTAATTATCAAGTGATCTAACTATAATTATAAAAGCGATTTAACTATAGTTAGATAGTTACAAACTATACCATATACTATTACCTATAGTTAGATCCAAATAAAATTAATCTGGTGTAGTTTTTCTTTGATATAGAAATGATCTATCTGAATATAGAACAGGTTTCTTCTTCACTTTTGTCCACCTGGGATTGAAGTAATTAGAGTTAGATAATTTATTATCATTTGCGTCGATCGCGTGTAACATTTAAAAGAGAAAGTGGCATATCTTATTATAGACCTCTTTTCCTCTTCCCTTTTGTTTACTCAAGACTCGGTCTAACTAAAGATATATCAAATTATTCTAAAAGCCAATAATGTTTTACGTCTATTTTCTCAAAGAAAAGAAAAATCGGGACAGACGACTCTTACTCTTCGCCATTTTATGAATGATGTTAACCCATTCAGCCCTGACGCTCTACAGCAGGAGATGGGTCGACCATGATAATTCAAGGGTAGTGCCAGATTAGCTTGGCGCCTGTCGGCGCCAAGCTAATCTGGCACTGCCCTTGAATTATCATTAGATGACGCCTCCAAAATTTGGGAAATACGTGCGCCGGGCTGAATGAGTTAAAAATTGACATGCTCGTTGACACAAGTGTTCTATTATTGTGTATTGAGTTGATAGAGCAAATTTGCATCACGACGTCAAAATGCCTTTTTTTCAATTGTCTCGTGTGCCCAGATTACTCCTCAGATGACACAAGAAACGCCCTCTCACGATTCTCTTGCGTTATACTACCAAATACTGCTCAATGTTGAGTTGACTTTGGGTCCCCTTTAATCCGGAAGACGCCCTTCAAGGATGTTGATGACGCTGATCTTGACACGCAAAAGGCATAGATTCTCATTAGCCCTTACAGCTTGCAAGAGCTCATGACAATGCACGTCTTTTGCTGGTGAAATGAGCCGGACTATATAAATATAGAAAATATGTTCCGCTGCTGCAGTTGTGTGTGCAATAATTATTAGAGATGGCGGGCCCATATCTAGATAACCTAGGCTTCACCCGGACTTCAAGGTTTAATGCCAAGTAGGTCACGTTGTGTGAAATTTTAATTTTCTCCACTCTCGATGACATTACAAGTTAACCCCTCCACCGCCGACAAAATTGGACACCACGCTATTGCAAGAGGTAGAGAGCAATTGCAGGGGCTCATGAGGATCTATTTTTCTTGCTGAAACCACTTTGTATCCATTATGCATGGGCCGCAAGGCTGGGGCTCTTTCGCGTTAAATTGACACAGATTTCAAACGCACAATGTACGTACAGTGGGAATTAAGGGAATTAAATTATAAATTAATGTTACGATTGTGGGTGTGTTGTTCTGTGAGAGCATGCATGTGTTAATCGTAGGAAACGATCCGATTTTATTTGAGCTATCATGGTTGCGAATCACGTACCTTTTCAGTAAGATTCTTTATTGTTTCGCGCAGATAGCAGAATTGGTTTTGTTATGATACGCTAAGTTTAGTCCGGAAGCTTCTAGCAAAGTCGCACGGAGAATAGCGGTAGTAAAGCTGATCTATTTTTAGTCATAGTTGTTTTCTGTGAGCGTGAAATTAGCGGCCGTTCTTTGCGTGTTATGAAAGGTCGTGAACGGTTTGCCATACTGTTGTGTGACGTCATTACACACTAGAATTTGGGGCTGAAATGAGCAGTCAAATTTTTGTAGACTATTGTAGTTATTCTAGAAAGTTCCTTTTTTTAAAATTAATATTTATGAGTTTCAGTTACGTGTTCCGTTCTGCTTGGGTGCGTTGTGTAAATTCATTAGATTTTTCTGGAAAGTCGTTTTACTAATAAAGTTGGTGCTAGGAAGCACGTGTGTTCATTGTCAGGCATTGTCAGTTGTAGGGACACACAGTTTATCGTAGGTACGTGGCTCGTATAGGGTGTACATTGTGAGAGACGCAGCGTAACGGTGGTGTACGTTGTTTGAGGAACTGTGTGTCGCCAGTGTTGACATTTGCAGAAGAGAAGACATTGTATCAGTGTTGGTGCATTTGGGAATGCATTGTGTGGAGACCGCATCGCTGAATTAAAATATTGTTGGAACTGTTACTCCAGTGTAGCCTACATCCTTAAGCCACGTGTGACGGGTTGCAGCCGAATGAAGTTTATTTAAAAGAACCTTACGTGCGTGCGTCTGGTGTGTTTATCATACTACGACTACGACCCCACCACGTAACAATTCATATTTTGATGACGTTAATGATAAGGATGAGCATCATGAGCATGATGATAATGATGATCAGGCTATTAAAAACCACAAGTGTCAAACAATATCTTATCAATGAAAACACCCACAAAAAGAAAAAGGGTACAGGATCGATCCGTCATTTCGTCACGCCCATTGTAAAATTGTTGTCATTTTCGGATCGCTGTGAAACAGCGTAGACCTACATTTAATCAACCTTTAACTCATTCAGTCCAACGCACGTATTTCCCATATTCTGGAGGCGTCATCTAACGACTATGTACCTGTTGCAGGAGATGGATCGACCATGATAATTCAGTGGTAGTGCCGGCGCCAAGCTAATCTTTTTAAGATTTATGTTTTAGATAGTTTCTTGGCTTGACTTCGCGAACGAAGATTTTTTTTATTGCCATATGTTTCCATGTAAAAAAAAAAAGGAATTTGTCTTGAAGTCAGTTACTAAGACTAAAATAACACACACACACACACACACACACACACACACACACACACACACACACACACACACACACACACACACACACACACACACACACACACACACACACACACAGTAAACTCTAAAATATGATTTCCATGTTAAATACTAAGCATATACCGGTATTAAACACGGCGAACGGGCACGCCTCACCGATTCAGATATAAGCTGGCTGTATACACATTCTGACAAGTTCTCACTAGCCAAAGTCGCGCTCTCTCCAATCAGTCCGGTTGATCAGAGAGAGCGCGAATGCCAGAGGGGAAAAAACTTTTTGCGGAATCTGCTGGTCCTGGTACTGATGGACCTGTACCTACGCCCTGATAGTAAAAGTTGGCGAAGCTCATTACCGGGGTGGGTGGAATCACTGGAGATAAGACTTGCTCTACGTAAGAGACGCTGCTGGTACAGTGAGTCCAGGCTAGGAAGATCTCTGCCTATGATTTTCGAAGCGGTCTTGACCACCCTGCTCAGTCTGATGTTCTCTTTGGCCGATGGAACCATACCAAACCGTGATCGAAAAGGTGAGCACGCTCTCAATCACAGCTCGGTAAAATTGCATCAACAGGTGGGCACCGAGACCGAAACTTTTCAGACGTCGCAGGAAGAACAAGCGCTGCTGTGCTTTGTGGACGATGAGGCGGGTGTTTTCCTCCCACTTAAGGTCACATGACAGGGTAGTGCCAAGAAACTTAAAGTTCTGGACTGTTTCAATGATTTCATTATTGATTACAAGAGGGGGAGGGAACTGTTTCTTTCTAAAGTCCACAATCATTTCTTTTGTTTTGCCAGTGTGCAGTTCAAGGTTGTTGTTATTACACCAGCTAATTAGAGTCTCAACCTGACTACGGTAGGCGGATTCATCTGAGTTTGTAATGCACCCCTCCACTGTGGTGTCATCTGCAAATTTCAGAACTTTAGTACTGGCATGGCATGAAGCACAGTCATAAGTAAACAGGGAGTAGAGCATAGGGTAGAGCACGCACCCCGCAGGCGTGCCCGTGGACACAATGAGGGTGGATGACACATTTTCACCAATTTTAACGACCTGTGGTCTCATCAACAGAAAATCGAGGGTCCAGAGGCACAATGCCTCTGAAACTTCGATTTGCTGGATCTTCTGGTACAGTTTGGATGGAATAATGGTGTTAAAAGCAGAACTGTAATCAACAAATAAAATTCTGGCATTGGTGTTTGGGATTTCAAGGTGTTGTAAAACATAAAACAAACCAAGTGACACCGCATCATCCACGGAACGTTTTCCGCGATACGCGAATTGAAAACAATCCAGCATAGGATCGGTAAGTGTTCTCAGAAACCAGAGGACCAGGCGCTCGAGCGTCTTCATGGCAACTGAGGTCAGAGCGACCGGTTTATAGTCGTTTAGAGAAGACACTTTGGAATTTTCGGAACAGGAATGATAGTGGACCTTTTCAAACACTGAGGAACAATGCACTGAGAGAGAGACATGGTGAAGATGTCAGAAAAGACGCCCGAGAGCTGGTCCGCACAGTTTCTTAGTAAGCGTGGAGAAATGTTATCTGGACCGGCAGCTTTCCTGCTGTCCAGACGCTGAACATGCACCTGACATCGGCGTCTAGAACAATGAAAAGTGGGTTCTCTGTATGACTCCACAGAAGGAGGTGGGGTCGAATTCTTTTTATCAAAACGACTATAAAGTCATTCAGAGTGTCTGGGAGAGACGCATCTGTAACATCAGCGGACTTGGATGCTGGTTTATAGTTTGTAATGTCTTTGAGGCCTTGCCAGATGTTTCTAGGGTTACTAGCTGCGATTTTCTGTTCTAGTCTGTCTGGCACTACCATCGAATTATCATGGACGACCCATCTCCTGCCGTAGTGTGTCAGTGCTGAATGGGTTAATCTGGATTGTCTTTCATTTAAAATAAGTGTGTTATGTCATCAAACTCAGCGCACTTGACACGCAATTAGGACACGCGATTGTTTCGTGACGATGATTAGGACCTGTGTCAATTACATCCGTATATTCACTCTATCGCGGGCTGTGTCTCGTCCAGGATGAATCATATGCAGTACGCCTCATTACAAATCTGTCCAATCATGTTTATCTTTCGCGTCCAGAAGGAAACTAAACATGAGCACTTATCTGAATCAGAAGCCGCTACAGCACGTAATCACAGGATATGAGTAAACTTCAAAACTAGCAGTTAAACCCCAGTTGACACCCCTGTTTGAAGAGTAGAATGGGCAGATTGGGATAGGAAGAGATATAAATTCGAATGCTGGGGCTCGTGTGAATTTATATCTCTTGCGGTCGAAAAAGCTTGAACGAGTTATAGTTCATTATAAAGTCGCAATTAAGAATTATTATATTAAACATCTTCAAGCTGGCGTGCGGTTAACGGTGTCTAGAATCGCTGAACAACTGGACTAAAAAAAAAGAGAAGAAAATGAACAGCCGTCGGCTGGAATGGGTTTGGTTCTTAGTGTGGACTTCTTCTTGCATTGGTGGACTCAGGGCACAATGTAAGTACAGATGAGATTACTGTAATTCTTATAGCGGCCCTGTAGTATGGCAACTAGTGCTCACCCAAAAGTAACTTCCCCTCTCTTGGTGGTGTATATATTGACCTGTGGAACTAACTGCAGCTATTGTACATTACAGTGCAGTGAGAGCACAGAAGACGAGAAGAGCGTTTACTGTTTCTGTAGAGAAAATAAAGTCCCCCGTCCCCCCCCAAAAGAAAAGAAAAGAAAAAAGAAATAAAATAAAATAAAATAAAATATAATAAATAAATAAATAAATAAATAAATAAATTTAAAAAAGCAGACGATGTTTTGTTTTACTTTTCTTTTATATTCATTCATTCATTCATTCATTCATTCATTCATTCTTGTGTTCATTCATTCATTTCATTTTTTCTTTACATTAATTAATTAATTCATTCATTAACGTACTCAAGCTCTCATCCATTCTTTCATTTCTTCCTATTACTCGTCTCTTGGTGGGGACATTTTAATTACGCCCCATGGGTTGATGCAGCGGCTGGAGACTCATGCCAACTTTGCTGTTCATGACCATGACCATTGCTTTTCCTCAACAGGATATTCGGCAGTTATGTGTATAAGTCAAAAGCCATTCCATTTAGATTTTCATTGTATAATAATGAAAATCTCGCTTTTCTCAAAAGCGGACATACTGGCCTTTGCCATATGACGTCAGTGTTATGTTTGCACTTCCAGGCGTGGACTTCGCGTTTCCTGACCCTGACCTGAACCTGACCAGCATCGTGACCGCCGCGGAAAACACCAAAATCGACTTGACTTTTCAAGTCCGGGAACTTAATTCCGGCTGTATCAGGAAGGTTAAGTCCTTCGGTGTTGCGGTGGGCAAAGTAGATGGAGCGACCACGCTGTGCAACATTGAATATGACGATGGACGGTTTGGTGTGGGGGGTCAGTATTGCGCTTTTGCGTCAAAGCCGGGAGAGTTCCGATTCATCTACACAGTAACCAGATACGACGACAAGCAACGATTGCGCTGGTGGACAACCAACAATATTGAGGCGTTACCAAAGGAAATCACCTTCAACATCACGTGTAAGTCTGGTCAGTCCCGCTTCATCATCATCATCATCATCATCATCATCATCATCATCATCATCATCATCATCATCATCATCCGCTTAAAAAATCCGCTTAACTCATTCAGCCCCGACACACCACAGCAAGACATGGATCGAGCATAATTCAAGGGTGGTGCCAGAATAGCTTGGCGCTCATAGGCGCCAAGCTATTCTGGCAACACCCTTGAATATCATGCTCTGTCTGTCCCTAGAATTGTAATACAGTCCCTCAGATGCCAATTTCAAATCTTGGGATTTCGGTCCTGGGGTACAATGTGTTGAAACTGTGCAAAGCCAGTGGCTTTTACCTTTTGTGGAAAGCGAGATTTGTATTGTATTACAATAAAACCTCGCTTTTCATAAAATATGTACGTGCTTTTTAAGTCCCTTCTATTTATAGAAGGGACTTTTTAGGACGGGTTGCGGTGGGGCGAATTTAGTAGCATGTCCATGATGTCAAAGGCGGGCAGGCTAAACCTATAACAATTGAAGTAACAAGATACAAATTACGTCATGTCTAGTTAAGCTAACCTTGCTGCTGAACGTACATTTGGCGCGAAGCGCCGTTTATGTGTATGTGTGTGTGCGTATGCATGCAAACAAGAGAATCTTCGATATTTCTGTACACATACGCTTGAAACTTGGCGAAATACTTTCTTAAGTGGGTGGCTAAGAGAGCCTCCGAGCACATTGTAAATGAATGTCTCACTGAAGACATAAACAACCGTTTATAGGAAGTCGGTTGACCCAGATGAGAGTCCGTAATTTGTGTCATATTTACTTGAACTTTTGCATATAGCTAGTTTCGAGAAAGACATTGGATGAGTTCGTTAACCAGCTTTGTATCCTATTCAACTTCTATAGTAAAATTAATTCTTTTCAGAAAATAATTAAAACGGCAGTAAAAAAAACGTTCACTTCTACTTCTAGAGAAAGTCGACAGTGCCGATGACGTAAAAGAAGCAACTCCCTCACCACGCAGACACTGATACTCTAAATATGACGTAATTCTCTCTCTCTCTCTCTCTCTCTCTCTCTCTCTCTCTCTCTCTCTCTCTCTCTCTCTCTCTCTCTCTCTCTCTCTCTCTCTCTCTCTCTCTCTCTCCCCTTGGGGTCCTAAATAAGCATGCGTCCATTCGAGAAAAACGAGTTAAGCACTCTACCCTGCCACCCTGGTTAACAGTAGATATCAAACAGGCCATGTCATTTGGAGACAAACTTAAGAAAGAAAAACAGTTTGATGAATATAAGAAACAACGAAATCGTGTTAAATACTTAGTGAGAGCATCCAAAAAAATTGCTCTTCCAGGAAATGATTCGGGACAAAAAAGATACGCATCGATTTGGAAAGCCCTGAACGTTATAACGAAGGGTAAATCAGCTCCTGAAATTCCATCCCATTTGTCAGCTGATATATTAACTAACCACTTCCTATCGACAGCTGAAACACTTGCTCAGTCAGCTGCAAGTAGTAACGCCAGAGTACCAAGTTTCTAGTGTACTGGAAAAATACTGTGAGGCAAAAAATATACTGCAGACATTCATCATTTCTGATATTACCGTCGCTGAAGTCGGCAAATTTATTTCTAGCATGCCAAACAAAACGTCCACCGGGATGGATGATATCGACAACAAAATTCTGAACATGTCACTACCATATACGGTAGAGGCACTCACTTATATCTTTAACCTCTGTATAAAACACAGCACGTTTCCAACTATTTTCAAAGAGGCCAAGGTAATGCCAATCCCTAAATCAAAAGATCTTGAAGATGTCAATAATTACCGTCCTATCTCACTTTTGTCGGCCCTGTGAAAGCCCCTTGAAAAACACATACAAAAACACCTCCTCGATTGTCTAGAAAAGGGCAATTTAATGAATATTCATAAGTCCGGTTTTAGACCGAAACATTCATGTCAGTCAGCACTGACACACATTGTAGACAGCTGGCTGGAATCAATAAATAAAAACCTGATGTCTGGAGCTGTTTTCTTAGACCTATATACAAGAAGCATTTGATCTTGTCGACCATGACATTCTCTTAAAGAAGCTAGCAGCATACCATATAAGTAAAACCGCCATAGCATTCTTTAGATCATACCTAAAAGACAGAAAACAAAAAATACTCTAAGCAAGGACAAGTTAACTACGGTGTCCCCCAGGGGTCGATATTGGGACCTCTTCTATTTATAATATTCATTAATGATTTGCCTTTGCATATTACTAACATTGATAACAACTGCAACCTGTTTGCGGACGATACGAGCCTCCATATTTCGGGTTAAAAAAGCAGCTGATATTAACCTTAGCTTACAAAGTAGTCTCAGCGAGGTTTCCGACTGGTGCAGAGTGAATCATATGGTTCTTCATCCAGGAAAAACAAAGAGTATTTTAATCACTACACTACAAAAACACCAACGCCGACCACAGCCGTTACATGTACAACTGAAGGCTAAACCGATAGAATAGGTCACAGAGCGTAAATTCTTGGGAATACACGTTGACGAACAACTATGTTGGGAGACGCATATAAATACAGTCTGTAAAACCATTGCTAAAAACACTTTCCTGTTGTCCCAGCTTAGACAAGTAACGGATACACATACTCGTAAACTGATTTTTCATGCCCATATCAAGTCTCACGTTGATTATGTCTCCACAGTGTGGGACGGTTGTAGTGATGTTCACATGAACAGGATAAACTCTCTATATAAAAGAGCTGTCAAAATGATAGATACGCGGCCCATTCCTACCACAAATTTAGACATCTAAACATTCTCGGCCTGCGCCAACAACTTAGTTTCAACAAATCCTCATGCACAAAGATATCAAATAGCATGGCACCGCAGTATCTAACCACCAAATTTATGCCACAGCAAGAACGCGAAAAGACCTCAAGGAACAATACTTTACCCCTACCTCTGCCTAGAATTGACCTCTTTAAAACTAGTTTACCATTTTCTGGACCGTTTGTATGGAACACTATTCCTGCACACGTGAAGACTATAGCTTCGCTTGGAATCTTTAAAACAAAACTTGTCGATTACCTGATGAGCCAAACATAACATCACTGGGCATTTTAGGAAGATCTCGCTCTTTCTGACAAATGGCAGTCTCCCCTTTTTTTTCACTGGGCATTTATTTAAACAAACCTTGATGGTTAATATTTTCATGTACCACATGCATTTATGTACGGTGCTTGTGTGTGTGTGTGTGTGTGTGTGTGTGTGTGTGTGTGTGTGTGTGTGTGTGTGTGTGTGTGTGTGTGTGTGTGTGTGTGTGTGTGTATGTGTGTGTGTGTGTGTGGTATAAGATGAATGTTGAGTTTACTATTATTTTCTGTATAGATTTTTTTTAAAATTTTTATTATTATTTTGTTTTTTCTTTAAAAAAAATTGGTGCATGAAATAATGTGTGTAAATATAATGTCTTTATTATTATTATTATTATTTCTTTAATTTATTTTATGTTGTAGATGTTATCAACGGCACGTTTGTAAAATGACGATTTGTTTCTGTCAAAACTTTTTACTGTTGATAAATAAAGTTTCATCATCATCATCATCATCGCTCGCTCTTTCTCACACACATGCACGCATCTCCAAGAGGCATAGATCCTCATGTGCCCGGAGGGCGCATGAACGTCTATGCCTCTTGCGGATGTTTGGAGCGCGCGCGTGCACTCACGCACACGCAAACACGCACATCGACGCGCTTTCAGAAGAGCATGCAGGTGTCTTCTTCTTCTTGGCTTTGACTTCGTGAACAAAGATTCTATAGGGGTTGCCCACGACGTCTGCAGGCATGCTCGTGTCTGCGGAGGCCAATCCGGGACAGGCAGGTTCGACCGCAGTGGCTGCAGGTCACGGTATACATTTAAATTGGGAAGTTCAGGCAGTGCAAGGCCCGGTGTTTTTAAAAATAATTTTTGCCTTGTTTGAAAATTTGCAGTTGGGCTGAATGTTGGAATTTGCTGTAAATTTGTGGTTAGCTGAGAGGAGACATGTTTGGTGCTTTGATTCATACCATCCTGAGCTTATCCAGTGGACAATTGTGGGCCTATGTTGAGTTGCCTTTGACGTAGTGATTTGAGGGGCACGCTGATTTCAGCTGTGCTTGGGTGTGGGGTTGGTAAGGAACCAGTTTCATAGCCAAGAAATGAGACTGTCAATGTGTTGGGTTTTTTTTGTATTTTGTGCATGGCAAATGTGCAGCTGGTGGGCGGTAGTGTTTTTTAGGGAATTGAAAAATTAGGAGATGACTGGGACTGACTAAGGCTAAGAGACTGGACAGTACGGAAACAGCACTGTGGTCCGTGGCCTGCAGGGGGAGGTCTGGCCCGGGTTCTGAGTTGCGGCATCTCTGGTTTTTCTATGCAGGTGCACTTAATAGTATATCATGTACCTAGGTAAAGTCAACCTGATTTCACACAAATTATATTAAGACTGAAACTGTAGCGGAAAATTCTAGTTTTGTCACCATTTTCGCAAGTCTTAAAGCAAAAGCAAAACTCATGTCACGTCAAATATAAAATTACGTATAAACAAAAACATACGTCGTGATAAATGACGTTTGACAAACCAATGACACATATGCGTTCATCTCCAAGAGGCATAGATCCTCAAGTGCCGGGAGGGCGCATGAACATCTATGCCTCTTGAGGATGTTTGCAGCGCGCGCATGCAAACACGCACACTCATACACACACATCGACGTGCTTTCAGAAGAGCATGCAGGTGTACTTAGTATAGAATTTAGCTAGGAAAAGTCAACCTGATTGCACACAAATTATGTTAAGACTAAAATTGTACCGTAAAATACTAGTTTTGTCACCATCTTCCCAAGTCTTGAAACGAAAGCTAATCTCATATCATGTTAAATACAAAATTATGTAAAAACAAAAATATACGTCATGACAAATGACGTTTGACAAACCAATGACGCGAGTGCACTGCGAGCGCCCCTTATAGAGTTCACTATGACGCATTGGCACATCTGCGAAGCTTTCAGAAGGAGATATTTCAACATCAGAATCGTCAAGTCAAAGACAGCGAAGACAGCTCTCATATAGATTTTTTTTCCTTTTTCAAATGAGGGCAGATTTCATATGGTGCTGTGACAGTCATTATCACAATGATGACAATCATCATCATTGTTTGCCTGGTGAAGACGACTAGGGCGTGTTTCCATATAGCTACGCCATTGCGGTGCGGTAGGCAACGCGGGGGAAATACTATGAGCGGCAAGCAGAAAATCGCTGCGTGTGTTTCATGCAGCGGCGCTACAGGCTGCATCAGTCGCGATCCTATTTTCAATCGTTTAGAATTGTTGCGAATTGTTGACGCGTATTAAAAACCATGCTCTCTTCACAGCGGAATCGCTTCAAATCGCCCGTTATATCGCTCCAAGAAGCGATACAACGGGCGATTTGTCGCGCCGCTGTTTCCTGTCGCACTGCATAGGGAAAAAACGCCTTCTTCATGTTCTCTATGCTTTATATGTTAACGATACGTGTCGCTGTCGTCATCACTTTCGCGTCGCTGGGTATATGGCAACACCCCCTGACAAATATGATGATGTTTTTGACGATGATTTTGTCGTTAACGTATTTGTCTCTTTCGTCTTCAAAATGAGGTGATGGTAGAGTCAGTATTAACTCATTCGAGACGTGCCGCCTCCGGATACGCGGCTTATGCCGCGTGTCCGGAGGCGGCATGTCTCGAATGAGTTAACCCCTTAACTTCAAGTGAACACAAATCTGTGTCTTTGAAAGCATGGCAAGTTAAACACCGAATATCTCGATCAATCCAAGGAACACAAATATTAAATAGGCAAGAGGCAAAGAACCGCATGAGCCCACGCATCTGCGGGGGCTCATGAGGTTCTTTGCCTCTTGCAGTTGGGTGGTGTTCACATTGCGCGGCAGTACACAGGTTAACTTTGAGCAAAAGGGGGACATTTGATGCAGGCATTTGCTTTCTGACATCTGTTTTCACACTTTTGCAGATCCACCGGCGATCACGGATTTTTCTCTGGCTGGGGACCCGCGCTTGAACGTCGCAGAGGTACCCCAGGGCGGGGAGAGGTTAGTCTTCAACTGTAAATGGAACCCAGGCAACCCACAGTCTGCAGGTTACATCTACCACAACACCAAAGAAAGCGGCAAACTGGAGCTGGGGAGGAGTGAGTTAACGGGAAAATCCATCACTTACATTTACGACAGCACGCAGTGTTCTGACACCGGGATCATCAGCTGTGAGGTGGGGGATGCCAGCGTCAGCAAAACTCTCCTTGTACAGTGTGAGTCTCTGTCTCCGTCTGTCTCTGTAGCTCTCTTTCTCATTGTCTCTCTCTGTGTGTGTCTGTCTCAGTCTCTGTTTCTCTGTCTGCCTCGGACTCTCTGTCTGTCTGTCTGTCTCTCATTTGTGTGAAATGATGATTGTAAGTAATTTTATTAATTTATTTTGTTCTATCCTATTTTGTAGACTGTAGCAACGGCAAATGTGTAAAATGACGATTCTTTTTCTGTCAAAACTTGTTACCCTTGAAAAAAAAGTTTCATCATCATCATCACCAACGGGCATCTCCCTCCCTCCCTCCCCCTCTCTCTCTTCTTTTGTTGTCTTTGACCTGTTACCGTTCCCAGTGTTATATTTAAAAAATGTTAGTAACCCATTTACGCCGGAATTTCGTTTTAATCTTGAATTTTTAGTTTATTCTTTGAGAAAATACGATTTAGAAGTTGGCGGGCACAAAGAGTTGCTACTGTTGTCTATGCATTGCATGATTTGTACAAAGTAAGTAAGGAAATTACTTTTAACTCATTCAGCCCCGACAGACTTCAGGAAGACATGGATCGAGGATGATAGTTCAAGGGTGGTGCTAGAATAGCTTGGCGCCCATAGGCGCCAAGCTATTCTGGCACCACCCTTGAACTATCATCCTCGATCTGTCTTTAGAATTATAATAGGGCATTTTCGAAATTTGCGGATTTCGGTCCTGGGGCAGAATGTGTTAATAGAATGTATTCTTTGGAAAAAAAAGGACAAAGATGTTATAATGACCTATCATGGGTTCTACGCCTCTGCGTTGCGAGCGTATATATATTATACTGACGATCAAAAGAAATGCGACATTTTTGGAATCCGAAAATGTTGCATTTCTTTTGCTCGTCAGTATACTTCACACAAAAACTTAAGGAGCGCCTTGTATTTTCAGGCGGTATTCTAAAATGGTTCTTTATCTTTCATCGACAGGCAACAACAACAGTAACACAGGTACCGACGAGGGTTCTTTATCGCCAACGATCATCTCGGTGGTGGCGAGTGTTGCTGCTTTCGTCGCTGTTGTTGTTGTGGTTGTTGTGGTGAACATTGCCTGTGTAAGAACAGGTTAGTCCATACGTCTTGTACCTCTAGAAACATCTAGAAGACGGACTTTTTTAATCTCTTTAATAGAGAAATTGACATGGGTCTTACGGACATTGCAGTAAGACATCAACATGTACTGTCTTAACCCATTTGTCTCCAGGAACTGAATAACTTCAATTCTGTAGAATGGAAATCATTCAGTTATGGGAGCCAAATGGTTATTTTTTGTAGCCTAGATGTTTAGTGCTCTCACTGGAACGCATAAGAAGAAGAATAAGAAGGAGTGCTCACAAAAGTAAGAGATAGAAACGCACCCGAACTGCGGTTCAGAATTCACGAACGCCACCGAACGGGCCATGTCAGTGATTAGACATTCCACCGGTGCACATCATCCTCACTGCATCAGTCCCGTTGTTAACACTTTCACAACTCACAGCTGCAAGAGACATAGATCCTCACGAGCCCCCGCGGACGCGGGGGCTCGTGAGGATCTATGTCTCTTGCCGACACCACTTTGTATCCACCTTCCTGGGACTCTTTAGCATTTAATTAAGAACATTAAAAAAAAAAAAAAAAACCACAGTCGGCTTCCGCTCTCAGTGAAGGTTTTAAAGAAGATGATTTGGGCTTTAGAAGGCAGAATATACGACAGACGTTATGTGTTTGGGTACTCTATATAACAGAAACTGCAGTCTACAATGCTGAGAAGTGGGTGGTTTTAGAGTGAAGATTGTATCTTCCAAACTACAGATATTCAAGGCTGACCCAAATGCAAGAGACACATGGTCGAATATTTATTGTAAGTAAGCCCGCAGTGCGTGCCTGTCATAAGTCACAACGGCTTTGCTTTGAGCTAATTTTAGCTCTAAGCAAAATCTCGCTGCAAAACAGACGGGCAGTTGATTGGCAGTTACTGGCATGGAAAGTTACCCGGCGAAGGTCCTCGATCAGTGGCAAAGCTCGGCAAAGCATAAGGAAAAACGAAAGCAGCATGTTTATGCTTGTAGAATGTATCCATGGTTTAGTGTAGTTGCGTTGTAAAGTGCCTGTCTTATAAATCTCAACTTTAGAGTTTCACAAACACTTGCTGCGTATGGAGCCCAAAGTTAAACATTGCAGTTATAGCATGGACATATCAACGTACACGAGTTGACGAAAGTAAATTTAACCTCCTTGTACTTGCAGCCACCGGTACTGTAAACAGTACCGGAGGCTGCAAGCACAAGGGGGTTAATGTCTATGTATTCCACACACCTACAGGAAGATGCCAACCACGTCGCAAACTGCATCCTCCAGAAAATACACTTGACGTCACCCCACATCGCCAGCGGCAGCAGCTACCCGCCGTGCCTTTTAACCCCATCCCGCGCCCAGGTCACCGTGACCCAGGACTACGCACTGCGCATGCCCTCTCAAACCAAAGTGAGAGCCCTTACCTGGAAATACTGGAGGACAACTCGGGTAAGAGAACAGACCATATCCGACGTCAATTTTTCAAACTAAATTGAAGATGCAGTGTGACTAAATAACCATTGGAGTTGGTGATTTTGAATTCGGACTGGAACTCTATGGCCAAATCAATGGTAGCCATTTTCTGTCATTTTGTTTTGGCTCACGTGCGAAGCAAAAGTGAGTCTATGTTTTGGGCCAGTGGTCGTCCGTCCGTCGTCCGTCGACCGTCGCCCGTGGTAAACTTTAAAGTTGGCATTTTCTCAGAGACTATTCAAGCCACAGTCTTCACACTTGGGCCAAGGATACTTTTTGGCAAGTTCTTTCTAAACATACCAATTTGAGTGAACTCTCACAAAGGTCAAGGTCACAGCGGATCAGGAAATATGTCAAAAATAGCTATATTTTGACATTTTTTTTTTTCAAATACTATTCACAACTTCAAACCCAAACTTGGTACAACGGTACCTGATGATAAGACCTTTCTATGCATACTAATTTGGATTACCCCTCTAAAAGGTCAAGGGTCACAAGGGCTCAGGAAAAAGGTCCGAAATAACCATATTTTGACAAAAGATGTTTTTTCTCAAATACTATTCACAACTTTCAACCCAAACTTGCTCCAGAGATACCTGATGGTAAGACCTTTTTATGCACACTAATTTGGTTGATCCATCAGAAAGGTCAAGGGTCACGTGAGCTCAGGAAATAGGCCAAAAATAGCCATATTTTGAAAAAAGACTTTTGTTCTCAAATACTATTCACAACTTCAAATCCAAATTTGGTACAGAGATACCTGATGGTAAGACCTATCTATGCATACTAATTTGGATGACCCCTCGGAAAGGTCAAGGTCACAAGAGGCTGGCAAATGTGTGTAAAATGCCAATTTTTGGTAAAATTTTAGGTATTATCAATATTTTTGAAAAATTTTCAAGCACATTTGGCACAAAGATAGCTGATGATAAGACCTCCCTATGCCTACTAAGTTAGTCGACTTATCACAAAGGTCACGGGTCACGCCGGGTTGACAGATATGTGAAAAATGCTTACATTTTCAGAAAACATGAAGTTTGCTGCTGCAGAAGCCAGCCCTTGTCACAAAGGTCACACACATGTAAATCGGTCTTACACGTGAGCCATAATGGCTTTGCCTTTAGTGTTTATCTTTGTGTCTGCAACTCTAGTTATTAAGCCCTTCCCTTCCTTTGTTCGTACACTTTTTTTTCCGCTTAAATCGTTGTTCATTCAACGACAAAAGCATAAGTCTGTTATAACATATAAGTGGAGTGTTGGTATACTATTATTTCTAGACAGACCTCGTGACTCCCATTCTCAAACTGCTTGAATCTTAGTCACCGAGATCGAAACTCGAGGTGACTTGAATCAGACAGTTTGCGAATGGGAGTCGCGAGGTCTGTCTAGAAATGATAGTATACTAACACTCCAATTTATATGTTCTATAGAAACTTTCACAACATAAACGCAGTCAGCAATTATCAGACAATGCAGACAGTTTCGCTTTAGCCAGTTTGTCGGCTGCGCCAGTCTGAGCCGCTAATCACTGATTCTGTTGTGCTTCGCTGCTTTGTAAAGCAAGCAATGTACACGTTGGATATCTCTACAGCGTTGACAATAAATCGTAAAGGTTTGTCACTGTATCACTTTTAGATGTTTTTATCGCTTTCGTGAGGAGCGCGTTGCCATTGATTCTAGTGAAGAGTAAGCCGTGGTTGTATTGCCGCCTAAGGATACTACGGGTCCCAGAAAGCATCGCGCGGTAAGACTTGGATATGTGGTGTGGGGTTAGTTACTAAGTGGTCACGAAAGGTTCTGTTACCAATAGTCAAAACCGTCCAAGAGACATGGATACAAATTGGCTTTAGCAAGAGGCATAGATCCTCATGGGCCCCCGCACTCGCGGGGACGCATGAGGATCTATGTCTCTTGCAGGTGGATTGTGTTCACTTTTTATGGGCAGTGAAGGGGTTAAGAGCAATTGCACGCAGGATACCGCAGCCATGTGCAGAACTAACAAAACAAGTTTTGTTCTTGAAAGTCAAACGAGATCCAATTGTACCGTTTATAGTAATAAATGGGTGCTAGATCATTGTCTTTTTCTGTTGACAATTTTGGAGTCGGTGGGAAATAATATAAAATAATAACTATCGTCACATAAATGTACAACTTATTTTTTTCTGTTAACAATTTTGGAGTGTGTGGAAAATATGTTCTTTTTTCACAGACTCCAAAACAGAAACAAGATGAGGATTTCATCACAAATCTACCGTATTGTTTGGAGCTCACATGCGTTTATCTTTTATGAACATTCATAGTTGTTCATATTTTTAGACTTATTATGCTGATCCATTTCCCTCCTCTCTAAGCCAACCTCTGATCAACACACACGTCAGCGCACACAAATAAAGACGGACACACGGCGCTTCCCGCCATTAGTACGCTCGTGGGCTCGGTTAGCTACAGGAATCCATCTCCTTCTACTCTAACCGACCCTCTGATCCACAAACACTGACACAAAGAAATAAAGACGGACACACGTCGATTCCCGCCATTCGTAAGCTCTGTGGACTGGCGTAACATAGCTATTCTGAAGAATAATAATAGCACGAGCAGCGAAATGACGTCAGTTCAAGCTTCACGTCATGGCATCATTAGTCCCACGACGCCGTGTTGATAGTGACGACTTGATGTTATGCGTCGCTCATCGCAGTACTAACATTTGGCGTATTAGAGGATCAATTGTTATGCTGATTTTCACATCTACTAATCTAGGGCTTACACGTCACAATCTGACCTAATCCTACCCCAGGGCCGGGACAAACAGCAGGCTTATGCAAACACTGTTTATGAAAAATCATGCGGATATTAAAATAAGGATATTTTTTTTTCGTAAAAAACCCACTTTACGTTATGTTAGCTGTTTTACAAATGTCTCCGAAAATGTGGTGCAGAAAATTGTCTGATTTTCACACCTCGGGCATTGAGGTCACAATTGACCTAATCGTACCCGACAGCCGGGACAAACTTTATACCGTATCTGAAACATCATGGATTATTAATGAGAAGACTGTTGTTGTTGTTGTTTTTTCGTAAAAAGATTGAATTGTTTTAAGATTATTTCCATCTAATTCGTGAAATTAATCCCCAAAACGTGAAAATATATATATTTTTTAATGTAATTATCACGCAAATGTTCTAGAGGTACAACGCTGGTTAACAAACTCATTCAATATCTTCCTTTGATCTAGCTATATGCAAAATATCTAGTAAAAATTAGAAAAAATACGGACTTCAGTGTGGATCAACCGGTTTTTGCGAAACGGCCATTTTATCGCCAACGAGCATCTTAATCAAAAAATTTATTAAAAAAACTGCCTCGAGATTATTCTTTTAGGGGCAATATCATATAATTTCAAGCTTGTCCGTCCTCAAACGCGGGCTCTAGTCGCTGTCACAAACACACACACACACACACACACACACACACACACACACACACACACACACACACACACACACACACACACACACACACACACACAGCGCGCGCGCGCGGCGCGTGACGCCAAAAAGACGTTCTCTAGCAAGGTTTGCGTAGCTAGACGTGACGTAATTTATCTTGTTACTTCTTTGACAGAATTTCTGCCCCGCACGCTAAAAAACATCATGTGCATGCTCCGGAATGCGCTCCGACCAGCCCTATTTCAAAGTCTACTGTATTTTCAATACGATAAACAAAAAGCGTGCAACATATTTCAAGTCGCACCGGCAAACTCCAGAATTGGCAATAGAAAAAAGTGAGATGTACACTTCTATGTCACGATGGATTTTACTGAATCATACCAGCATTTTGTATTTCTAGGTATCTACACTGAGCCGTACCCAGATAAGCCGAACACCTTTTTGACAGGACCGCCGGGTACCGCCTATCTCACGCCCACGCCGAACCAGAGATCACGTGACCAGAACCAACCGACCGCAAGACCTGCGGATCAGAACCTGCGTGACCACAGCCAGCCAATTGCAGGCACTGCGGGCCTGCACCCACGTGAACAAAACCAACTAATCCCACGTCCGCCACGTGACATCACCAAGCCAATCGTAAGCCCTTGTTCAGTACTTGATGGCGTTCGGGAAACTTCTACCAATGAGGCCACTGGGCGGGGTCCACACGCCGTCACCTACACTCCGCTTATGCTGCCCCAATTAAGAATGCCCAGCGTCTACACAGCTTTTAAAACTAAACATTCAGGCGATGGTCTGAACGAAGAAACGACGCCAAAAGGTTTGGCAGGGAGGCCAGCCAATAGTTTGGATGAGGAAACAACGCTTAAGTGTTTGGCATGGAGACCAGGCAATGCTTTGGATGAAGAAACAATGCCTAAGTTTGTGACAGGGAACTAACCGCTTGTGGACAGTGGAGGCGATCGAATATCTAAAACCATTCCCGATGGGGACAGTCACAAATACAGATCACAATAGCGGTGAGGTTTTGTTTGCAACGGGCGACTTCCAACTTACAACGGATAACTAGCGTGTCCCATAAGCACGGACACCACTCCAAACATCTCCAAGAGGCATAGATCCTTATGCGCCCGGAAGGTTGATGAGGATCTATGCCTCTCGGAGATGTTTAGAGTGGTTGTCTGTTCTTCTCGTTCTTCTGGGATTGTCTTTGCATTTTACACCCTTAGCAGTCAGCTTTTCGGTCTAGAGTTTGACCAGCCATATACTTAAAATCATGCAATTAAAAGGTCGAGTCATTTAATGTTTTGGCGTCCTCTCACGCGCCCCTGTGCACAAGCCGAATGAGATGGTGGAAGAGGGCAGATCAAGGGTGGTGCCTCATTAGCTTGGCGCTTTTCCAGATACAGAAGTCGGACGCAGTGGGCCCGCTGACAGCTGTGCGCGGGCTTACTGCGGCCGATGTCCGCCCGAAAATCTTTGCTCACTAGGCATAGAGTGTCCACAAACTTGTCATAATATCACACAGCTCATGGCACCACCGCCACCCGTAACCCTCTTAATTATGTTTCCTTTATGATCTGGGTACAGGGCTCCTACATGACAGGAATCATCTCGACACAAAGCTATACCGACAGCCAGAGGGTTACATTCCAGCCCACTTTTGTCCAGGGCAAGCCCTGAGGTGGCCTCTGCCGTTGATTTCAATTACATGGTATCTTGTGGTAACTAATGATGCGGATTCTCAATAATGCGTGCTGGTCTCTGACTTTGGACCTTACAGCCTGAAGCCGTAATGTCCAACATCGCAGACCAACACACATTGGTGACTATTGATATGATCAGTTTTTGTTTTGTACTGTTTTGGTGCTCTAGTTGTACGGAAGACTGTTCATGCGTGTTGTCAAAACTGATTTCTAACAGATTTCTGTTTGTATGACTCAGTATCGTGCAAGTGTGCAAGGGGAGGTAATGTCTCTTGTTGCTAGTGTTACGCTTACTAGATGTTTTGTGTTGTTTATAAACTGTTCATGCATGTCATGAAAACTCAAGAGTTATGTATCTATTTTTATCTGTTTATTTGTAACATACTGACGCTCATCACAAAAACTCAAGCAACGCTTGGGAAAATGTGCATTATATTGAACATTGAGGACAAGCTCAGGCCATGTTGTTGGGTGAAAGCAGGATTGCTTTTAACAGAGTACAATGGGCATTCATGGTATCTTATTCATTCAACTTCCTATTTTGTTAAAAATCTTTTGCTGATTTTGCACGAACGCCAAATGCTGCCTCATTTGTAAGTATTTTTGTTTCATTTCTCACCCTGCCTAGTGTGGTTCCTGTAGTGCACTTAAACCCCTTCACTGCAGAGAAAAAGTAAACGCGATCTCACTGCAAGAGGCAAAGATCATCATGAGCCCCCGCAAGTGCTCATAAAGATCTATGCCTCTTGCTGTGACCACTTTGTCTCCATGTTCTTTGGACAGTCGTGGTTTTTAGTCGTTCAGTGAACCCGGGCCCAGATTTCAGAAACAAAATGTACGTACGTTGGCAAAACATTTCTACTTTTTGGACTGCGTGACGAGGCGACTGTAACGTTTGGTTAACTCATTCAGCCCAGACACACCACAGCAGGACATGGACCGAACATGATAGTTCAAGGGTGGTGCCAGAATAGCTTGGTGACCATAGGCGCCAAGCTATTCTGGCACCACCCTTCTATCATGCTCGATCTGTCTCCGGAATTGTAATACAGTCCTTCAGAGGACAACTTCCAAATCTGGGGATTTCAGTCCTTGGTTTCGAATGTGTCAACTGACGCGGATTCGTCTGGAAATAACATCCATTTAGAACAGTACGTCTAAGTCGGTAGGTGTCTTTGATGTTTTGTTTTTATTTCTGTTTGTGTGACTCCTTTTCGTGTATGTGTGCAATGCTATTTGCTGCAATTGATATGATTAGTTTCTTTTGGGCAGGATTCAAGTTATTTAAAAACCACTTCAGCTGAAACGTTTGCATCAAGTCATATTGAAATGTGTTAATCTCTCCGTTCGTATTCGAAGTGATGCACAGCCGGAGCATTACAATCTTTATTAACTTGTGTTTGGAGAAATAAATACAAAGTGTATGTGGAGGTATCGGTGTTTACGATGTGGCGAACATGGAAATTTACGGCAGACCGTTTTTACTTCGACACAACTATCTATTTTGATCTTTGATACTTTGTTGTCCGGATTATTACTATGTCGTCGTAAGTTTTTATTCCATGACTTGTGTTAATATTTTTTCACTTTTTACCTTTGAAACATCTAGTTCACTATGTGCTTGTTCATATTTCTAATGTAATGATTTTGGCAAACGACGTAGCTTCCCTCCACAACGACAATTACATCTACACATCCTCCATGACCCATCTGCCTCCCCCCCCCTCCCCCTCCCTCTCTACGCCCCTCCCCCCTACTCCCATTCCCTTCAACACCAGGGCCAGTTGCATGACTGCCCCAGTTCCCTCAGCACCACTCCATCTTCTGTTATTTCTCACTCTACCCTTGCCGAAAACAGACACGTGTGTGCTTGTACATAAATTTGGAACTTACGGCGTATAGCAGCACACGTCTACATCAGTTTTTATGAAGTCATTGTTTAGCGTGTGCTTTTGTGGTGTTCTTGTCAAAACGTTACCCCACTTACTGCCAGTGGACGCACAATCATGCCTTTCAAAGCCGGGCAAACTCAAAACCGAAATACTCACATCAACCCGAGGAACACGGATATAAACAGGATCAGCAAGAGGCAAAGAACATCATGAGCCCCCGCAGATGCGGGGGGCTCATGATGTTCTTTGCCTCTTGCAGATGGGTTGTGTTGGGTGGTATTTTTCCGGCTGTGACTGGGTTCATTTATTTGTTTTGTGTGTTATCCCTGTCGTTCTGCTGTCTGTATCTGCACCGAATGCACCACACAACACGCAGCAGTCCTCACTAGTCATCGCTTGCTGTTTTTGTTCTCTTGCATCACGGGAAAAAACTTCCGTAATAAAACAGCTTATTTATACAAACACAAATCGCGTGTGTGCGCGCGTGCGCGTGTGTGTGTGTGTGTGTGTGTGTGTGTGTGTGTGTGTGTGTGTGTGTGTGTGTGTGTGTGTGTGTGTGTGTGTGTGTTTGTTTGATTTGTGTGTGTGTTAATTGTTGATTAATTGTGTTGGCTGGCTGGCTGTTTGGTTGATTGGCTGGTTGGTTGTTGTTTGCTGTTTCCGTGTTTCACCGAGACATAACCGAGAGAGATAAAATCAGCATTGTCTGTTGTAATCAAGTATAGGATAGGTAAAGTTATAGACATCCTCTTTTACACAGCGACCCAATTTGACTAGCCACCAGGGCAAAACTGATTACATGAACAGGAACATGCAGCAATCATTTACATAATCGTCATATTTCAAGATTTAAAAAAAAATACGTTTTAAGAATGCGTTTGAAACAGAGCCACTGTGTCTCAAAGATTTGAGAAGATCATTCCAGAGCGTTGGACTTTTGTATGAAAATGATTTTTGCCAAAAATCTTTTTTCATAGGCCTACTTACTGTTGGAGTCCGCGGTGTATCATTATCAGAAGAACTGCGCAGCTGCCTGGTCAAGCTTGTACAGACTGACCCCGTGTTGAGTCGAGCATCGTGACAATCTGACAATTGTGACATAGCTCGCGGACACACATGGACGCCATTTGCGTGAGTGAGCTTAGTCCTGCGCAAGCCACTAAGCAAGGTGCTCTGCGATAGTGGAGCACCTTGCTTAGTGACTTGTGCAGGACTAAGCTCATTTATAGATATATGCCACTGAGGCCTGTAGCCTCCACTGCCTTTCGACACCATTCGTTGATGGCGACGGGTTTCAGAAGTCAGTGTGTGTGTGTACCTGTGTGTGTGTGTACCTGTGTGTGTGTGTGTGCGCGCGTGCATTCGTGTGTGTGTGTGTGTGTGTGTGTGTGTGTGTGTGTGTGTGTGTGTGTTCTTATAAAGGTAGTGTGTGATTGTGAATACATGCGTATAGTGTAGCATAACTTTTTTTAACGCGCTTAGAGTTCACATCTTCTGGGGATTTAGCGCGATGTAAATTATTATGGCAGCAGCAGCAGCAGCAGCAGCAGCAGCAATAGTAGTAGTAGTAGTAGTAGTAGTAGTAGTAGTGTTGGTGTTACATGATTAGCGGAGACTTTACGTGATCCATGATAAACAGTCACAAAATAGATACGTCGAGTTTGTTTCCTGGAGTGTCCGCAAGTTTTGTGACAACTGTTACATTTGTCACACAGATCGTTACATCACATCCCGTCAGTGCCCCGAAACATTATCTGGCTCTGAGCTCCCCCACACGTAGGTAATCAATAGTATTAAACCTTTGGTTGTCGGTAGCGGTTTTTGTCGACAAAAACCGCTACCGACAGCCAAAGGGTCAATACTGCGATCGTGTAAATCCGCACACAGCTCACATAAGCCCTGTGATGGCAAAAGATACTAAGTCCGCCTTTGTGGAAAAGTGAGCTTTTCGTTGTAATACAACAAACACCTTGCTTTTGTCCTACTATGGACTAACTGTACCTTTTTGCCTTCATGCGGTTCACATAATTATGATACGTAAGAGAAATTAAGTAGGCACGCATTTTTTATTTTTTATTATTTTTTTTAAAAAAAACCGATGATAATGTAATTATACAGTGACTATATGGTGTGACTATATAGCGCCAGTCCAATCAGTCTCGGATCGTCACGCTTGTACTGGCGATCGCCAGATGAACCTGTGTGGAAATAAGATATCTGACGCACGAGGCTCCATCCCTCCTGAAGACACCGCTGTTGTCCAAGTAAATAAATCGAAACGTACGTGATGTGACGGTCATGCAGCCATTTCCGACGGTTAACATTAGATGATGTAAATAATTTTATGTCGCGGTCTGTGATTTTTGGGTTGGACCTTACGCGGAGGCCGTAAGGTCCAAAATCACACACCAGCACACATTTGCTAAACTTTGGACTTGTATTTTATTGCTGCTATGTACTCTGCCTTTTTATTTTATATTTTTAACCAAAACCATTGAATGACAACGAAAATCTTGCTTTTCCAAAACATGGGCTTACTGACTTTTGCCTAAGGTAATGAAAGACGAGTGCTCTACTACTGAGTCTGAGGTGATCCATTCTGCCCTGTGAAAAAGACTAAGTTCGTTTTTGTGTAAAGCGAGATTTTCATCGTATTATAATATCTTCCATTTTATTAACACATTCCAGCCCAGGATCAGGACCGAAATCCCCAAATTCTGAAGTTGCCTTTTGAAGGACTGTATTACAATTCTAGAAACAGATCGAGCAAGATAGTTCAAGGGTGCCAGAATAGCCCTGGCGCCTATGGGCACCGAGCTATTCTGGCACCACCCTTGAACTATCATGCTCGATCCATGTCTTGCTGTAGTGTGTCGGGGCTGAATGAGTTAAATAAACGTACTGTCTTTTGCTTTGACAGGACATAATTCTGCCGGATGACAGGTGCGATTGGAAAATAATAAAATATAGGTCAATATTAAAAGATTAAAGTTAGATGCCCAACCTATTAAAGCCATTGCTTGGCGTTCTGAAAATGAAACCCTTGTACAGGATAAATTCACGCTGGGCGTTGAATTTTACATTTTGAGTTATTTGTTATTTGTGGGTTTAACTCATTCAGCCCAGACACACCACAGCAAGATATGGATCCAGCCTGATAGTTCAAGGGTGGTGACAGAATAGCTTGGCGCCCGTAGGCGCCAAGCTATTCTGGTACCGCCCGAGAAATTTCATGGTCAATCTGCCTCCTGACCTGTAAAATGTTTTTCCAAGGACAATTCGAAAATTTGAGGATTTTGACTTTGGGGCACAACGTGTTAACGCCGAACAGACCACTAAGGCCATCTCACGGCAGTTTACATTTCGGATATTATATTAAATTTAGCACCATTTTGCTTGATATAGTGCCGATAATCGGCAGATGTGATTACAAGACCTGAATCAAAATGGCCGAGTCGTAAGACGAGGACGTTTTGATTCGGGTCAAGTAATCACACCTGTCGGTTATCGGCACTATATCAAGCAAAATGTTGCTCAATATAATTTATGTACCCAGTCCAAAACGAAACTGTGCCTCGCGTCATTCATTTTGCGTCTGATTGCGGTGTTAAGACAAAACACATAAATGGCAGACGGCAGCATATCACTGTCGACTCAGCACGTAGATTTCGTCTGATTATGAAGACACCAGTGCTTTGTATACCCGTGCGTGTTACCGAGTAAATTTTACTTGTAACTATACTAATGGTCAAAACGTAAGGGCCACTTTTTATCGCAGAAGCACCGACAACACCACACAAATAATGTAACAATACTTGGAGTCAGTACTTTGCTAATTTATTCAGTAACAATTTCATTTATGTTTTGAGTAAATCAAGCAATTGTAACAACAGCAGTACGTTAGAATGTTCACCCAACCCTCATTTGAAAAGTCACACAAGACTGGTCCAGTCAGTAGCGAGGGTACCCACCGTTTGCAGCCACGCATTCAAAGCAGCGTTGACGCATGGAGTTCACCAGGGTTCGGAGAACATGTTGTGGGATCGCTTCCCACTCTTGATGCAGGAACTGAGTCAGTTGGGGGACGCCTTGAGGTGGGGGGTGGTTGCTGACTACACGTCCCAGAGATGCTCGATGGGAGCCAGATCAGGTGAACGAGCTGGCCACTCCATCCTCATGATGCCCCGTTGCTCAAGGTACTCATCCACCACACGGGCGCGATGAGGTCGAGCGTTGTCGTCCTGCAGAACAGCATTGTCGCCTATGTCTTGGAGAGCTGGCTGGATGAGGGGCTGCACAATCTCGTCCCGAAAGCACAGTCCAGTCAGGGTGCCTCGGATGACGTGGAGGGGGGTCCTGCCTTCCCTGCTGAAACCTGCCCAGACCATGAATGAGCCACCTCCGTAGCGATCCACATCTTTGACGCATCCATCCGTGAATCGCTCGCCCTGGCGTCACCAGACCCTCACCCTGTCGTCGTTGAAGGACGCAGTGAACCGTGACTTATCAGTAAACAGAACCTGAGTCCACTGGAGTCTGTTCCACCTCACAGGTTGACGACACCAGGCAACCCGGGCTCTGCGGTGAGCTGGACTGAGGGGTATTCTCACTGCTGATCTGCATGATGCCAGGCCAATTTCGCGCAGACGTCGGCAGAATGTGCTTCTGCTGACGTTAACGTTTGCAGCTTGCATCAGTTGACGTCGCAGAGTGGTTGACGTGACAGTTCGGTCGCGCAGAGCCGCCACACAGAGGTATCTGTCCTCCCTTCTGCTGGTGCAGCGCGGGAGTCCTGAGCAGGGTCGTCGTTCTGCCCTTCCAGTTTCTTGGAATCGTGCCAGCAGCCCCTGGATCACGGAATGGGACACCCCAAGACGTCTCCCAAATTCTCGTCCGGAAATTCCATCCTGCAGCCATGCTAGCGCCCGGCCTTGATCTACTGGCGTTAGGCTTTGTCGTGGTGGCATGGTTAAGAAAGTGACAA
Organism: Semisulcospira habei; assembly: GCA_036245525.1. Lineage (NCBI taxonomy): Eukaryota > Metazoa > Mollusca > Gastropoda > Semisulcospiridae > Semisulcospira > Semisulcospira habei. The sequence continues at coordinate 159,360,030 of BTPG01000006.1, read as the reverse complement.
CTATGCCCCTACTGTACCGGTATTTGTAGCGAAACAGAAGTGCTCAGTGTTTACGCCTGACCCCTTTAGCACGTGCATCACGACTTTACCGAGTTTTTCCACCTGCCTGCCTTTGGTACGCTTGCCAATATCGCACAGCATTTCACAAATAGTGACAATGTTTCACGTGCATTTGACACGTTCGTGGAAATTGATGAATTATTGTCTATTGTTCCCTGTACAGTGGACTGTCTAAGGTCAACTTTTAACCCATTTGGATTGAAAGAACATTGTATTTTATTAGCGTACTTGCGACAATAAACAATGATACAAAAGTCGGGTGGCCCTTACGTTTTGACCATTAGTATAGATCACGCACAATGGCGGACAATGCCAGTAGGTTTGTTTATTTAGTTCTTTTCTTAGGTTGTCGATATCACCAGCTGACATCCCGTCAGTTTCACTAGTCAGTGCAGCGACTGACACGTTTGCTGGCCACTGTTCTCCGTTCGCATGTGTTTATAGGATATTCATTTCGAGCGTTCGTACACACTAAGAAGTATTTCATTACTGCTACACATACGGAGCTTATTAGAAGTATTTCATTACTGCTACACATACGGAGCTTATTTATGCTGCAGTATGAAAACATTTCCCGTTTCCGTTTTGAAAAATACAAGTATCATCAAGATCGAATCTTCTTGGCGTGCAAGGGATTTTGGGTATCAAGCAAATTCATGAATTCATGAATTTGTAATTTGCTTGTCATGCAATATATCAATGGGCAGTGGGCAGTGGGCAGTGGGCAGATGTTCACATCTGCACGGGACATAGACGACCCCGCCCTCCACGAGTCGCCTGCTGCCTTGCAGGCCTGGCCGCTTGGATGCGGAAAGGCTAAGGGAGGAAACCCCTGACATCAAAGCCCCCGTGTCTCCGGGGAAGGCTTTTGAGCCAGAGACTAGGACAAGGACAGTCTGATATAAAACCTACGACCCGAGGACCTCGATGCCATCGTCCCAGCTTGCTAGGCCATGGCAGACGAACCAAGGGTTTAAAGGGTGGGGCCAGTACTGCGCACACTGCACTCCACCAAAAAGCTCCACCGCGCAGGCTTTAGGAAACGTCCACGGACCATGACACTGACCATTCCAAGTCCTGTAGCGACGGGCGAGGGGCGAAACGGCAGGTGAAAGATGTCACTGGAAGCCGCAGTCTCAAACCTGCATGCAGGCGGTTCAGGATATTGGTCGCCTGATGTTGACCTGGGGATGACAACATCACTCGGCACACCCTGAACGACCAAGCAGCCTTCTCTAGGGACAGCACTGCTTGCTCCACACGGAGAGGGGCCTAGAAAAGGTGGCCTAACCAAAGCTCATCCCCTCGCAACCCCAGTTGGCTAGCCGCGGTCAACGGGCATCTTCTCCTGCGGTCAAAAAACAAGAAAGAATAACGGATCCACTCTCATGACGACCACGACCGGACTTAACGTAGCATGCTGGAACGTCCGAACCATGCTCGACAAAGCAGACAGCGGACGCCCTGAACGTCGCTCCGCCCTCATTGCCCATGAATTGCGGAGGTTAAACATCGACATCGCCGCGCTCAGCGAAGTACGCCTTCCGGACGAAGGCAGCCTCCAAGAACTTGGTGCTGGGTACACCCTCTACTGGTCAGGCAGGCCTGCATCAGAAAGACGGCTTTCAGGCGTGGGTTTCATGGTCAAGACATCCATTGCGACTAAGCTGGAAAACCTACCAACGGGCCACTCAGACCGCATCATGTCCATGCGCCTCCCACTGAGACACCAGCAGCACGTCACCCTTCTCAGTGTGTACTCCCCAACCCTCCTGGCAGAGCCTGCTGAAAAGGACAAGTTTTACACTGACCTGCGCAGCCTCCTACAGAGTACCCCTGCAGACGACAAAGTCATCATCCTTGGCGACTTCAACGCCAGAGTGGGCCAGGACTCTGAAGCCTGGAAAGGAGTCCTCGGCAAGCATGGCGTGGGGAACTGCAATGACAATGGCCGCCTACTGTTGCAGTTCTGCGCTGAGCAGCAACTGGTCATCACCAACACTACTTTTCAGCAAAAGGACAGTCGAAAGACCACCTGGATGCATCCTCGCTCCAAACACTGGCACCTTATCGACTATGTCCTAGTGCGTCAGAGGGACCGCAGTGACGTCCTCCTCACCAGAGTGATGCCCAGCGCAGAGTGCCACACTGACCACCGCCTTGTCCGCTGCAAACTCAGGCTCCACTTCAAGCCAAAACCCAAGAAATGGGGCCTCCCCAAGAAAAAGCTTGATGTTGCCAGCCTTCAGCGTGACGATGTGAAAGCTGCCTTTCAGACAGATTTACAGCGCAGGCTCAAAGACACAGCGGACCCAGTAGACTCCTCCCCTGAAACACTTTGGGAACAACTGAAAACTGCTATTGCAAAATCCTCTGCAGAAGTCTTGGGTTTCGCCAGAAAGAAGAACAAAGACTGGTTTGACGAAAACGATGTAGAGATCCAGGAACACCTAGCAAAAAAAAAAAGAGCCGCCCATCAGGCCCACCTAGCCCAGCCTTCCTGCCCTGTGAAGAAGTCTGCCTTCCGCCTCGTCTGCAGCAGTCTCCAGCGCAAGCTCAGAGATCTCCAGAATGAGTGGTGGACCAGACTTGCACAGAGGACCCAGCTTTGTGCTGACAATGGTGACTACAGGGGCTTCTACGAAGCACTGAAAGCAGTGTATGGCCCCAGGCACCTGGTACAAAGTCCCCTGCGAAGCGCGAATGGCCAGGCACTCCTCACAGATAATACCTCCATCTTGAACCGCTGGTCGGAATACTTTCAGAGCCTCTTCAGCGCTGAGCGCACTGTTCAAGAAGCAGTCATCCTACAAATCCCACACCTCCCAGTAAAGGTTGAATTGGACGAACCGCCCACCGCTGAAGAGACCCTCACAGCCATCCACCAGCTCAAGAGTGGCAAAGCAGCAGGCATTGATGGAATACCGCCAGAGATATGGAAACATGGAGGCACAGCACTGCACAACAAGCTCCATGACTTCTTTCTCTGCTGCTGGGAGGAAGGAACACTACCAAAAGATCTCCGTGATGCAGTCGTTATCACCCTGTACAAGAACAAAGGCGAGAAGTCTGACTGTTCCAACTATCGGGGAATTACCCTGCTGTCCATTGCTGGGAAAATCCTTGCAAGGCTGCTCCTGAATCGGCTGGTACCTGCCATCGCTGAAGACCAACTCCCAGAGGGCCAGTGTGGCTTCAGAGCAAACAGGAGCACCACCGATATGGTCTTTGTGCTGAGACAGCTACAGGAGAAGTGCCGCGAACAGAACAAAGGGCTGTACGTAACATTTGTCGACCTAACAAAAGCGTTCGACACTGTGAGCAGGCAATGCATGTGGCAGATCCTGGAGCGACTTGGCTGTCCCCCAAAGTTCCTCAACATGATTGTCCAGCTACACGAGGACCAGCAAGGCCAGGTCAGACTCAACAATGACCTCTCAGAACCATTCCCTATTCTCAACGGCGTAAAGCAGGGCTGCGTGCTGGCACCGACCCTCTTCACCATCTTTTTTAGCATGATGTTGAAGCAGGCCACAGTGGACCTCGATGATGACGATGCAGTGTACATCAGGTACCGTCTCGATGGCAGCCTGTTCAACCTCAGACGACTGCAGGCCCACACGAAAACCCTAGACCAACTGATTCGTGAGCTGCTTTTTGCTGATGATGCTGCCCTCGTTGCACACACAGAGAGAGCCCTGCAGCGCATCACGTCTTGCTTCGCAGATGCTGCCCAGCTCTTTGGACTCGAGGTCAGTCTGAAAAAGACAGAGGTCCTCCATCAGCCGGCACCCAAGACAGTGTATCGCCCTCCTCACATCACCATTGGCGAGTCTGAACTAAAGTCAGTGCACCAGTTTACTTACCTTGGCTGCATTATCACGTCGGACGCCAAGCTGGACAAGGAGCTTGACAGCAGGCTGGCAAAAGCGAACAGCGCTTTCGGGCGACTTTTCAAGCGGGTGTGGCACAATCAACAGCTGAAAACAGGCACCAAGATCAGCGTGTACAGAGCTGTGGTCCTCACCACCCTGCTGTATGGTTCCGAGTCCTGGGCCCTCTACCGCAGCCAACTACGACTCCTCGAACGCTTCCACCAGCGCTGCCTGCGTACCATCCTGGGCATTCACTGGAGTGACTATGTCACCAACGTCGAGGTCCTTGAACAGGCTGAAACTGTGAGCATCGAGGCTTTGCTGCTGCGGACACAGCTCCGCTGGGCGGGGCACGTCTCCAGGATGGAGGATCATCGCCTACCAAAGATCACCCTGTTCGGCGAGCTTGCTACTGGACACCGTGACAGAGGGGCACCAAAGAAGAGATACAAAGACTGTCTCAAGAAGTCACTTAGTGCCTGCCAAATCGACCACCACCAGTGGTCTTCGCTTGCTGCGGACCGTGACACCTGGCGCTCCACCATTTACAAGGCAGCTGTCTCCTTTGAGGACTCTCACAGAGCTAGCCTTAAGGACAAGCGGCTCAGGAGAAAAAACAGAGATGCCGCAGCTCAGAACCCTGGCCATACCTTCCCCTGCAGCCACTGCGGTCGAACCTGCCTGTCTCGGATTGGCCTCCGCAGCCACGAACAAGCCTGCAGACGTCGTGGGCAACTCCTATAAAATCTTCGTTCGCGAAGTCAAGCCAAGAGAGAGAGAGAATATATCAATACATGTGTCAAAGAAGGAAACATTTTATGGATTGATCACATTACTACATATCAATAATATATTCACACATTATCGCACAGGAACACACAGACACACAGGAATAATTTCAAATTCAACTTTAAAACCGTTCACCCCTTTTGCGGTATGAGGTAACAAATACAACATTACAAATCTAAAAATTGGACAATGGCTAGTCAGCTGCTCGCCATTTGTTTACAGCTGTGCATATGCTACCTGTGGAATTTGTGTGAAAAGTTTTGGTATCCTAAAATTGGATGTAGGAGGATAAATACAAACACATAAAGAAACCTTCTCCAGGGAACGCTGTGATTATTGACAAGTCAACAATAGAACACGTTCTCAGTATTTGTCGTGCCTTGAAAAGACTTCATTGCCCATCTTTTCACAAGCCATGTGAGCAGGATCACGTCACAGATGTGTCTTTTTTTCCCCTGGAACCCACTTGGGGAACTCCTTCGTAGGAAGGAGAAGAAAAGAAAAACGTTATTAATTTTACGACGTTCAGACTACACAATTAATCAACGTGAACCAAGTCCTTCTATGCAGCATACCGATAACACTTTTAACTCATTCGGCCCAGACAACAAAACTGTCAGATTGTGGAGATATCACCTGAGGTCTGCGTCACATTTCTGGAGACAGAACGACCACGATACTTCCAGGGTGCTGTTGGAATAGCTTGGCGCCTAGAAGCGCCAAGCTATTCCGGCATCACCCTTGAGCTGTCACGTTCGATCCACATCCTGCTCTTTGTGGGCTGAAGGACATATTGTGAACTATTGACTGTTTAACACCTTCCCTGCCAAAGGACGCACATTTCGTTTCTGAAATTTGTGCTCACTGAATGACCAAAAGCCACAACTGTCCAAAGAACATAGACACAAAAGTAGTCTCAGCAAGAGGTGTAGATCCTCATGAGCCCCCGCGTTTGCGGGGGCTCATGAGGATCTACGCCTCTTGCAGTAAGATCGCAAGGTGGCTTTTTAACAACAGCTGTATTCGCTTTCATTTTCCAACGCCAATTCCCATGAATAGTAAAGACAGATAAAAATGGAGCTGATCTCGCGATCAGCTGCGACTGAAGAGGCTCGTGAGAATCTGTGCCCCTTACAGGCATACGTGACTGGCTGAGGGAATTACACGTATTACATGTCTATGGAGTACACAACGCTGGCCACTAATGAAAGGGGGGTGGGGTGTGTGTGTGTGTGGGGGGGGGGGGTGGTAGGGGGGAGGCAAATTGGTCATAATGGCTAATCCGAAGAATAATATTGTAAAAAAAGATAACTTTCGCTTTGGTAGAAAGAGGGTGAACTGATAATCGGATTTGCAGATTTGCTGTGAGCATGCCAAGAATGAATTACGTAACTATATAATGATAATAATAATAATAATAATAATAATAATAATAAAATTCTGACAGAGATCTAGGCGCTTTACAATGGACACTACCCTTGACTTATCATGGTCGATGCACCTCCTGCAACTGGTACAATCATAGTCGTTAGGCGACACCTCCCAAATTTCAAAATGCGGTTAAATCGGTTAATAGACTGAATGGAAGGGCATTCATGCTGAGTTCGAGCTCCTTTCCTAGCTGCTGACTCGTCTTCAATTCACCTGATCGTATGGCAAAAGTCGTGTGTGCTTAAATTCTCACTTTAGCCTGAGTGACTGATTGATGGATGGATGGATAGATGGATGGACGGACGGACGGATGGATAGATTGATCGCTCGATCTTTTGTTCAATTAAATAAAACGTTAAATATTTTCAGTGGACATAACTCTTTTATGTTCTTTTTTCATATTTTTAATAAGTGAGGTTGTTTGTGATTCTTGACCAACCTTCAGGTCCAAAATCACAAGCCAGCACACATTTGGAATCGTTTCTATAGTTCGTCAGGCAAATGGAAGTAGGTCTATGCATTACATCTTATATCTTGCTTGACTGCTTTATATTGATAATGATAATAATCATCTTCATCATCATCATCATTACCATCATCATCATTATCATCATCATCATTATCATCATCATCAATCATCATCATCATAATCATAATCAAAATCATAATCATAATTGTGATGACGATGATGATGATGACGACGACGATGATGATGACGACGACCATCATCATCATCGTCGTCGTCGTCGTCATCATCATCATTTTTATATCCTCCAGTGGTCGAGGGTGTTGGCGGACCTGGGTGGCCAACTTGGCCTTTGGCTGACCGGGATGGAGATCATAGAGCTACTGCTGGGATTCCCTACGACGGCTGCCGATGAAGCTCTGTTGTAGAAAACCCAAACATGGAGTTGTCGGCGTCGCTGCTGCGGATTGCAAGTACTGACACAGGGGATAGAGTGAATCAGTCAGGTAAACACAGAGGTGGATCAGTTTACTCCCGGGAAGGGGGTGGGGGTGGATTCAACTTTGGGAAATTTAGGAGTTTGGGAAATTAACCCCTTCACTGCCGAGCAAAAAATGAGCATGATCCAACCACAAGAGGCATAGATCCTCATGAGCCCCCGTGACTGCGGGGGCTCATGAGGATCTATGCCTCCTGCTGAGCCCAATTTGTATAACCACGTTTCATGGACCGTTTTAAGGCTTTCGGTCGCTGAACGAAAAAACAAATTCAGAAACAAACATGTACGTACAGTCGTAGGGAAGGGGTTAGCCTGAGACAGAGGGCGCGCAAAGGCGAGACCTTGCTGTTCACTTGCCTAAAAAATAAGACAACAAGTAAGGGTTGGGGGGGGGGGAGGGGGGTGTCCTTTGTACTACTGGCTAAAAATTCAAACGACTGGGGAAAGGGAGGGGGCAGTCAGTTGGGGGTTGGGGAAGAGGGGGGGGGGGGGCTTTCCAACATAGACCGAAACATCGTGACGGAGAAGAGTGGGGTGGCGTTATTTTCACCTTCGGAGGGGTGTGTGGGGGGGGTGAGGGTGGTTGTCACTTTCAAAAGGGGGTGGGGGGGGGGGGAGTTAAGGGAGAGGGGAGGACTTAATGGGGAGAGGGAGGAGGGGGTGTCTTAACACTAAAATAACAAAATTACATAGCATTTTAAATACATAATATTTTAGCCCGTTGGGTGTTCGCTAAAAACTGCTTTTAACCCTTTGGCTGTCGGTCGCGATTCGGTCGCGCTTTTAGTCGAGGTGACTCCTGTAGGACTCACCTCGACAGAATGCGCTACCGACAGCCAACTAGTGAACACATTTTTCCTACCACTTTCTTCAAGATTATAATGCGCATGTAGGCCATGTACTGTCGTAGGCCTGGCGGTGGATATGTGGTTAAAACAAGTTTTACCCGTTCAGTGCCTGCTGACGCAGATTGTGTTTCTACAATGTTCGTTGATTCAATACCAAAAAAAAAAAAAAAAAAGCTCTAGGAACATGGATTCAAAGTGGTGTCACCAAGAGGTATAGATCCGCATGAGCCCCCGCAACTGCGGGGGCTCATGAGGACCTATGCCTCTTGCAGTTGGGTGGTGTTCAGGTTACCTCGGCACTGAACTGGTTTAGTATACATGCTGGCAAACATAATTCCTTCACTAACCACAAATTTGGTGGAAATCTCAAAATGTAAATAGTTGATTGTCCTTTTGTTACGCGACTTCAATTCCTGAGAGGAACCTGTGTATCTCATTAAAATAGGGCCGTCACTCTTTTGTCGTTTGTCGAATGACGTCAAATGACGAAGGACTGACGGCCTTGTTTCAACAGGATGCCCGTGTAGCTGTCCGTCAGGTCAACCATGCCAGTGATCGTTTTATGAAATAGTGAGCACATGTGATACATTGGTGTAATCACTGTTGATGAATAATGTGCACGTGTGGTGTTGGCGGGATCATGTCTCTTTTGTCATGTTTATCTGACCTGACGTTTAGCCTTGAAGCATTATGGTTTGAATATGTCTGCTTGTTTTCTGTGGCTTATAGTAGTTTAAACTGTACCAAAGTTCTCATCGTACACTTGTACTTTTGACATTGATTTGCTTTTTATATTGACTATGAAATGCTAGTATAGCAAATAAATGTTACACTTGTACGAGCATTTTGTGTAACTGTGCTTGATTAATTTGTTCACATTCAAAACGCACTACACTATAAGTTATTGGTATTAGGGGTTTGCTACACAAACCCTCGTAGGCCTGGGGGAGGTCAAAGCAACCATTGTATCCCGATGTTACGTTTGTGTTATTCTTTTTAGGACATGTGTGTCTTAATCGTAGGAAAGGATCCGGTGTTCCGTCAGCTGAGATATTTTGGATAAGAATCACGTACCTTTTTTAGTATAAACGTTTTCTTTTGCGTGAAGAATTGCGATTTTTGTGTGACTACAATGTTGCACATTGTTGCAAAGTCCGACGGAAGCTGGAAGGTTCTGGAAAAGACGTGATTGTTCTAGTGACCTCAACATGACATCAAAGTTTTGTAGTACACAGGTTGGCAACATTTTGCAACATTTACGGAATGCTCCTAAATTTTAGTGGACGATTGTAGATAGATCTAGAGTGTTCTTTTTAATGAATATTAATGAGTTTTTGTTCCGTTTTCTTTTCTGGTTGGTTGAGTTGTGTAATTTGCGGGATTGTTCTGAAAATTTGTAATAGTATAAAAGAGGGTGTCAGGAAGTATGTGTGTGCCTTGTATGAGAGACACAGTGTATCAAAACGCGGGTGCTATGTATGAGAGACGCACTAGTGTATCAAAGCCTGGATGCGTTGTATGAGGAGACAGTGTATCAAAGTGTGGATGCATTTGTGAGAGATAGTGCATCGCGAAAATACAGTACTGTTGGAACTGTTACTCCAGTGTGGTCTACAACCTTGTGTCACGTGTGACGAGTTGCAACTGAGTGAGTTTCTTTACAAAACTCTACGGGATTGTATGTGGTGTGATTGCATCATACTACGACCACGACTACCATGTAACACCCGAAGGCCGAAGGCCTTCGGGGTACAATGGTTTCTTTGACCTCCCTCAGGCCTACAAGAGTCCGTGCAGCAAACCCCTGCTACCAATAACATATTTGTTTTCATTCCTCCATTATTGTCGTAAAAGAAATCAAGAAGAACTCTTCCGACCTGGATCACGCCAGACATGACTGACGCCCAATGTTGTATAATAGTCTTATGACGTAATTTAATAATCTTCCTTGAAGTTGCCGTCTCAGTCCAGTTGCGTTCCTGTTGTTTCGAACAACAATAAGTAACTTTATACTTTAGAACGTTTTTGTGATCTTTTATAGAACAAAACTGGCACTCAAGACTAGTCACAAAGGGGGCTACAAGACGCCCGCCATTAGTCGCTACAAGAGTTTTTGTAGCGAGGTCACATGGTACAGTTTGCGCTAAAGAGATTGGTCGTGTGACGTAGGGATGAAAACAAACTTCTATGCTTCACGGGGAGAGCAGAAATGAGAACAAGAGACTAGAACAAATGAGAGAGAGAGAGAGAGAGAGAGAGAGAGAGAGAGAGAGAGAGAGAGAGAGAGAGAGAGAGAGAGAGAGAGAGAGAGAGTGATGTGCGTGTGTGTGTGTGTGCGTGTTTGCTGGAGTAGGGTGTACGTGTTTGAACATGGTTTTGCACAGTGCCGTCTATAACCGCTTCATTGCCAAGGGAAAAAGTAACACCATCCAAATGCAAGAGAGAGACATAGATCCTATAGAGCCCCCGCAAACTGCGGGGGCTCAATAGGATCTATGCTTTTTGCATTTGAATGAGGATCTATGCCTCTTGCAGATGCAGCTTTGCGTGTCTGTTCCTTGGGTGGCTGGAGCATTTTGTCGTTGAACACACAAAGGTCAGTCAAGACCAAAAAAGTGTCTGCCAATGGCCAAGCGTGTAAAATGCAGAGAAGAACCCAACGGAGAAAGAAACACGCTTAGAAAAAACAGTTACAACACAATTTATTAACACAAAGGTCAGTTCCAAATACAGCATCCGCGTCCACTGGCGGTCAAGGGGTTAATCTTAAATCGCTCAAAGACGGTTTTGCGAACCCCTGACACAAAATGTTCACGGGCCAGGCACAGACTGACCGGCCTGCACTTTGAGGTTAAAATCGACTCAGATAAGATAGTCAGCACAACATTGACCTATTTTAGTCCCGACGGACTACAGAAGGAGATGGATCGACCATTATAATTCAAGGGAAGCGCCAGACTACTTGGCGCCCGATGGCGCCAAGCTAATCTGGCACTGCCCTTGAATTATCATGGCCGATCGATGACAACTATAACAACTCTTATAAAAGCGCTATTCCCTAACGTGTACTGTAAAGGCGAGAGGAGAAGGGCAGGGGTGCACAAGGGGGTATAGGGAAGGGGTGGGAGGAGGGGGAGGGGCCAGATGAGTTGAGGACTGTTTCACCACTCGGGCCAAAACATCAAAAGACCGAGAGAGTTTGTGTGATGACCGTTTCACCAATGGCAAAACCAAAACCAACAAAAAACAAAATAAAATGAGGATTTCATCCAATAGTCTACCGTTGTTTGGAGCTCACATACGGTTTTTTTAAAGGAACATTCAGCCAACCCAACCTCTGATCCGAACACACACCGGAGCACACAAATAAAGACGGACATTAGTATGCTTTGTGGGCTGATGTAGCGACAAGAATTCTGAAGAAGAATAGCACGAGCAGCAAAATGACGTCACTATAAGCTTCACGTCATGGCATCGCTAGTCCCACGACGCCGCGTACACAGTGACGAATTTGATGTCAATTCAGAAACATTGTATAAACTATAACACTGACATCTGGTGCTTTGCGACAATTTGGGAATATTGTGTAACACTGACGTGTTTGGCGCCTTTACGTCACCGTCACTGTCTGATCCTTCTGTAGAAGGCCATAATTTTTTTTGGTCTGCTATGAATTACTTTTTACGAAAATGTTGAATAGGTACAAAGCTGGCTAACGAACTCATCCAATGTCTATCTCCAAGCCAGCTATATCCAAACGTCCAAGTGATTAGAACAAAAATTGCGGACTCAAATGCGGGTCAACCGACTTTATGTAAACGGCAATTTTCTCTTTAACGTGTCAACCAATTAAAATATGCTCGGAGGCTCTCCGAAATACATTTCGATCAAAGCATTTCCTAACGTACACAAACACCGAAGAGTCGAGATTCAAGATTCAAGATATTTATGTTTAGAAATACTGGTGTCTACACACGCGCAAGCACACACACACACACACACACACACACACACACACACACACACACACACACACACATCACACACACACACACACACACACACACAAACACACACACACACACACACACACACACACACACACGCGGCCCTTCCCGCCAAATGTACGTTCAGCAGCGTAATGACGTATTTTCTATTGTGTTACTTCTTTGTTAGAATTCCGGGTCCCCCGCCCAGTACATCGTGTGCATTCTACGGAACGTGCTTCGACCAACGCCATCTCAAAGTCTACCGTATTTTCAATACGGTAGACAAAAACAAACAAAAACAAAACAACAAACAAGCAAACAAACACTTGACACAAACAAATCAACCAAAACAACGACAACAAAGCCCGATGGGGGTGGAGATGTGGAGTGATGTGGACCCTTCTATCACTGGCCGAAAAATTGAAAACAATAATCGAAGTACGTAACGGGGGCGATAGTTCCAATGTGGTTGTGCTAAAAAAAAAGTCAAATAGAGAAAACGGAACATGAAAGACCAACACGCTGCGAAATCGCAGAGACCAAGACAATAGCTGTTTCCTAGTGCGCAAAAGTCATAGACCCGATGCTGGCAGCCGTTGGCCCGCGCACGACTGTGCGCGGGCCAACGTAGGCCCTATAACATTTTGTGCATCGGTTTTGTCCGTGTCAGTCTGAAGCGTGCATATCATTGGTGAATAATTAATTGACGAGCTATCCATTTAATCGAGGTTTTACAACAGAAGGCGCGGAATGTGTCACTGATGCATATCGTAGTACGTTGCGTTACATGACTTAACCCATTCTGCCCGCGACACACCACAGCAAGATATGACTCTACTATGACAGTTCAAGGGTGGTGGCAGAATAGCTTGGCGCCTATAGGCGCCAAGCTATTTTTTCACCACCCTTGAACTATCATGGTTGGTCTGTCTCCTGAATTGTAATGCAGTCCTCAGATCAGAGGATAACTCCAAAATGTGGGTATTTCGTACCTCGGGCACAATGAGTTAAATACGGCGGCGGCATTAACAGAAGTCTCCGTGAGCGGCTCACCCGGAAGACCGGAGCCAGAGCATAAAACAAAGACGACCTACTAAATTCTGAACACTGGACGGTCCGCGGCATTGCACGACCTCTCCGGGAACTGTACGAGACGCAGAAAGAGAGGTTTCGCATGACACATTTTTATTATTATAATTTTTTTAAATCTGCATATTATATTTATATTCACTATTACATTTGGTTTGGTTTTTTTTATTTGGTTTCCTTTGGCTTGGTTTGATTTGGTTTGGTTTGCTTTGGTTTGGTTGACTGAAATAGTGATCGATCGATCATCCAGTCAGTCAAACAAAACAGATTTGATGGAATATAATTCAAATTAAAATAAAAAAATATCATAGTGAAAATAACTATCTATCGATCGTTTGCCCTGGGTTTGTTTTTTGTTTGTTTGCTTTTGCTTTTTAGTTGTTTTGTTTAACAATTGGACTGATTGACTGCTTACTTGCTTATTTGATCGACCGAATGAAGATCGTCGACTGACTGACACCTTGTTTTGCTTGCTTATTTGACTGATCGATTGATCGACTGATTGATTAATTAATTGATCGATCAATCAACCCATTGAATCATTCATTCATTGATGACTTTATCCCATTCAGCCCTGACGCACTACAGAAGGAGATGGGTCGACCATGATAATTCAAGGGTAGTGTCAGATTAGCCTGGGGCCTTCGGCACCAAGCTAATCTGGTACTGCCCTTGAATTTTCATAGATGACGCCTCCAAAATTTGGGAATACGTGCGCCAGGCTGAATGAGTTAAAATGATGTTGGTGTCCCTCAGAATGGACGCCGAGGAGAAACAAGAGAAATGCAGGCCTGCCGAGAGGGAGAGCGTGAAAGGACTGCTATCGAGCTTCGCTGACCAGACCTCCATGCATGGTATATCAAAGGTGGCATCTTCTCACAGCATTATCTTGCGAGTCCTCTGGGCGCTTCTAGTCATGACTGCTGCAGGTATGCTTATTGAAATCTTAATTTGACACATTCTACCCAAGGACCGAAATCCCCAATTTTGAAGTTGCCCTCTGAATGACTGTATTACAACTCTAGAGACAGATCGAGCATGATAGTTCAAGGATGGTGCCAGAATAGCTTGGCGCCAATGGGCGCCAAGCTATTCTGGCACCACCCTTGAGCTATCATGCTTGATCCATGTCTTGCTGTGGTGTGTCCGGGCTGAATGAGTTAACCCCTTCTGTTGCATGGTAGGACTTGTCGTAATATGATGCAATCATACCAGACGCACTCACGTAAGGTTCTTGTAAAGAAACCTCACTCAGCTGCAACTCGTCACACTTGGTTGTAAACCACACTGGAGTAACAGTACTTTATTCTCACGATGCACTGTCAGCACAATGCGTCCACAAATGCATCTACACTTTGGTACACTGTCTCTCTACAATGCATCCACAATTCTGATACACAGCGTCTCCTGTACAATACACGCACATATTTACTAACAACCTCTTTTATACTATTACAGAAGAATCCGACAAATTACACAACTCAACCAGTCAGAAAAGAAAACGTAACCAAAATTCATTAAAATTCATTAAAAGAAAAAAAACCATTCGAGAACTTCTCTACAATCTTCCACTAACATCTAGGTGCATTCCGTAAATGTTGAAAAGTGTAGCGAACTTGTGTACTACAAGACGTCATATTTCAGGTCACTAGAACTGTCGCGACCCTTCCCAAACCTTCCAGTCTAATGTAGGTCAGACTTTGCAACAATGTAGCGAAAATATGCAATGTTCTAGCCACACAACAAAAATCGATCGGAATTCTCCAAGCAAAAGAAAACCGAATCATACTAAAAAAGGTACGTGATTTAGTCCATAATCTAGCCCGATCTACCGTGCCCCCCCCCCCCCCCCGCCCCCCCCCCCCCCCCCCCCCCCCCCCCCAGTACTCAGTAAGATGGGTTTCAAAGTGTACCTTAGTATCTCCTGAGATGTTTGTTTAAGCCATGTTCCCGCTCAAATCCCTAGGAACACACCAGAGATATAGCCGATGGCGCAAGGGTACCCCCATTCACGCTCTTCGCGGATGCTAAAATGAGGTTGAGAAACATTTTCCTCTAAATAATCAGAATTCATTCCAGAAGCCCAAATCAGGCAAATTTATGTTAAAGTACACTTTCTTGGGCGAAGAAGATGGGGATGGATTGGTCACAGTCTGAGAAAGCCAGCTTCCAGTATCACTAGGTAGGCATTGTCATGGAACCCCCAGGGAGAGAGGAAAAGAGGCAGGCCGAGAAACACCTGGCGTCGAGACCTCCAAGAAGACATCAAGAGACTGGGAACCAAACACCTGGAATAAAATCGAAGGAGAAGCACAGGACAGGAGTCGTTGGAGGTCTCTCGTCGACGACCTATACCCTGGGAGGGGTGACAGGCGTAAGTAGGTAAGTACACCTTCTGCGTCCTCTGCAAAAAAACAGAATGAAAAAATATTGAATCTCTGGCTCACAGTGAAGGTTTTGGTGCACCCAGTAAATGCCATTTCCGCAAAATCGAAAAAAAAAAATAATAATGTGTCAGATGCCTTCAGACATTTTCTATAGCACTGGCAGTCCATTTTCAGGCTTACATCATTAAAACAGGATGTCACAATTATTATAAACTTGACTAGGTGATTCTATGATCACTGTGAGTGCCACAGTGGTTGATTTTGTATCCCTCCCCCCAAGTTGTAAAAATACACACAATTAATTAGAAAAAATTACTAAAGTTATTCCATTTCATTTTGACCTCTCTTTACCTATTACGTTTCACTAATGTGAGCATACATTGCAAGAAAATAAGGAAAGACGGCATCCTTTACGGTACATTCGTGGTGAATGATAGCTTTTTCCCATTTAAAATTGCCGAATTGGGAAACGTACATTGTTTCCGACGCCCTCAGAAATTTTGTATACAACTGATAGGTCTTTTTTTTTAGGTTTTATTGGTTAGGATAGAGTACCACAGTTACTCCCAACTTGACTTTATGATGCTGTGATGCATTTAGGGGCCACAGTGGCTAATTCTGCTGCCCTACCTCATTTTACCAGTACGCAAAGGAACGCAAAATGATCATAACAATTGCTTATGTCATACTCCTCTGTTTAACTATTTTTGTTGCCAGTTTTCTTAACAAAGTATGCATATTGGGCATACAAATTTGTGATCATTTCATTAATTTCAATGCCATTGAAAGAAACACGCTTAGAAAAGACGGGTACAACACAATTGTGTTGTACCCGTCTTTTCTAAGCGTGTTTCTTTCTCCGTTGGGTACTTCTTTACATTTTACACGCTTGGCGGTCACCTTTTTGGTCTGGATTGATTATTTGTTACGTTTGAAGAAATAGAATTTGCTTCTAAATTTTGATTTCATTTTCAATTAATTTTAAAGTCTACGTGTCAATAGGAGTCTTGCGTTTACAAATTCACCTTTATGTGAATTATAGTTTATACGTGTTTTCATGTTCTTCTTCGTAATAATTTGATGATATATAAAACGTGTACATTGTTTATAATATGAAATAACTGTATTCACTCCGAGTTAAAACTAGTTTGTTACCTGTCAGTAGTGCTTTCAGTTTCATCTTAAGTTTGTCGGTTTTGTGTGTGTGTGTGTGTGTGTGTGTGTGTGTGTGTGTGTGTGTGTGTGTGTGTGTGTGTGTGTGTGTGTGTGTTGTTGTTGTTGTTGTTGTTGTTGTTGATTTGTTCGTACCTTCCTGCAACTCTTTCGCCGGGACGTTTAGGTCTCGTGCAAATAAAGCAACTGAAGTCACTACAGTCTTTAGTACCGTACACATGATACCCACAACATGCACGGACACAAAGATAATTTAACACCGAATATTATAGAATTCACTCGAATGGAACAGGGGTCAGTTGTGTGAGGTGAGCTTATTTCTGCGCCAGCCACTAAGCAAGGTGCCTCGCTACTGGCGCAGGGATAAGCTTACTCTTGCAGCTTCCCTAAGGGGACTTAACTCATTCTACCCCAGACACACCACAGCAAGATAAGGATCGACCATGATAGTTCAAAGGTGATGCCAGAATAGCTTGGCGCCCATGGGCGCCAAGCTATTCTGGCATCACCCTTGAACTATCATGGTCGATCTGTGTCCTGCACTGCAACGCAGTCTTCAGAGGACAACGGCAAAATTTAAGGATTTCGGTGTTGGGGTAGAATGAGTTTTAATAATCACTTGCTGTCTACCTTTGCTATTGCTTCCTTGCCAATAAATAATTGCGTGGCGGTCGTAATGGAACCACACTTCAAACAATGGTGAACGCCTGTATGAAACGCACGGGCAAAACAAATACCATCTGCAAGAGGCATAGATCCCCATGAGCCCCTTGGTGGCTTGATTTACCTATGTGTTGTATTCCTGGTATGCTTGGTTACGCGCGCTGTACACCCACCTAAATGCATTGTCTCCCCCTTGTGCATAATTTAAGTGCGCCAAAACTACGCATCGCAGATCCGTTGTGTCATCAACGACCTTTTCAGTGTTAAGAACGAGTTCTTGTTTTTTTTTTTTTTGTGTTTACTGAAAGTCTCGATAATTTATGAAGATTTTACCTTTCAATGCATCTGATGATACTTTGGATTTTTAACATGTTTTATAATGTCCACGGTGAAGTGAAGTGTAGTGTTGTTGTTGTTGTTGTGTTGTGTTGTGCTGTTGTTACTGTTGTTGTTGTTGTTTGTTTGTGTGTGTGTGTGTGTGTGTGTGTGTGTGTGTGTGTGTGTGTGTGTGTGTGTGTGTGTGTGTGTGTGTGTGTGTGTGTGTGTGTAAATATATCGACCATGATAGTTCAAAGCTAGTGTTAGAGTAGCTTGGCGCATCCAGGCGCCAAGCTACTCTGTCACCACCTTTGAACTACCATGGTCGATCTCGTATTATGACAGGGCTGGATGAGTTTAACGATTTGTAATATATTATCTTCAGGTGTGGCCTGTTACAAACGCATCGAAAATTGTGCAAACATTCCTCGGCAACCCTGTATCAACGGTGGTCTCTGTAGAATACACGGTAAAGGCATTTTTTAAGCGGGATAATCCAAACAATACAGGGTTAATCGATCGCAGTATCTCATTTATAAATGTTCTTAGTGTGTCTTACAATAATGCTGGACAAATATCTAACTTAAAGGGGCACTCCTGACCTTTTTTAATGCTTCAGTTCGCAAAAAGCTTTTACTGGGATTCAGTATGCACACCCATTTAGACAATGACCACCCTATTGTCCCACCAAATGCTTTCTTTCGTCCGTTCAAAGCGAAAAGAGGTCACCGGAATCTTGTGACTGAACGCATTAAAAGATTGCTTCTGATAGGCGATGGTAGCTGACGTCATAACTATTCTAGGTCATCTGCATAATTATAACCAATCAGAGACAAGATGGCGGATGAACAAGCGAAGAAAAGTATCATCGACTCGCACCGACAATGACAGACTAGAAATTGAAGAGAAGAAAGACAAAGAGGAAGAGAGACAAGATACCCCTAAGTAAATAATAATAATAATAATAAAGGTAATTTGTATAGCGCCTTATCACCAAGGTGCTCTAGGCGCTTTACAATCACAGTAATGAAACACAAAACAAAATACAAAAACAAGCACATACAACAACAAAAATACATTGATTTACAAGGAGCAGAAATCTCTCTTTCTCTCTCTCTCTCTCTCTCTCTCTCTCTCTCTCTCTCTCTCTCTCTCTCTCTCTCTCTCTCTCTCTCTCTCTCTCTCTCTCTCTCTCTCTCTCTCTCTCTCTCTCTCTCTCTTTTCTCTGCTGCAGAAATTTAGACCACGCGCCGGACATTAGGACACGAGTCTCTAGATTGACAGCTTGTGTTAGACAGTCATAGGACACACCCTTCTTATTTGACAGCGTGTATTTCAGACAGTTTTTGTTGTTTTTTAGTAGTTTTCTCGCAGCCTTGCCAAAGTTCTATTGTGCGTGTTTCGTGGATCTCTTTGTGACATTAATCCTCGAGTCGAGTTGAATTGAGCTTTTTT
Organism: Semisulcospira habei; assembly: GCA_036245525.1. Lineage (NCBI taxonomy): Eukaryota > Metazoa > Mollusca > Gastropoda > Semisulcospiridae > Semisulcospira > Semisulcospira habei. The sequence goes on along the minus strand of BTPG01000006.1, from coordinate 159,340,988 downwards.
TTTTTTTATCTAGAATTACATTTTCGACTTTAATGACTGCGGTTTTGTTCTGTCCGTAGTTAGCTGTGCTTGATTTTAAAGTCGCAGTGACTTTTGTTGTTGTTGTTGTTGTTGTTTTGCTTTAAATTATAGAAGTCCATTTTATTTTGATGTGCGATTATTACTATAATAGTAGTTAGGAACTGCAGCATCGGGCGAGCGTGCCTAGGTGCGCTTGGAAGTGTTTTTGTTTATTTTCTGATTCTTTATACATAGCTGTCGAGCCTTTTATTTTGTATCTGACATTACCAAGCAATTCGAACTCGCAGCGGACTCTGACCACGAGAGTCAAAAACATTTTAATTTTGCTTTATTGTTGTTGCTGTTGTTTTTCCTACGTTTTCTTGTCGCTTTCTTATTCATTATACATTGACATTATTTTTTATTATTTTTTTGCAATATTATTGCTACGTTTGTTCTGTTACCAACATGCCAAAATATAATGTAAAAACTGCCCCACAACGACCTGATGAGTTGAGAATTGGTCACCTCAACATTTACCATTTAGTTAATAAGGTGCCAGATTTGTCTGTGTTCTTAAACACGCCAACACATTTTCATGTTTTTGGTGTATCCGAGTCGAGGCTCAAAAGCACTGTCAGGGATAACTCCAAACTTCTCAGTACTCCGCAGAGATGCCTCAAGTCCCCAGCACACTGGACTAGCAGTATATATACATGATTCGATAATTAGTAACGTTAAACGACGACAGGACTTAGAGTCAGCCGAAGTTGAAAGTTTATGGGTCGAGGTGAAAACATCTAAATCCCCCACAGTCCTGGTTGGCTTTATCTATAGAAATCCAGCAGCCAACTGGGACTGGTATGATGACTTCGTAGAAATGATGGATAAAGTTAATCAAAGTAAAGATAACATTGTTCTTCTGGGCGACTTTAACATTGACCTACTTAAGCCCAAAGGGCACCATGCTGCATGGGCATCAACAACAGCCTTATTCGGTTTAAAACAATTAGTTAAAAACCCCACTAGAACCACATCTACATCCTCAACCTTAATTGATCACATTTACGAGACAAATGACGATACAATATCAAATGTGCAGGTTCCCTCCTTAGCTGTTAGCGATCATAACCCAGTATGTTGTAACGTCTCCATGAAACTAGACAAGCAAAAAACTAAAAGACATAAAACTATAAAATATCGCTCCTTTAAACACTTTAATAAAGACGAATTTCTGTGGGACCTGCACAATGCTTCGTTTACTGAGGTTTATGATCACCAATCTCCTGACAGTGCCTTGTCGTGCTGGATGGATCTGTTTCTCAGTGTACTCAATAAACATGCGCCAATACGTGAAAAACGAGTTAAACATTCCACCATACCACCGTGGTTAACAGCGGATATCAAGCAGGCCATGTCATTTAGAGACAAACTGAAAAAAAGAGCAAAAGTACGAAGAATACAAAACACAACGCAATCGTGTCAAATATTTAGTTAGAGCGTCTAAGAAGTCTTTTTTCCAACAAATGATTCGAGACAAAAAGGACACGGCATCTGTTTGGAAAGCTCTGAACGTCATAACAAAGGGTAAATCAGCACCCGAAATCCCATCTCATATGTCAGCTGATATATTAAATAACCATTTCTTAACGACAGCCGAAATATTGGCATTGTCAGCTGCAAATAACAGTAAACCGTATGAAGTGCCGAGTTCTCTCAGAGAACACTTTAAAAAAAACAACTATATCAAATACTTTCACCATCCCTGATATTACAGTTGCGGAAGTCGGCAGATATATTTATAGCATGCCCAACAAAAAGTCTGCTGGCATTGATGGTATTGATAATGAAACCCTAAAAATCTCATTACCGTATACAGTAGAATCACTAACATATATTTTCAACCTCTGCATAAAGCAAAGTACATTTCCAACCATTCTTAAAGAAGCAAAGGTAATCCCAATCCCTAAATCAAAAGATCTTGAAGATATTAATAACTATCGTCCAATCTCCCTTCTGTCAGCTTTGTCAAAACCCCTTGAAAAGCACATTCAAAAACATCTCCTTGATTTTCTGGAAAAAGGTAAAATTACTTAATATTCATCAGTCTGGTTTTAGACCGAAACATTCTTGTCAGTCAGCACTGACACATATTGTAGAGAGCTGGCTGGAATCAATCAATAAAAGCCTGATGTCAGGAGCAGTTTTCTTAGACCTTAAAAAGGCGTTTGACCTTGTGGACCATGACATTCTCCTAAATAAGCTAACAGTTTATCACTTGGACGCAACCGCTATAGAATTCTTCCGATCATATCTCGAAGACAGAAAACAAATGGTGTACGCCCATGGAAGATACTCTAAGCAAGGAAAGTAAAATACGGCGTCCCCCAGGGATCTATTTTGGGCCCTCTTCTATTCATACTATTTATTAATGATCTACCGTTGCATATCACTAATTCTGACGTTAATTGTAATCTATTTGCTGACGATACGAGTCTTCATGTTTCTGGCAAAAAAACGACGGACATTAGCCATAGTTTACAATGCAGTCTCAATGAGGTATCTGACTGGTGTAGACAGAACCATATGGTTCTTCACCCAGCAAAAACAAAGAGTATCTTAATCGCCACGCGGCAAAAACATCAACGCCGACTACAGCCATTACAATTACAATTAAACGCTGAACCTGTTGAACAAGTCACTGAGCGTAAATTCTTAGGAATACATGTTGATGATCAACTGTGCTGGGAGACCCATATAAATGCTGTTTGTAAGACCATTGCTAAAAACACTTTCTTATTGTCCCAGCTTAGACATGTAACGGATACAAATACCCGTAAATTGTTTTTTCATGCTCATATAAAGTCCCATGTTGATTATGTCTCCACAGTGTGGGACGGCTGCAGTGATGTCCACATGAAGAGATTAAACTCCATATACAAAAGAGCTGTAAAAATGATAGATAGACGCCCCATCCCTACCACAGACAAATTTAGATATTTAAACATTCTCGGTCTACGTCAGCAACTTACATTAAACAAATGCGTCTATATGCATAAGATACTGAATAATGTGACACCCCAGTATCTAACCACTAAATTTATATCTCACCAAGAACGTGAACGGACCTCAAGAAACAATACCTTACCCCTACCACTGCCAAGAATTGACCTTTTTAAAACTAGTATGTCATTCTCTGGTCCGTTTGCTTGGAATTCCATCCCTGCACATTTGAAAACTATTACCTCAACAGGAAGTTTTAAAACAAAACTTTTTGATTACCTGATGAGTCAGACTTAGTACGTTTCTCAGGTACTGTAATATTTCCTGTACCTCACGTATTTCATACAGATGGTTTTTATATGTGTGTGCGCGTGTGTGTGTGTGCTCGTGTTTGTTTGTGCGTGTGGATGTATGTGTGAGCGGCGCGCGTGCGTGCGTCTGTGCATGTGTGTGTGATGAGTATTATTATTTTTTCTGTATAAAATGATGCTATTGGGTTTTGTATGTACATATATATTTTATAGTTTCCCTTCTTTTTTATCCTGTAGATGTTAGCAACGGCAAGTTTGTAAAATGACGATTTGTTTTCTGTCAAAACTTTTTACCGTTGAAAAATAAAGTTTCATCATCATCATCATCTCTCTCTCTCTCTCTCTCTCTCTCTCTCTCTCTCTCTCTCTCTCTCTCTCTCTCTCTCTCTCTCTCTCTCTCTCTCTCTCTCTCTCTCTCTCTCACACACACACACACACACACACACACACACACACATAGACACACACACACACACACACACACACACACACGCACACGCACACACACACACACACACACACACACACACACACACACACACACACACACGATGAGCCAGCAGACAAAATGGTCTTTATATATATATATATGTAACGGAGAAAAGGTGTGTTTTAAGCTTGGATTTGAAAATGGAAGAGATGATGAGTGACGCGCATCAGCTGGGAGAGCGTTCCATGTAATGGGACCAAATAACGAAAATGCTCGATGACCTTGAGTGACCTTATTACGTCTAGGGATACGGAAAACACGAGTGTCTGAAGCAGAGCGTAGTGAGCGGGACGGTGTATACAGCTGGACAAGATCAGATAAGTAAGGAGGGGCAGAACCAGAAATGATGTTGAAACAAATAACACAGACTTTATACTGAATTCTGTCTGAAACTGGCAGCCAGTGCAAATCAGCTAGTAGAGGCATAATGTGTACACGTTTCGGTACACGAAAAATTAGACGTGCAGCACAGTTCGTGACTCTCTGGATTTGGTCAAGAAGATTTTGCGGAACATCGGACAAAAGAGAATTGCAATAGTCTATTCGGGACAGCACAAGGGAGGTAACAAGTGTTTTGGTAACTTCAACAGTCAGCAGATGTCGAACAGTGCTGATCCTTCTGAGTTCAATGAAGGCAAGCTGGCAAACTTTCTTCACTTGTTCCTTCATTGTCAGCCTGTTGTCAAAAATGACACCCAAGTTACGGGCCGCGCTAGAAAAGGAGATGGCGCTCTCGCCCACCATCATTGACTCAGGAAGATCAGCACTGCACGTAGAGGAGCACGTCATTCGGAGGGACTCAGTTTTGTCACTGTTCAGCTGGAGCTTGTTCTGTGTGGTCCACTTCTGAACATCACAAATACAAGCCTTCATAGACTGCACCATCCGATCAACATGTTCGCGAAGGGAGTGTTTGTACAATTCTGTATCATCTGCATATAAATGTGGGCAGTGGGCAGATGTTCACATCTGCACGGGACATAGACGACCCCGCCCTCCACGAGTCCCCTGCTGCCTTGCAGGCTTGGCCGCTTGGCTGCGGAAAGGCTAAGGGAGGAAACCCCTGACATCAAAGCCCCCGTGTCTCCGGGGAAGGCTTTTGAGCCAGAGACTAAGACAAGGACAGTCTGATATAAAACCTACGACCCGAGGACCTCGATGCCACCGTCCCAGCTTGCTAGGCCATGGCAAACGAACCAAGGGTTTAAAGGGTGGGGCCAGTACTGCGCACACTGCACTCCACCAAAATGCTCCACCGCGCAGGCTTTAGGAAACGCCCACGGACTATGACACTGAACTTTCCAAGTCCTGTAGCGATGGGCAAGGGGCAAAACGGCAGGTGAAAGATGTCACTGGAAGCCGCAGTCTCAAACCTGCATGCAGGCGGTTCAGGATATTGGTCGCCTGATGTTGACATGGGGATGACAACGTCACTCGGCACACCCTGAACGACCAAGCAGCCTTCTCTAGGGACAGCACTGCTTGCTCCACACGGAGAGGGGCCTAGAAAAGGTGGCCTAACCAAAGCTCATCCCCTCGTAACCCAGTTGGCTAGCCGCGGTCAACGGGCATCTTCTCATGCGGTCAGAAAACAAGAAAAAACAATGGATCCACTCTCATGACGACCACGACCGGACTCAACGTAGCATGCTGGAACATCCGAACCATGCTCGACATAGCAGACAGCGGACGCCCTGAACGTCGCTCTGCCCTCATTGCCCATGAATTGCGGAGGTTAAACATCGACATCGCCGCGCTCAGCGAAGTACGCCTCCCGGAGGAAGGCAGCCTCCAAGAACTTGGCGCTGGCTACACCCTCTACTGGTCAGGCAGGCCTGCATCAGAAAGACGGCTCTCAGGCGTGGGCTTCATGGTGAAGACCCACATTGCGACTAAGTTGGAAAACCTACCAACGGGTCACTCCGACCGCATCATGTCCATGCGCCTCCCACTGAGACACCAGCAATACGTCACCCTTCTCAGTGTGTACTCCCCAACCCTCCTGGCAGAGCCTGCAGAAAAAGACAAGTTCTACTCTGACCTGCGCAGCCTCCTGCAGAGCACCCCTGCAGACGACAAAGTCATCATCCTTGGCGACTTCAACGCCAGAGTGGGCCAAGACTCTGAAGCCTGGAAAGGAGTCCTCGGCAAGCATGGCGTTGGGAACTGCAATGACAATGGTCGCTTACTGTTGGAGCTCTGTGCAGAACAGCAACTTGTCATCACCAACACTACTTTCCAGCAAAAGGACAGTCGAAAGACCACCTGGATGCATCCTCGCTCCAAGCACTGGCACCTTATCGACTATGTCCTAGTGCGTCAGAGGGACCGCAGTGACGTCCTTCTCACCAGAGTGATGCCCAGCGCAGAGTGCCACACTGACCACCGCCTTGTTCGCTGCAAACTCAGGCTCCGCCTCAAGCTGAAACCCAAGAAAGGGGGCCCCCCCAAGAAAAAGCTTGATGTTACCAGCCTTCAGCGTGACGACAAGAAAGCTGCCCTTCAGGCCGATTTACAGCGCATGCTCAAAGACACAGTTGATCCAGCAGACTCCTCCCCTGAAACACTCTGGGAACAACTGAAAACTGCTATTGTAAAATCTTCTGCGGAAGTCTTGGGCTTTGCTAGAAAGAGGAACAAAGACTGGTTTGACGAAAACGACGTAGAGATCCAGGAACTTCTAGCAAAAAAAAGAGCCGCCCACCAGGCCCACCTAGCCCAGCCTTCCTGCCCTGTGAAGAAGTCTGCCTTCCGCCTCATCTGCAGCAGTCTCCAGCTCAAGCTTAGAGAGCTCCAGAACGAGTGGTGGTCCAGACTCGCACAGAGGACCCAGCTCTGCGCTGACAACGGTGATTACAGGGGCTTCTACGAAGCACTGAAAGCAGTGTATGGCCCTAGGCACCTGGTACAAAGTCCCCTGCGAAGCGCTGATGGACAGGCACTCCTCACAGATAATACCTCCATCTTGAACCGCTGGTCGGAATACTTTCAGGACCTCTTCGGCGCTGAGCGCACTGTTCAAGAAACAGTCATCCTTCAAATCCCACACCTTCCACTAAAGGTTGAATTGGACGAACCGCCCACCGCCGAAGAGACCCTCACAGCCATCCACCAGCTCAAGAGTGGCAAAGCAGCAGGCATTGACGGAATCCCGCCAGAGATCTGGAAACATGGAGGCCCAGCACTGCACAACAAGCTCCACGACCTCTTTCTCTGCTGCTGGGAAAAAGGAACACTACCAAAGGATCTCCGTGATGCAGTCATCATCACCCTGTACAAGAACAAAGGAGAGAAGTCTGCCTGCTCTAATTATCGTGGAATTACCCTGCTGTCCATTGCCGGGAAAATTCTCGCAAGGTTGCTCCTGAATCGGCTGGTACCTGCCATCGCTGAAGACCACCTCCCAGAGGGCCAGTGTGGCTTCAGAGCCAACAGGAGTACCACCGACATGGTCTTTGTGCTGAGACAGCTTCAGGAGAAGTGCCGCGAGCAGAACAAAGGGCTGTACGTAACGTTTGTCGACCTAACAAAAGCGTTTGACACTGTGAGCAGGCAAGGTATGTGGCAGATCCTGGAGCGACTAGGCTGTCCCCCAAAGTTCCTCAACATGATCGTCCAGCTCCACGAGGACCAGCAAGGCCAGGTCAGACTAAACAGTGACCTCTCAGAACCATTCCCCATTCGCAACGGCGTGAAGCAAGGCTGCGTGCTGGCACCGACCCTCTTCACCATCTTCTTCAGCATGATGTTGAAGCAGGCCACAGTGGACCTCGACGACGACGACGCAGTGTACATCAGGTATCGTCTCGATGGCAGCCTGTTCAACCTCAGACGACTGCAGGCCCACACGAAAACCCTAGACCAACTGATTCGTGAGCTGCTATTTGCTGATGACGCTGCCCTCGTTGCACACACAGAGAGAGCCTTGCAGCGCATTACGTCCTGCTTCGCAGATGCCGCCCAGCTCTTTGGACTTGAGGTCAGTCTGAAAAAGACAGAGGTCCTTCATCAGCCGGCACCCAAGGAAGAGCATCGCCCTCCCCACATCACCATCGGCGAGTCCGAACTGAAGTCTGTACACCAGTTTACCTACCTTGGCTGCATCATCACGTCAGACGCCAAGCTGGACAAGGAGCTGGACAACAGGCTGGCAAAAGCGAACAGTGCTTTCGGGCGACTATTCAAGCGGGTGTGGCACAATCAACAGCTGAAAAAAGGCACCAAGATCAGCGTGTACAGAGCTGTCGTCCTCACCACCCTGCTGTACGGTTCCGAGTCCTGGGCCCTCTACCGCAGCCAACTACGACTCCTCGAACGCTTTCACCAGCGCTGCCTGCGTACCATCCTCAGCATTCACTGGAGTGACTATGTCACCAACGTCGAGGTCCTTGAACAGGCGGAAACTGTGAGCATCGAGGCTTTGCTGCTGCGGACACAGCTTCGCTGGGCGGGGCACGTCTCCAGGATGGAGGATCATCGCCTACCCAAGATCACTCTGTTCGGCGAGCTCGCCACTGGACACCGAGACAGAGGGGCACCAAAGAAGAGATACAAAGACGGTCTCAAGAAGTCACTTAGTGCCTGCCAAATCGACCGCCGCCAGTGGTCTTCGCTTGCTGCGGACCGTGACACCTGGCGCTCCACCATTCACAAGGCAGCCGTCTCCTTTGAGGACTCTCGCAGAGCTAACCTTAAGGACAAGCGGCTCAGAAGAAAAAACAGAGCTGTCGTAACTCAGAACCCTGAACAGACCTTCCCCTGCAGCCACTGCGGTCGTACCTGCCTGTCCCGGATTGGCTTCCGCAGCCACGAAAATGCCTGCAGACGACGTGGGCAAGCCCTATAGAATCTTCGTTCGCGAAGTCAAGCCAAGGCATATAAATGATAAGAAACAAAGTGACGCTCAATGACATGCGACAAGGGCTGTGTATACAAAGTAAAAAGAACAGGCCCCAAGACCGACCCGACCCCTGTGGAACGCCACAAAGCAGCTCCACAGGGTGGGACTCAAATCCTGCCACTGAAACCATCTGCAAGCGACCAACAAAGTATGATTGGAAAAATTTCAGTGCAGTGCTTTGAATGCCAAGCACATCACGAATGCGGACAAGGGAAAATGGACATTTGGCAACGCGTAAAACAAGAGCTTGGCCGTTGCCGCCCACCTAGAATTTGTCCCTTTTCTACTGAATCAGTGAGTAATATATGGTCTTTGTCGATCTTCCTATAGTTCCGCGAGCGCTAGTGATTTTCAGAATTCACGATCTTCAGTAGAATTTTTCTCTTACTGATTTCGCGAGATTTTAAACCTGTCTTATCATAAAGTTACGAGCTAGTTATCAGATTTTATGCTGAAAGGATCTGAAAATTACGGTGTGTGTCAAAATTGCGGCACATCACTGGCAGTCGTGACACTGATGTTTTTCTCTGTGCTGGCTCTCATTCACTCCACGATTCACCAGAGGTAGTGTTTCTGCTGCGATGGTGCATTTGTCGTTTCCAGTGATGCTTTCAGTTACGTAGCGGACTTCGATGTGTGAGATGTGAAATTGCAGTGCAGAAACTGGGTATAAATATCAATGTTCTGTTTCGTGTTTCCGAGGGATAAAGGATCAAAGGGTCAAACTAGGCACCGTGGACGCTGGCTCAGCACGGAGACATGACCTGCAGTATTGACCGGGTTCTGCCTTGTGACGTAGGCTAGTAAACATGCACATATTGAAAACGAGGCCGATGCAGACGATAATCTGCGCTCTCGGGTACAAAAACAACACACCCTCCGAACGATGAATTTCGACATTTGGCATTATATTTACATCATAAAGCTCTAAGTTAGTACACAAAGGACCTATACATAATTATACTGTCAGCAGTATCTGTTGCAGACAGATTTCTGACTGTGTTGATATGCTTGATCCTTATGAACTTAGAACGTAGTAAAATGAAATACTTTTTTGGTCTACTTCTCGTTTGTACGCAAAGGGAGTTCCTTCTGTCAAGTTATGCTCAAAAAGCATCGAACACCTTTGGTACATGTAACTACTCAAATGGATTGTGAAAAGAAGGCTAGAACAGTCTTGGCTGAGGCAACAAAACGTATCGGCGAATTTTAGCAATCAACGCCCGCCATGGAGCAGATCGCTTTAAGACGAAGGAAAACCATTGATATGTAAAGTCTAGTGCACAAGTCTGTCATCTATACACGCAGTTTAATCAGCTTAAAGGGTGTTAGGAATAGGAAAACGGCATTTTTCTTTTCGTGACAATTCATAGTACTGTACATCTAATTTATCCACATACGTGAAATATTTTGTTTCATTATTTATTCAGATGTTTTATTTATAAACTAATTCTGTGTTTACGAATCATTCGCCCATTCATTGTCATATCAATGCAACCTTTTGCAATCGTATGGAAGAAGAAGAAAAAAAACCGCCAAAAAAACCCCAATTAAATCGAGTGTTGTGTACCATTAAGCATTTACTGTTTCGGACGCAGGCAGTTACGATTCCGGCGTCACGCGTGTGACGTCAGAGTATGACGTCCCAGCACGCAAAAGGCTATCGGGCGGAAGCCGTCCGCGGTGGGCCTGCGCACATCGTGCCATGCGCGGGCCCACTGCGGTCGACTTCCGCCCGGTAGCTTTTGCGTATTGGGGCCGCGGATCAGCAGCGGTCCGCGTGGACCCTCCGGCCGAGCGTCTTTTGCTGACGTGGGTTATTCTGCTTTCAGGACAATCTGAAGTTTCCAGCGGTGACAATCTGCAACTTGAATCTCGTGCGGAAAGAGATGTGGTACAACATTTCTGACTTCATTGTGTTTGTGAGTCAACATTCATTGCAATAGTCGTGAACATATCTTTGAATGTTCAAGGGGGCGATTTTACAACCCTTCCTCCAAAATAAAAGAATGACTGAATGAATGACTCTATGAATGACTGAATGACTAAATGAATGAATGAATCAATCAATCAATCAATCAATCAATCAATTATAAAGCAACGGAACAGTACAGTGCTAAACGTCCCAATTTTTACTGACCAAGTTTGTACGACTGTCCCCCGTTGTGCGAGGCGCTTGGAAAATTTAAATTTGCGTCTTTGAGAGCTTTTTTTCAAAGCGTCAAAGTATTTCCTGTTTTCAATTCATCCAGATATTTTCATGTGCATGTAATACTCAAATTTCTATCTGTCACAAATGCACAAACACATGTTTCGTTAAAAATACACGTAATAGTGATGATGATGATTATGATGGTGATAATGCTGATGATGATAATAATGATGCGTATAATTATTATTATTATTATTATCATTGTTGCTGTTGTTTTTATTTTATTATTATTATTCCTATTATTGTTGTTATTATTATTATTATTATTATTATTATTATTATTATTTCGAGGATTACGGTGATGACGAAGGAGGTCAAGATCAGACAACAAGGAGGACCTCAACTGCCACAGAACCTGACATTTTCCCTGATGATTATAACTACGATTTTAAATCGGGTATATACAATACCAAAATCAGAATTGGAGCGTATCTTCGAACACTGAATATGGTTGAACGGTCTGCATTCGGGCATGACATAACTTCAGCGTTATTTGGATGTTCCTATCAGCGGCAGCCTTGTTCAGAGAAGTAAGTTTGCAGTTTCCGTCCTGTGAAACAGAAGACCGTCCATTTGTGTGAAAAGCGAGATTTTCATTGTATCTGAATGAACATCGTGCTTTTTACAAACTGGACTTGCCCTCCTGTGCCGTCACAGGGCTGTACTGTGATACAGGACAAAGGCCCGTACCAGGAATTCTCCACTAAAAACGTCCACTGACACCGCCGGCATTTTCTGTGAAATAGTTACTAAAGTTTTACACGTGACTATTTCCTACAGAAGAGTTGCTGCTAGGGGATTTTTTTTTTTTGGTAGAATTTCTAGACCAGCGGTGAAAGGATGGATGGATGGATGGATACATGGATGGATACATGGATGGATTCGTGGATCGATTCAAGAATGGATTCATGGACGGATGCATTCATGGATCGATACATGGATTGATTAATAAATGACTGCATCAATCGATGAATGGTTGAGAGTCTCTGATGGATGTCCCCCACTCACAGCTAGGCCGCCTAACTTATTACGATCATAACATTAAGTCCTTTGTGCATGGGACCACCAGCACGTTTTACATTACCGATGGCTGCGCGCACAAAAGGGCAATAAAAATACTGACGAGCTACAACAATAACAACAAAATGCGACATCATTCGAGTCATCGGAAACACTTCAGTGTGCTGCCATACTAAACACTTCAGTGTTTCCGATGACTCGAATGATGTCGCATTTCTTTAGCTCGTCCTGATAAAGTGCATTTTTTTGGGCCAATTTTTGTCTTCAGAAACTTCACTCGTTTGTACGACTCAGACTATGGAAACTGCTACACTTTTAACAAGCTGGACTCAGTGGTTCCCGTATCCAAACCGGGATCTCAGTTTGGTAAGTGTACACATGTATGAAGTGGACCTACTAAAAGGAAATGAAGCCACGACACGCATGTACTGGTGTGTGGTTTTGCACCTTACAGCAGCCAACCGTAAGGCAAAAACTCACAGAGTAGTACTCAGTTACTAATTATCATGACAGGAATGTGAAGATAGCATGCTATGCAGTTATGTGGACAGATCTGTTTGCTCACAAACAGCTGTTGAAGACTCAGTTAGGCCGCTACGGTCCTCGACGCTCAGTGAAGAAATTTCCTGATCCATGGAGGCTACAGCAAAAAGCGTAGGCCTACGAAACGAAAATTTGTCGCCACAAGAGAAGCGCCACCTAGACTATCCAATCTCTTTTATATATATATATATATATATATATAGCGACGGTGATTAACCCTTTCACTGCCGGGGCAAGGCGAAAGATATCCATGAGCAAGAGACATAAAATTCATGAGCTCCCGCAGTTGCGGGGGCTCATGAGGATTTATGTATTTTGTTAGTCATAGTTCCTATATATGCCTTTTTTGGTCACATTTACATCTGTGTTCTTCACACGAATGTCGGTCAGCGTGCAGGGGTTTCAGACGCGAAATTCGTGATCACCGGCACCGAAGCGGTTAACGCTGTTCGTTTTGGGTTTTCCTTGGTTTCGTTTGTTTGTTTGTTTGTTTGTTTGTTTGTTTGTTTGTTTGTTTGTTTGTTGTGTTTTTCTTTTGTCTGTGTTGATTGAACTACATTTCGCTTTTTCGTGGCTCGCTGGCAATTACCATATTACACTGAGGAGCAAAAGAAATGCGACATTTTTGGAATCATCGCATTATTTTCTTTTGCTCGGCAGTATACATGTTGTATTTATTCTGCTCTTTTTACAAATAACTTTATTGTCGCGCAAGACGAAAGTTGGGCTGTGTTCCCCGGGTAAGACGCGTGGACAGGAAAGCCGGAGCACTCAGAGAAAAAGAAACAGAGTGGCGGGAATTCCTGGAATTTTCCCGCTGTCTTAATTGATGCATTGATGCAGAATATTATACGCCATATTATATTTACACACACACACACACACACACACACACACACACACACACACACACACACACACACACACACACACACACACACACACACAAACACACACACACACACAGTACACACACACACACACAGTACACACACACACACACACACACACACATATATATATATATATATATATATATATATATATATATATATATATATATATATATATATATATATATATATATATATATATATATATATATATATATATATATATATAATTTTCATCCCAGCTGGGTTCGAACCCTTGACCTTTCGGGCGAGAGAGTCTTACGCTCTACCACCTTCTCTACCGGGCTCCTTTGCATGCCATGCAAGAACGGACCATGCCCAGACCAACAATTCAGGCACAAAAAAAGGACGGGCTTGTTCAATAGCATGCCCGTTGAAATGTCTTGGTAAATCAAAGTGGCACAGTTTCAGTGCGCCTGAACTGATCAGTGCTCAGGTCGTACTCCATAGGCAATAGTGAATAGATGCCGTTGTCCTCCAAAACCCGCCCGTTTGGGCCGTCCATTTTATCGCTCCGGTGCCGTGGACGTTAAACTGCGAACTGACCAACAAATCAGACCCACAACCCAGTAAGCAAAGGTCCTCGTGCCAACGACGGCCGCAGTGGGCCCGCGCACTACAGTGCACGGGACCAATGTGACCGTCGTGGGCCCGGATACGTTTTGCTGGTGGGGAAGTCAAGGGAGAGCTTTTTCTTTGGTGATTGTCAGGATTAATCCTGCTTCTCAACGCGGAGGAACACGAGTACACGGAGATAACAGACACTGTGGGTTTCAAGGTGCTGATTCACCCTCCCAGGTCTATGCCTTTCCCCGCGGACGAGGGGATCACGGTCAGTCCTGGCTTCGACACCAGGATCGCCATCAGCAAGGTATGTTGTTGTTGTTGTTGCTGCTGCTGCTGCATATTGCTGTTGGGGTTGTGGTGAATAACCCGCAATACCTCAGTCAGGAAATGGCCCTTGGGCCGTCATCGGCCGCAGTGGGCCCGCGCACGAATGTGCGCGGGCCCACTGCGGCTAGCTTCGGCCCAAGGGATGCTGTAGAGTTTTCGCACTGGCTATTCTGACGCTTGTGCTCTGTGAAGGCAAAAGACAAAAATGTTCACTCTTTTGTAAAAAGAAAACTTTGGGGGGGGGGGGGGGGGAGAGAGAGAAATTGCATTACAGTATAAATCTTGTTTTTCGCAAAAAAGTACTCTTTTTTTTTTTGCCTTCGCAGGGCATGTTTTTTGTGTGAATAATATATTTTAAAAACAACGCGCTTCAAAATACCGGTTCTTTTAAACTTGTTGTCTCTTTGGATCCGCTGTAGCGGTAGCAAAGCGAGGGAGATAACCAGTGTGCGTGGTTGGTAGTTTTGTTGTTGTTGTTGTTGTTATTTGATATTCAATTACAGCTAGAGATTCGGAGGGTTGGGCCACCGTACGGGAAATGTTACAACTTTGGCCCCGACGAAGGAATAGACCTTAACATGTATGCCGCCCTATATGACGTGGACTACACCGATAAGGCGAGTTCAAGAACTACATATTTTTTTCTTCATTCATTCATTCAATCGTTTGTTCATTCATTCATATTTTTTAAAGTTCCCCCTGAGGAAGCCAGCAAGCCGAAAGTTGTTATTTTTATGTACGATTTTCATTTTTTTTACTTTATTTATGCCTTTCTTTCGTATTTATTGTTGTGTCTGTTTTTTGTTTGTTTTGTGTGAGAAGTGTGTGTGTGTGTGTGTGTGTGTGTGTGTGTGTGTGTGTGTGTGTGTGTGTGTGTGTGTGTGTGTGTGCGTGTGTGTGTGTGTGTATGTGTGTGTGTGTGTCTGTGGGGGGGGAGGGGGGGGGGGCGGGGGCGTGGCAGGAGTGTTTCTCTGTCTCTGTCTGTGTCTGTCTGTCTGTCTGTCTGTCTGTCTCTCTCTCTCTCTCTCTCTCTCTCTCTCTCTCTCTCTCTCTCTCTCTCTCTCTCTCTCTCTCTCTCTCTCTCTCTCTCTCTGCGGTTATTGCATTACTACTACAAGTGCCAATATTACATTGACAGGCCTGTCGCCGCACGTGCTACCAGAAAAACATGTTCGAGAGATGTAGCTGTTGTGACCAAGGGTTCCCATGCTATCTGCCGTCACTCCAAAGAGACGGATACTTTGTGGACCTATGTAACATCTCCAATGTGGATATTGGTACTGCTTTTCTTCCTAGTCTGCTTCGGTTGAATAGTTGGTCGGCTTAGTTGTCTCGTTTGTTATTTCAGTGTCTTCTGTGTTTTGGTGTGTGTGTGTTTTAGGGTGTGTGTGTGTGTGTGTGTGTGTGTGTGTGTGTGTGTGTGTGTGTGTGTGTGATGGTGTGTGTGTGTGTGTGTGTGTGTGTGTGTGTGTGTGATAATAATAATAATAATAATAATAATAATAATGGGTATTTATATATCGCCTAACCTCCTGACAGAGCTCTAGGCACTTTACAGTGTTTGTTTTTTGTCCACATGGACCACCATGGCATCATCATATAATCACCCTCATCCTCATCATCATGCAAAATGATATATATATATGTGTGTGTGTGCGTGTGTGTGCGTGCACGCGCGCGCCTGTGTGTGTGTGTGTGTGTGTGTGTGTGTGTGTATCTGTGTGCCTGTGCGAGCGTGCGTGCGTGCGTGCATGAGTGCGTAAGTACGTGTGTGCGTATTGTTGTGTTTTATTTCTCATTTCGTTTTGTTTTAAAAAATATATATATATTCTTTCACTTGTCCTTTAAACAAAGGGGGAGGGGGAGAGGTGGAAGGGGGGGGGGGCTTGCCCCAACCCTGTCGCTGCCGAGAAACAGTGAACACAAACCATTTGCAAGAGACATAGATCTTCATGAGCCCCCGCCCTTGCGGGGGCTTATGAGAATCTATGCCTCTTGCTGACACCTCTTTGTATGCATGTTCTCTAGGCGGTTTTTTTGGTGTTGAATTAACAAAGCATTCACAGACATAACCTGCGTTCAGTTGCACCGAAGGTATTTAATTTAGAAGCTCAAGTCATCTTAATTTTTCGTTTTCCGTTTTTCTTTCAGACGAATGTGTGTCAAACACATATTCTGACTTTCTGTCAGGAGCTCTGGCATGTGGCGAAATGTGCCTACCCTCCTGCAAGTGAGTACACGATACAATTCATAACAAGTAATCACCACTTACGTGTACAGTACTAATACTGATACTAATGATATTGATATTGTGACCCCTTTGCCACACTTATCACAAATTTCTCGTCTGAAAACGGCACAGCACGCTGACCGACTTAAAAATTCCGCGCGAAGATCACATATAAAGTAGAACCAAAATCAGCCAGAAAAGAACACAGGACTGACAAGATATATTCTTCTTCTTCTTCCTCGAACACCGGACAAGAGATATAAATCCTCATAAGCCCCCGCGACAGCGGGGGCTCATGAGGATTTATATATCTTGCAGGTTGGGTACAGTTCGCTTCGGCCCGGCTGATAATTAAGGGTTTAATCAAATGCAAGACGTAAAATTCGAAATCACCGACCGGCACACCCGATTATAGATGTTGATGATTTTCACAGTGAGGTGACATACACCAGCGAAGTGTCTACCGGCATATGGCCATCCAAGCCTGTAGAGCAGGAGTTATTGGCAGCCTTCGTCAAAGCTGAGAAAGGAATCGCCGACATTGATACGGAAAACGTCAGGTATCACACAATTTTTTTTTTTTTAATTTAATTTTATTTTATTTTATTATAAAGTCCACGACACTAGAGTAAAAATATAATTTTAAGTGGGGGGTGGCGGGAGAAGGGGGGGCGGGGTAGGGGGGGGGAATAGAAGGAGGTGAGGCATCCTAGGGAGGGGGTGGGGGGGGGGAGAACAGCAAGCGACAGTGCAACCTCCGAGAAATACAACGGGGATTGGGCGGCGGGAGAGGCGGGGGGGGGGGGGGGTGATGGTGGTGGGGGTGGACAGTCTTTCAGCATGAAAGATATCAAACAAAAATCTTCATATATTTTTTTTTCATCGAGGACAACAGCCCTCAAACCCTTTGCCATAATAATAATAATAATAATAATAATAATAATAATAATAATAATAATAATATAAATAAAAGCGGCACCATTGTCTGTTTCTTTCCTTTTCTTCGTCAGTACATTTTCACAAACAATAGCAATGAATGTTATTTTCCAACAACTGATGCTAAGAAAAGAAACCATTTTTGTCACTACAGTGACAGTTGTAGTTGTTCCCCCCCCCCCCCCCTTCCGTATACTAGACGAAATCTAATTCCACAACTTCGGTTCTATCTATCTATCTATCTATCTATCTATCTATCTATCTATCTATCTATCTATCTATCTATCTATCTATCTATCTATCTATCTATCTATCTATCTATCTATCTATCTATCTATCTATCTATCTATCTATCTATCTATCTATCTATCTGTCTGTCTGTCTGTCTGTCTGTCTGTCTGTCTGTCTATCTATCTATCCCGTAGTCTTGCCGACCGTTGGGGCACCACTGATGTTCTCTGATATTCTTAGTGTGTCGCTCAGCTTCAGTCCTGTCCACTTTGAGATATTGTCCTCCCATCTTTTCTCTGTCTTCCTCTCCTTCGCCCTCCTTGCACAGTGCCTTGCAGGATTGTACTTGTCTTGGCAAGCCCTACTGATCGCGTGACATGCCTATATCACTTCAGTTTGCGTTTTTTTCACAATGGCTAATAGGTCTTCATAGGGCCCGATGGTTTGCCTGATTCTGCTTCCCACTTCCTCGTTCGTGATGTAATCTTTGTACGAAATGCCAAGCAGCATTCGAAAACATCTCATTTCAGTGGCTTGTATCCACCTTTCGAGGTCTGCTGTGAGGGTCCATGACTCACAGGCATATAGGAACACTGAGATGACTAAAGAGCGCATCAGTCTGATCTTGGAGCAGAGTGTGATGTTTCTGTCTTTCAATATGGTGACAGTTTCTTCATGATCTTTCAGAACGTCCGTCATGATTCTTTCCAGGAATATGTTGAAAAGAGTAGGTGAGAGCAAGCAGATTTGTCTGACGCCGACTGTTGTCCTCAACCAATTTCCTATTTTGCCATTGAAGCAGACTGCGCTAGTGGCCTTGTTGAAAAGGTTTTCTATTACTTTGATCAGGTTGGCATTGATGTTGTACAGCTTCATGGTGGACCAAAGGGCTGCATGCCACACCCTGTCAAATGCCTTCTTAAAATCCACAAAGACATTATAGAGGTCTTGCTGGTGCTGGAGGTACCTCTCACACAGAACTCTCAGGTTGAAGATCTGCAAGGTTGTGCTGCGCCCTGGTCTGAAGCCTGCTTGTTCCTCAGATATGATTTCCTCTGCCTGTGGCTTCAGCCTGTTCAGTAGGATCTTTAATATGACTTTGCTTGGGTGACATATAAGACTGATCGTGCGACACTTCTGGCATTGTTGTAAGTTGCCTTTTTTTCGGGAGAGTTATTATAAGTGATTGGGTCCATGGTGTGGGCCATTCCCCTGACTGCCAGATCTTATTGGAGATAGTAAGGCGTTTATTATGTCTTTTTCCCCTTCTTGGACTAGTTCTGCAGGGATGTTGTCTGCTCCTGCTGCCTTCCCTTTTTTCAGCGACTTCACGGCAGCCTCTACTTCTTCTCGAAGGATGGGATAGTTGTCACTGTTGGTCACTGGTGGGGTGACAAGTATGCCTGGGTCCCCTGTAGCTCGGTGGTTGTACAAATCCGAGCAGTACTCTGTCCATCTCTTCAGAATGCCTTGGTCTTACAATAAAACACAATACAATACAATACAATACAATACAATACAATACAATACAATACAATACAATACAATACAATAATACTTTATTAATCCCTCATGGGGAAATTTGCTGTCTGCCCATACAACACATGGCATCATCATTCACTCAAAGAGATGAACTGTAACAGACGTATTGTTACCTTCGTAACACTCTTGGCATCAGAAACACTTATGGTGGATTCCCCCTGTGCTTCTGGTGTCAGCAATGTTGCAGTGTACTACTGAAAGGGCTAGAACTAAAGAACTAACGAATGTTGACAGACACTATCTACTGATATTACTGCTGAAGAGGGTAACAGCCTGAGGGACAAAAGAGTTGGCATAACGCGATGTACTACGTTTGGGTACTCGAAGTCTGCCACTTCGTTCGATACGTCTGCTGTCAAATTCATATCTAAGTGGATGTTTTTGTCATCAAGAATGTCAGCCAGTTTGTTCGTAATCTGTCTGTTGTACAGTCCGTCCAAAGTATCCTGTGCCCTACCAATCACCCCGCCCCCTTTCCAGATTACTTTGTTAAGACGATTTTGATCTCTTTTACATAAATTTCTACCCCAACACGTCAGTCCAAAAGTTAGAACGCTAACAATACTGGAGCAGTAAAACATCTGTAAAAGCTAAGTGCTTACATTAAATGATCTGAGCTTTTGCAGACAGTAAAGACGGGTATGCGTTTTTTTCACAATAGCCTCTGTGTTTTGTTTCCAGTTGAGCGCGTTGTAAAAAAAAAAACCACCTAAATACTTGTAGGACTCTACACGATCAACTTCTGTTCCCTTGATGACAACAGGATCGGGATGATGTTTGTTTTTCCTGAAATCTATGACCATCTCTCTTGTTTTGCCAACATGTAATTCAAGATAGTTTCTATCGCATCACTCTACAAAGTCATCGATCTCCTGTCGATATTGTCTGTCGTCCTCATCTGTAATCTAACCTGTCAGTGCCGTGTCGTCGGGGTATTTGTCTATGACACAGTCGTCATGAGTGGCTCTACAGTCCGCTGTGTACATAGAAAACAAAAAAGGCGACAGGAGAGTCCCATGTGGTGCACCGGTGTTGGTAAAAAGTACATCTGAGATTAGATCCGAACTAATTCTGATATACTATGGGCGGTTAGTGAGATAGTCCAAAACCCAAAGAATGGTAGAGGCATTTATGTGCATGTGAACTAGTTTGGAAGCGAGTATGTGTGGCTAAATGGTGTTAAAAGCAGACGAAAAATCATAGAACATCAGTCGAATGGAGGCTCCTGGTTTTTCAAAATGAGAGTAGATGTTGTTTACAACATGCAAAATGGCATCATCAACACCTCTTTGCCTTCTGTAAGCAAACTGAAATGGGTCCATAAAATCAGAAACCTGTATTTGAAAATGTGAAAGAACAGCCCTCTCAAAAACCTTCATGACACACGAGGTAAGAGCAACTGGTCTTAAATCATTCATCACAGGTACAGTTTGCTTTTTTGGCACGAGGACAATACAAGAGGTCTTCCACGAACCGGGAACGACACATGGGTAAGTGACATGTTAAAAATATTGCAAAGAATTCGGTACAGTTGTTCAGCGCATAATTTTAACACATTTGATCTAACACCATCTGGCCCAGACGCTTTGTTTGGGTTGGTATGTTTAAGTACGCTAAGCACCTCCTCCTCAGTCATAACAATCACTTCACTTTGCATTTGTTTAGGTCCACTACCTAGCATTTCCTTGACCTGTTCCCTCTCATGCTCAAAATCATGACAATCAAATCTTGCATAAAACTGATTTAATAATGGGGAGACCGTCGAAACCGATGATATCGTCATTGTGCATGACTTCTATTTGTGGGTGCGGGTGTGGCTGGCCAAGCCAATCCTGGAGCCACACCTGCGAGGGAAATGGGGGCACTGGAACGTAGCTGTAGGGAGAGTCGACGCTGTCTTTCTGCGAGCTCTGGCACTGGTGATCCGTTCGCGCCGATTTTGTTCAAAGAGCGTGCAGGCTTTCCTGGTGGCGGCACGCCAGCCAGATCTGTCTTGAGCTTGTGCTTCAAGTTCCTTAACCGGGAAGACGCAGTACTTGAGGCTGTCTTTTAAGCAGTCTTTGAAGCGTTTCTTTGGCCGTCCTTGCTTCCTGTGGCCTTTTGAGAGTGCACCGTACAGGAGTTGGCGTGGCATACGAGAATCATCCATGCGTATGACATGACCTGTCCAGCGAAGTTGTGTCTTTAAAATCAAGGCTTCAACACTCACTAAGCCAGCATTGTCCAGGACTTCCAGGTTTGTCACCTTGTCTTGCCATTTGATGCCCATGAGTGAGCGCAGGGGGGATCTCATGTGGAAACGTTCAAGCTGCTTGAGGTGCTTTCTGTACAGCGTCTATGACTCACAGCCGTAGAGGAGGCTGGGGAGGACTACTGCCTTGTATGCATTGATCTTGGTGGAGAGCTTGACTTTGTTGTTATTCAACACACGAGTGCGCAGACGACCCAGGGCTTTGCTGGCTTTGCTGATGCGAGCTGCGATTTTCTTGTCGATAGTACCGTCAGAAGAGATGATGCTCCCCAGGTACCTGAACTGATCGACAGTCTTCAGCTCGGTGCCTTCGATATACACTTTGGGTGGGGGGTGGGGGGGGGGGGGGCTCTTGTGCCTGGGGCTGGTTGGTGCAGGACCTCGTTCTTGTTGAGACTGATTGTGAGGCCAAACAGTCGAGAGGCTTCCGAGAACATGTTGACGATGGTCTGGAGGTCAGACTCCGTGTGCGCCATCAGCGCACAGTCATCGGCAAACAGCGCCTCAAGTATCAGTCTCTCAATGGTCTTAGTCCTGGCGTTCAGTCGACGGAGGTCGAAGAGAGAGCCGTCTAGTCTGTACTTCAGGTACACTCCCTTCTCAAGGTCACGTACTGCATGGGTCAGGACACACGTGAAGAACAGGTTGAACATCACTGGGGCAAGAACACAACCTTGTTTGACACCGTTGGAAATGTCGAAGGGTGCAGATGTGTCGCCGTTTGACTGGACAACTCCTACCATTCCATCATGGAAGAGGCGGATGATGTTGGTGAACTTCCTGGGGCAGCCGAGCTTTGCGAGGATGACCCAAAGCGCTTCTCTGTTCACGGTGTCGAATGCTTTGGTCAGAGCTATGAAGACAGCGTATAGGTCCATGTGCTGCTCAATGCATTTCTCCTGGACCTGTCTCACAGAGAAGACCATGTCGACTGTGCTGCGGCCGGGTCTGAAGCCACACTGAGCCTCTGGGAGTGCTTCCTCAGATACTGAGCTGATCAGGCGGTTGAGGATCACTCTTGCGAGGATCTTGCCAGCAATGGACAGGAGTGAGATCCCGCGGTAATTGGCACAGTCTGCTTTGCTGCCCTTGTTATTGAACAGGGAGACGATTGTAGCATCTCTAAATTCCTGTGGCATGTTCTCCTCTGCCCAGATGCATGTCAGAATGTGGAGGAAGGCGTCAAGGGTCTCAGGTCCAGCTGCTTTGACGAGCTCTGCGGGGATACCTTCCATGCCTGCAGCCTTGCCGGAGCTAGTCTGGTTGATCGCTTTCTTGACCTCGTCCAGGGTAGGCGGGAGGTCAAGGCCATCCAGTGTCGGCCTCTGGGGAATCATGTCCAGGGCCGCGGGGTCGACAATGGAAGGCATGTTCATCAGATTTGAGAAGGGTTCTCTCCAGCGCTCAGTGATGCTGCCTTTGTCCTTCAGCAAGGTGAAGCCGTCGGAAGAAAAGAGAGGGGTTGTGCTGGGTCTGGCAGGGCCATAGACAGCTTTCATAGCGCTAAAAAAAACTCCTTGGAGTTGTTGGATTCAGCAAAGTGTTGAAGTTCTTTTGCCTTGCTGTCCCACCAGGTGTCCTGCATGTTGCGGAGCTCTCTCAGGGCTTTTCTCTGGAAGTGTTTGAAGCGGTCTTTCTTGGACAAGGAGTTGATGTCGTTCTGCCACTCGATGAAGGCACTGCGCTTTTGCTCCAGTAGCTTGTTGATCTCTTCATTGTTCTCATCGAACCAACCCTGGTATACC
Organism: Semisulcospira habei; assembly: GCA_036245525.1. NCBI lineage: Eukaryota > Metazoa > Mollusca > Gastropoda > Semisulcospiridae > Semisulcospira > Semisulcospira habei. The sequence continues at coordinate 159,317,766 of BTPG01000006.1, read as the reverse complement.
CTCTGCTTGGGTTCAAACACGTCTTTGGCAGACTCCGCCACCATCCCCTTGAACTGGTCCCACATTTCAGTTGGGTTGCCAGTCAACGGTCCATGGGCAGTTAGTAGGTCATCAAGGTGGGACTGAAAGGTTTCCTTGACGTCAGGGCGCTTAAGCTTGGCCAGGTTGAATGAAGGTCGGGTGAGCTTCGGCCTCTTCCTGTGTGCTGGTGCAATGTGCAGGTTGAGGACAGACCGCACCAGCCGATGGTCCAAACTGATTTAATAATAATAATAACAATAATAATAATAATACATAGTTCTTGTATAGCGCTGTTCTTCAGGAAAACACTGGACTCACTGCGCAGGCACAACGGCACACCCTTTCTCTCAGACACACGCACAATTATACACTACTTTAAACCACCCCATCCCTTCCCAACACCTTACATTCACTTCATATAGGATCAGAATAAATGGCAGTCAGTCAACCGTTAGCTAAATATGAGCCAAGTGTTAAATGCCCCACAAAAAAGAAAAGTCTTTGAAGTGAGCTTTGAACTGTGACAATGTGTGCAGATTTCGCATTTCAGTTGGCAGCGAGTTCCACACACATTTAGGCTAAAAAGGTTTTCAGTTTTCATGTTAAGTTTCGGGATTTTTAAAAGTTTTTCACTGGAGGAACGGAGGGTGCGTGATGGCTGATAAGCAGACAGCTTGGCAGAGAGGTACGGCGGGAGAGATCCGTCAAAATGCCGATAGGCGAAAATTGCAATTTTGCAATTTTGCAATTTTAAGTCGTTGGCATAGTCCGTAGTTTTGCTCAGTACCGGAACAGCTTTTTGCTTCGTGTTCCCACCCATCAGATTCATACCCTCCCACACCCGTTTCATGTTACCAGACTAAAACTGTTTTCTATCTTTTTTCGATATGCTTCCTTCCCCTTCCTAAGCTCCCTTTTCAGTTCTTTTTGTACTTTCCGTAACTGTTCATGTTCTTGTCTTCAAAAGCTTTCTTTATTCTGTATGAGACCTCCTTGATGTGCCTCGTGACCCAAGGTTTGTTGTTGGAATAGATTTTAACAGGTTTTTTTTTTAGGCACAACACTATCTACGCAGAAATTTATGTAGTCGCAAACTGTGTTAGCCAGCTCGGCAACGTCGCTTGTAGTGTCCGTAAAAACATTCCTCTCGGTGCAGTCAAAGCAACCTTTCAGGGCATCTTTAGCTGCTGTGGACCACGTCTGTACTGTCCTGGTAACAAGCGGCTCGTGTTGTACGCGTGGTGTATACCGTGGCACGAGTTTAACCATAAGACAATAAGTCTTCCGTAAGACAGTTCCTTTCGCTATCTTGAATGATAGAGGAGCGTCCTTGTTTTGCACTGGTCAGGTCTTTCACCAGCTGGTATGCTTTTTTACTATTATTTTTGTTCAGATGTTCTTCCACGTGTTTACACTGGTCTTCAATCCACCTCTCCTTTGCCTTTTGTCTTGCTTTTCTTAATATCCTGGTTAATTTCCCTGTATTGTTTAGCTCCTTCTACTTCTGACTTCTTTTTCTTTAATTCTCGACGCTTGCCACACATATCAAGGATGCCAGCTGTAACCCAAGGTTTCTTTGCTTGTCGGTGTTTGCCAAGGATCTCCCTAGCTGTTTGTGTTACAGCAGTGTTAAAAGTGTTGATCAGTGTGTCCACATCCGTGTCTTCTGCACCTAGAAGTAACAGTGGTGCGAATTTTCCTCCTATCTTTACCTGGAAGGCTTCCTCTACCTCTGGGTCTTTTAGCTTCTCGAGGTCGAACTTGATTCTGGTGGGACCCTGCTTGTTGACTTTCCTCAGGCGGAGTCGGAAGGTCATCATTACTAAGTCATGGTCGCTTCTAATGTCTGCTCCTGGAAAACTTCTTGTCTTGGCAATATTCACACTGCTTTGGAAGCGTCTCTTTACCATGATGTAGTCAATTTGGTTATGGTGCTCTCCATTCGGGCTGTGCCATGTCCACCTTCTGGATGCTTTGTGTGGGCCAAACGTGTTCATCTCCTTCAGATCATTTGCGCTGGCAAATTCCAGGAGCCTTAAGCCTCTGTCGTTGGTCTCTGCATTGCAGTAGCGTCCACATGTGCCTTTCCAGTTTTTAACAGCATCCTCTCCTATTTTGGCATTCCAGTCTCCCTGCATCACAAAAATGTCTTTCTTGGGGGACTGGTCCAGGACTTCTGGCAGTTGGTCATAGAAATCTTCTATTTTCTCATCATCATAGTTTGTTTTTGGGGCGTAAACTTGTACAATGGTGATATTAAATGGGGTTGCCCTCAAACGTATGGTGATAATCTTCGGTTCATAGTTGTTTATATATATATTTTTTTTTAAAATGCTTTCCTAGCGGAGGAGACTTTCCAACACATACGATTATGAACAGTGGCAGTGCATGGTTAAATTGCCAAGAGCAATCACTGTCGATGTCTCAGTATGCAAATGGACTTCGTGTCGCCGTCGGACATTGCTGACCCGCGCGCAGGTGTACGCGGGTCAACAAGGGCCGACGGCGACAGGAAGACCGCTTTGCATACTGGGATACACGTAATTTTTCGGCTCTCTTTTGTTCAGGAGAAACCTGGCCAAAGTTGAACTTTTCTTCAAGGATGTCACCTATCAGAAAATTGAAACTACGCCAGCGTACGATGTAAGTCGTAACCCTGCACACAAAGGGCTATCGGGCCGACTTCGGCCTGATGGTCTTCGCGTACTGGAAAGTCGAATACTGTTTGCACTTACTCGATTTGTGCTTTGCTTGGCTTGGCTTGGCTTTACTTTGCTTGGCTTTCCTTGGCTTGGCTTGGCTTGGCATGGTATGGCATGACATGGCTTGGAATGGTATGGTTTGGCTGGGCTGGGCTTCTTGGCTTGGATTGGCCTTGCCTGGCTGGGTTGGGCTGGGCTGGGCTGGGCTGGACTGGGCTCGGCATGGCTTGGCTTGGCCAGACGTGGTCTGACCAGGTCTGACTTAGCCTTACCTGCCATGCATTGCTTTGCCCTACTCGCTGTGTTGTGCTTTGCCTTGCTCTGCCTTGCGTTGTCTTGTTATTTCTTCTATTCTCTTCGGTTGGTTAGCTGCCTTGTCTCGGTGTATAGAGAATGGTTTGCTGCGTGAACTTGTCTTGTCCTATCTTGTCTTGTCCTGCCTTGACTTATCCTAACTTGTCCTATCTTGTCCTGTCTTGCCTTGACCTCTCTTGCCTTTGCTTTGACTTGTCTCACGAGTTGATTACCTTTCTCATGCCTTGCTTTGGTGTGTGGACTGGTTCGCTGATTGGCTGGTTGGTCGGTTGTTGGTTGATTTGTTGGTCGGTTGGTTGGTTCGTTGATTGGTTGGATAATCTCTGCACTTCATTTTAGTGGTCCCGACTGTTGTCCGACCTTGGCGGTCAGCTGGGCCTATGGTTGGGATTTTCTTTGCTGACTGCGGTGGAGATAGCGGAGCTGATCCTCCACGTCATTCGTCACGTAATCCAAGAGGCCGTCCGCCAGGCGCACGGAGACCGACGCGACAGAGTTTACACAATCAACCCGGTGTCGTGAATGCCTCTTCTTTCATTAACTCTTATCATTTGGAATACGCCAGTGTGTGAAATAAGTTTGACTAAATAGTTCAAGGGTAGTTCCAGAATAGCTTGGCGCACTATTCTGGCACTACCTTTAAACTAAAGCCATTGGTCTATATAACTAAAGCCATTGGTAAGTACTATAATGTAGCTTGCATATGGCAGTGTACAAATTTGAAGCTTTTAGCCTCAGTATGATATGGGTTAATGTGTACAGTGGTTTTGATGCTTTTATAATGTTATTTAGAAATCGCCTTTGTGATCTCTGTTTAAAGAATATGTCTTGTTCATCTTATATATATATACTTGATGAAATAGTGATTTTGGTTTTTGGTTGCAGTTGCGGGGGCTCATGGCGATCTATGTCTCTTGCATTTGCATAGTAATCAGTTAAGGGTTTGACCCCCTTGTGCATGCAGCCACTGATACTGTAATCAGTACCAATGGCTTCATTCGCAGTGGGGTTGGGTTCAAGTCATAATGCATCATGATACAACATATCACTGAAAATGGCATCGTATTTGCCGACAAACATTTTGTTTAGCATTATACCAAGGCAATTATTCGTAGCCCTGGCGCAAAATTATCTAATTCTGAATATACATCGTATCGATTGCTGCGTAAAATAATTCTGATCTTAGATTTCTTCCATCTCACAACCCAGCATTGAGCCGTGGAAACCGTCTCAGACCAGCACACGGTTGCTGATGGTCACAAACTAGTCTCGCTTTGTTGCATTCTTTATCATAGTGTATATGTATATATATATATATATATATATATATATATATATATATATATATATATATATATATATATATATATATATATATATATATATATATTATATATATATATATATATATATATATATATATATATATATATATATATATATATATATATATATATATATATGTGTGTGTGTTGTTGTTCATAACACTTTAAGTTGTATGTATAATTAGGACTACGTTCTCTGTAAAATGTGGCATCAATGCCTGTTTGAAATAAAACCCACCCAAAATAGTCACGTTCTGCTGATGGTGACGTACTTGTTATTGTCTGTGTCAGTTTCCTGTGTTGTACACATTTCTTTCCTGTTTACTATTTCTATCGCTAAAAGCCTAAGTTTCTGTCAGTTTGTACACACTGACGAGAAAAAGAAATGGGACATTTTTGGAATCACCGGAAACACCAGAGTGTTTCCGATGATTGCAAAAATGTCGCGTTCCTTTTGCTCGTCAGTATATAATGCATGTGCTCACACTTGCCGACACTATAATTTCTTTATCACCGAAACAGACCTGTCCAACTATACATTCCAGCTACACAGTTTGTTTGTTTTTTGACACATCCACAGCCAACACATGCCATCTGCAGGAACAAGCGGCACTGGCGCTTGGAAATAATTATGTGTCTCCAGTCCTGCTGATGTCACGTATGTGCTGGTCTGTGATTTTGGACCTTAAGGCTTCAGCCGTAAGGTCCAAAATCACAGACCAGCACACATTCAATTTTTTTCCTCAGACTGAGGTGTCATTGAGGACACACGCAGCGAGTGCTTCGGAAATGAGGTGTCCGCATGGATACCTGGAGATGCCGTTGGTTTGGCCACTTTGCGTAGCATCTGCCTCAGGCCTGCAGATATGATCGATTTAGTTACTAACAATTGAAACGAGTAGTTTGAATTTGCGCAGCAGCGAGCGAGCTCACGGCGAGTGTTTAATTTCATGGTACAGAAATTGAAGGTCCACTACCGCGTAACTGTTCAAATATGCACTTCTGTAACAGATGGTTACGAAACGCTACACGCAGGGAGAATCCAGTTCAGCACACGCCGTCTTTGTATAAAGTAACCTGACAATGACTTCAATCCGTTCTAGAAATACAACGCTATCCGTGCGAGAAACAGCTAAAAAATAAACTGACAAGTGCTAACGGCAGCGCAGAATAAATAAGAGCGATTACCGGTGTGTCAGTGTTTGCTGGGTGTCCAAACTGCTGTTAAAGTTAATTACGCGTGTCGACAAGGCATAAAAAACACAATTGGTGCTGAAATAGTCTTCAGATTTATGCGTAATGGTACTTTAATTTCATAGTTATTATCCCATTCAGCCCTGACGCACTACAGCAGGAGATGGGTCGACCATGATAATTCAAGGGTAGCGCCAGATTAGCTTGGCGCCGATAGGCGCCAAGCTAATCTGGCGCTGCCCTTGAATTATCATGGTCGATCCATCTCCTGCAACTGGTGGATATTCATTAGATGACGCCTCCAAACTTTGGGAAATAAGGCCGTCGGGCTGAATGAGTTAACGAGATGAGTTTATATGAGATCATTGTTCATTGCATGGCCATCTGAGATGTCTGCATGAATGAAAATAAAATGTAAGGAGGAACATAATTGCAGACAGGCTTCACTAAACTTCACTAAATTTGGGCGTAAATCTATCCAGCTACATGACTGCGCAGCATGAATCTACGCTTCTTGCATTTGTGTGATCTTTTCTGCGTCCCGGTATTTAGTTACAAACCCCGTCGCAGCTAGTGGAAACAGACGGTGGTTTTTTTTTTTTTTTTAATCTGTAAAGTCGACGCCGAAGAACCCCATCCGCCCAAGGAAAATGGATGCAAGAGGCCTAGGTCTTATGTCTCTTGCAGTTGGTTTGTGTTCAGTTTTCCTCGGTGTTGAACGGTTTAATATTGATATATTACATCCTGTTACAACGCTTCCTTACTTATGTCCAACGCTCCATTTCGAACATGCCCATCGGCGACAAGTGAGCACGGTTCAATGTCCTCCGAAGTGGTTTCGCACCCAGTGTATCGCTTCCAGCTGGTCCATCCAGTCAGTAATTCAGGTGTAAACTGAATCGAGATCTCACATGGTTAGTCATCACGACAGCAACCTGTTCACTGTAATTTCGAGGGTATTTCCTGGCATACAGTGGCCATTTGCCGGACTGTTCATCATTTTAACCCTTAATTAACTGCCGGGGCAATGCGAACGCTACCCATCTGCAAGAGACATAAATCCTTGAGGATCTACGTCTCTTGATAATCGTGTGTTCTGTGTGCCCAGCATTGGTCCCATTGACATCTGTGTTCTTCACGCTGATGTCGGTAAGTGTGCAGAGGTTTCAGACGCGAAATCCGTGATCACTGAGAGCGAAGGGGTTAGGGTGAACTCTTTCAACCCCAGCTTAACTCATTCAGTACCGACACACCACAGCAAGATATGGATTGACCGTGATAATTCAAGGGTGGTGCCAGAATATAGGCGCCAAGCTATTCTGGCACCACCCTTGAACTATCATGGTCGATCTGTCTCCCGAATTGTAATGCGGTCCTCAGAGGGCAACTTCAAAATGTGGGTATTTTGTACCCGGGACACAATGGGTTAAATTGCACTCCGCTCATTTGCGGGGGCTCATGAGGATCTACGGCTCCTTGCATTCGCATGACCATCTCTGCGTCCAGCAACTGCGGGGGGGGGGGGGGGGGGGGCATGAGGATCTACGGCTCCTTGCATTCGCATGACCATCTCTGCGTCCAGCAACTGCGGTGGGGGAGCATGAGGATCTACGGCTCCTTGCATTCGCATGACCATCTCTGCGTCCAGCAACTGCGGGGGGGGGGGGGGGGGGGGAGCATGAGGATCTACGACTCCTTGCATTCGCATGACCATCTCTGCGTCCAGCAACTGTGGGGGCTCACGAGGATCTACGGCTCCTTGCATTCGCATGGCCATCTCTGCGACCAGCAACTGCGGGGGGGGGGGGGGGGGGATGAGGATCTACGGCTCCTTGCATTCGCATGACCATCTCTGCGTCCAGCAACTGCGGGGGGGGGGGGGGGGAATGAGGATCTACGGCTCCTTGCATTCGCATGACCATCTCTGTGTCCAGCAACTGCGGGCGGGGGGGGGGGGGGGGATGAGGATCTACGGCTCCTTGCATTCGCATGACCATCTCTGCGTCCAGCAACTGCGGGGGGGGGGGGGGGGGGGGATGAGGATCTACGGCTCCTTGCATTCGCATGACCATCTCTGCGTCCAGCAACTGCGGGGGGCCATGAGGATCTACGGCTCCTTGCATTCGCATGACCATCTCTGCGTCCAGCAACTGCGGAGGGCCATTACGAGCCACGCCTCGTGTACGTGTATGGTCTTATCTGCATCCTGGCAGTGAACTTGTTAAGTAACGATGTTATAGAGATTATCCTCCGCTATATGTTGCCTTTTACGATCGTAACCCCTTCCCTGCCGATGTGCGCACATTTCGATTCTGAAATCTGTGTTTTAACTGAACGACCAAAAGCCACGGCACTCAACGGGTTAACTCATTCTACCCCAACACCAAAATCCTTAAATTTTGCCCCTGTCCTCTGAAGACTGCATTGCAGTGCAGGACACAGATCGACCATGATAGTTCAAGGGTGATGCCAGAATAGCTTGGCGCCCGTAGGCGCCAAGCTATTCTGGCATCACCCTTGAACTATCATGGTGGATCCTTATCCTGCTGTGGTGTGTCTGGGGTAGAATGGGTTAAGTAAAGTCAGGCGGCACGGGAGGGTTAGTTAGTTAGTTATTTGGGTTTAACGCCGAGCAGGCGACTAAGGCCATCTCACGGCGGTGGCACGGGAGGGATGTAGATGGGGTGGTGTATGGTAGTTACTATCGTGTAAGGGGTCAACATTGCTATATAATTATAAGCATAATTCCACCTAATGCGAATCTAACCGGCGGAAATCTACCCAGAGAGAGTCCATTGAGGCGTTACATTCACCCAGTAATATTTGCGCTGCGCTTTTCCGCCACATTTATTTGTCTGGTGGACTGAAACCTGTCTGAATTTGTGCTGGGTGGCTTTATGTCGCGTAGAATTTAGACTGGGTAGATTAACGTCTAATTATGGGTGGAAACGTAGCAGCGCAAACTTACACCAGGTGGATTCAAGCCTGAGTGGATTCATGTTGGATAGATTTTCGCTGGGTAGATTTACGCCTAAAAAGTATCGAATTTGTTCCTTTCAGCTAGACACTGTCTCTTTTTGTCACTAGCACATCAAAAATCACGACGAGAGTATATCATGTGTCATGAAAACCCAACTGGCGACGATCTCGTGGCACTATGTAATATACATCCCCTCACATATGGAGAACTAAATCAACCCCTTCTCTGTCACAGTACGTATATCGTACGAACATTTTTGTTTCTGAAATCTTGGTTCATAAAATCAGTATGTGGATGCATGCCCATGCTAACTTTTCATAAAGAATGTAACAGCGTGGCAATTTAGCCAGCCTAAGCCACCAGGGATGCGAAAATAATGGGATGGAATTCCACATTTTTTTCAAGAATACCAGACTTTATGGCGGTGGCGCAATAATAAACAAGATGAGAGGAACTATAACCCACAAAGTCCCTTCTATATGAGAGCTGCCCTCGCTGTCAAGAGTCTCTATCCTTTGACCTGATTGCTGAAATATCTCCGTTAGAAAAAGCCTAGCACAGTAAAATCTGTAAGGGGCACAATGCATACGCGTCATTGGTTTGTCAAACGTCATTTGTCATGACGTATTTTTTTGTTTTTACGAAATTTTATGTTTAAAGTGATAATTATGTGTTTCACTTTCGCTTCAAGACTTGAGAAAAATGGTGACAAAACTAGAATGTGACGGTACAATTTCTGTCTTGCTATAATTTGTGTGAAATCAGGTTGCCTTTACATTGTTACATGATATACTAAGTACACCTGCATGCTCTTCTGAAAGCGCGTCCATGTGTGTGTGTGCGTGTGCGTGCGTGCGTGCGCGGGGGCTCCAAACATCTCCACGAGGAGGGGGGGGGGGTGGACATTCGCAAAGCAGACAACTGAAATATTATTCACGATGAATAAAATGTCTTTGCGAAGTACGTGCAGTGTAGTTCGTCGATATGTGGATGTATGCTGACGAGGGAAAGAAATGCGACATTTTTGGAATGATCGGAAACACTTTAGTGTTTCCGATTATTCCACAAATGTCGCATTTTAGCATTCGTTAATATGTGTGGGACGATGAAAGATTCGTGTGTGCGTGCGTGCGTGTGCGTGTGCGTACTTACAAACGTGAAGCATTATGATCATTTCCCAAACAACACGTCTATGAAAAAGCGTCCAAGGATACTTAAATTGGAGAGCTAAATGATGAGAAATATCAACTTCCAAAAGTGTCAGCTGACCCGATTTCACTCCGTAATTTGTGGCTTCATTCACTTAACATTTTAGACAGACATTAGGTGAGGTTTTGCTTCGTATTTTTAAGAGTAACGTGCTGAGTGTCCTTCTCTATGGGTCAGAGTGCTGGAAATCCACTACTGCTACGGAACGCAAGCTGGAAGTCTTCCAGAACAAGTGCCTGCGACGGATCATGAAGGTCTTCTGGCCAAACATGATTACAAACGAGGAACTACGGAAGAGAGCAGGCGCAGACAGCATCGCTGAAACCATCGCCACACGGAGATGGAGATGGCTAGGCCACGTTTGCAGAATGTCACCCGACTTATTACCAAGGGTGGCACTGAGATGGACACCACAGGGGAAGAGAAACCGTGGGCGACCAAAGGAGACGGTGGCGCCGAACCGTGGAGCGAGAGCTCAAGAACAGAGGCCTTACTCTGCAAACAGCACCCAAAATAGCAGCTGACAGACAAAAGTGGCGCTCCCTTGCCGTCGCCTCAAGCACCAGACGGCGCAGAGAGGACTGAATGAATGAATAGGTGAGGTTTTATTTTTAGCCAAATTCATTGATTGATTTTTAAAAAATGGAATTAAGAACCTAACCCCCCCCCCCCCTTTCCTATCTAGATCATCTAAATTCGGACATTTGATAGCACAAGCTAAATGTCACTGCGACAGTATTTGTTGCGGGTGGCGCAATGTGACAAAACAGCTAAACTTTAACCATTCACTGAAGAGAAAAATGGAATGGAACAACACCCAACAGCAGGAGGAATGGACCACAGTGAGCCCCCGTAGTTGCAAGGGTGTGTGTGTGGGGTGGGGGAGAGGGGAGGGGGGAGGGCGGGGCTCATACAAACTACTTTGTACAAAGGACCACGTCCCTTGGTGCAATGGACCACGTCCCTTGGTGCAATGGACCACGTCCCTTGGACGGCTAGAGATCTTTGGCGTTCAACCATATTGTAAAAAACAATCTGCGTTCAACGGTAGTGAAGGAGTTAAATAAAATTTCCGTAAGTGAGCAAGTGCGACTTTGTATCTGACTGAGAGCACCTTTTTTTTACCTTAACACATTTAACTCCAAGGCCTCATTTCCCAAATTTTGGATGGTGTCACCTAAGGACTATGTACCACTTACAGGAGATGGGTCGACCATGATAATTCAAGGGTAGTGCCAGATTAGCGTGGAGCCATTAGGCGCCAAGCTAATCTGGCACTACCCTTGAATTGTCATGGTTGATCCATTTTTCTGCTGTAGTGCGGTTGGGCTAAATGGGTTAAAGGCAAAATTCTGTGTAGTTCAGAATAAAACATTGGTCCAACGCAAAGTGGCAGAGAATTCGGCAAAAGCAGGATAATTATAATGTAGAAAAAACATCTTTGTCTAAAGGCCCTGCCACACATGCCGATTGTGCCCCGATTTTGTAGCAGATTCCGATCCGATTGCGATCGGATGACGTCATATATCCGATCCTATCCCAATCGGCTGGGAATCGTGTGTTTACAGCCTGCTCTATTTTTGCAAAACCAATCGGCCCCGATTGTAAGCTTCAACCAATCAGAGCGCGTCTCGCGAAGCACGTCGTTTCAGTGTGAAAATGGCGGAAGATACCACCTTCGTTGCGGCTGATGTTTTTCGCCCGTCCCTTAATCTTCCGAATATGATGCCAAACTGCTGCTAATGCAAGCACATCATCATCACTGTCAAGCAGCCAAAACTAGCAGCCATTTTGCAGAACAGAAAGCAGGCCTTGACCATATTACGGTTCAAACCGGTCGGCTAAATCGGGAACGTGGTTGGTTAGTTCGGGTTTAACGTCCACAGCACCGAGGTGATCATGGACGGCCCTGACGGGCGAGTTATGGGGGACAGGGAAATCTATTGCCTATGGAGTACGACCTGAACACTGATCAACTCATGCGCACTCCAACTGTGCCACTTTGATTTACCAGGACCTTTCAACGGACATGCTATTGAACAAATCCGTTTCAGTTTTCCTTCTGGATTGTGAGTCCAGCTACCGGGGCCGGGACGGGATTCAAACAGAGATTCCCTTCGCTCTCCTGCTCCGACGTTTAACCGCCTGAGCTATTTCGGACTCTTCGGGAACGTGTGGCAGTGCACACGTTTTTGTAGTCCGGCCCGATCACCATCCGAGTGAAACGGTTCTGGAAGCTGTTCGAGAATCGGCCTCAAAATCGGCATGTGTGGCGGGGCCTTAATACTCACAATCCAGATAGGTGAGGCTAGCGCTGGTAGAACAGTACAGTACACATACCAAGGGGAATGACTCAGTGCTGGACTGACATATAAACGGTTAGATCCCCTGCTCCCTCCTACCTGGCACCAAAGACAATACATAATGTACTGTCTTTGCTGGCACCAAATCGCCAGCCCACAGAAAAATACGCAGGTAAAGAATAAGACGATAATGTACAGACGATCATATACGACCAGTGCTGAGTAATTCCCCATGGTATGTGTACACTTCGTCTAGGAACAAGGTCTATCGTCGGGGAGGCCTTTTGTATCAGGTTGAAAGTCCCAAACAAAACGTTTGACACCCCTCCACCCCCACCCCGCTTAAGGTAACTGATCCGCCCCCTGCGTTTTCAGAAATGATGAGTAACCAACTTTAAGCGATCTGATCCACGGTAGATTTCAACTGCTAAAATTCGCCTACACAACGGGTTATCAGTGTTGTCTTTCCTCAACTAAGACTTTTCTACCCTTCTTCTCAGAGTCCACGCAAATAGGCGCGCGTACCAGATGGTTTCCACTGCCTTTTGAGCGTAACGGGGAGGGGGGGGGGGGGACTCTCCTGAATAAAGAAAGAGAAGAACAGCAGAAAAGTCTTTCATTTTACGACATTCAAACTTCATAACTTAAATTAACCCTTTAGCCCAGTATTACTGTAAGACATACTAACACCCTTTAGCCCAGTATTACTGTAAGACATACTAACACCCTTTAGCCCAGTATTACTGTAAGACATACTAACACCCTTTAGCCCAGTATTACCGTAAGACATACTAAGACCATTTAGCCCAGTATTACCGTAAGACATACTAAGACCATTTAGCCCAGTATTACCGTAAGACATACTAAGACCATTTAGCCCAGTATTACCGTAAGACATACTAAGACCATTTAGCCCAGTATTACCGTAAGACATACTAAGACCATTTAGCCCAGTATTACCGTAAGACATACTAAGACCATTTAGCCCAGTATTACCGTAAGACATACTAAGACCATTTAGCCCAGTATTACCGTAAGACAATACTATTTAGCCCAGTATTACCGTTAGACATACTAAGACCATTTGTATAGCTGGCATTGCAAACTATTAACCCTTTATTCCTGGAGTAGGTAATCTTCATCCTACAGCTAATTCAAGTTAATTTTCGTGGTCACTTCGGGTGTATCAGTCAAAACACATGAGCAGTTGCCCGTAATGTTGTGCCTGGTGTTCTGACACCAGGCACACAACTTTAACCCATAACATCCTGAGGCTGAATTTGTAAAATTTGTTTCTTGTCCATTGAAGGCTACATTACAGATTAGGACATAGATCAGCCATTTTAGTTCAAGGGTGGTGGCAGAATAGCTTGGCGCCCCAGGCGCCAAGCTATTCTGGCACCACACTTGAACTATAATAATCAAATTATTTTCAAGTCGAAGTGTATCAGGATGAAAAGGGTTAAATGAGGGTACACATACTATATACGAATATCACAAGACAAATGAAAACAAAACTATTTTCATACAGATAACCCACATGTGACCTTTGCCATATGACCCCAACGGCATATTCATGGCCCTATGAATCCGACAACGTGACCTGCACAGCACGACCAATTATGTTAAAATGTAATCCAGACCAAAAAGGTGACTGCCAAGCGTGTAAAATGCAGAGAAGAACCCAACGGAGAAAGAAACACGCTTAGAAAAGACACTTACAACACAGTTTATTCATAAATAAATTGTGTTGTAACTCTCTTTTCTAGGCGTGTTTCTTTCTCCGGTGGGTTCAGTTTTTTCTGTTAACTCATTCTACCCCAAACACACCATAGCAAGATATGGATCGACCATGATGGTTCAAGGGTGATGCCAGAATAGCTTGGCGCCTATGGGCGCCAAGCTATTCTAGCATCACCCTTGAACTATCATGGTCGATCTGTGTCCTGCACTGCAAAGCAGTCTTCAGAGGACAACGGCAAAATTTGGGGATTTCGGTGTTGGGGTAGAATGAGTTAAAATGAAGGCCAGTGGTGTAGCTAATCGGTGGCAAATTTGAACTCATTATTATGCTGATTTTGAAAGTTCTCAAACATTCAAGCTGAAATCTCAACATTCCCTACTTTTCGTGCGCTTCCGGTAGCTTGACTGACGGTCGCACACAGATACAGCAAATGGTTCTTGTTTACATTGGTTTTGCATCAAAGGTGCCTGTGTGTGAGTGTGACCTTGCTGCAACACAATACTACGGTTTCTTCGCGTGAACCCTCACACGCCCGGTGCAAGCTGAGAAAGAGCGATCACAAGCCAGCTGCAAGAGACATGGATCCTCATGAGCCCCCGCAGTCGCGGGGGCTCATGAGGATCCATGCCTCTTGCTGACACCACTATAAATCCATGCTCCTAAGACAGCTAGGGTTCTTTGACGGTGAGTTAACAAGGATTTAAAAAACAATAGTACTGTCTTACATCAGAGTAAAAAGTCCAGATCAAAAGAGGTGTGACTGCCAAGCGTGTGAAATGCAGGGAACATCCCAACCAAGAAAGAAACACGCTTAGAAAACTCAGTTACAACACAATTTATTAAAATTACGGGTCAACACCCTTTTCAATTAGATACACATACAAGCACACAGTTTGCAGCTTATCTTTCGTGATTTGGTAGATGCAACCGAAGGTATGAGGTGAAACCATTGTTTCACGTGATGCCTTCATTTTCATCTTCCGAATCACGAAAAGATAACATCAGTGTGACGGGCGACCTAAATATACTTAGGTCGCCCGTCACACTAATGGTATCTTTTCGTGATAACATGCACGTGCACAACTATCCTTTGAATGTTGATTTGATTGTGACACGAATGACTGGTGTTAAAAAGTTCTCCTTGTCTGGGTAGGGTCCCTCTGTCGTGGAGGGGCGACTATCAGCTACAGCGGCACCGTCGTCTTCGTCTTCGCTGTTTTTGTCGTCGCTGTCGCTGATGTGGTGATGGTCCGATAATGTCGTTTTTGTCGGACCTCTCAGGTTGCTGGGAACTATGCGTTTTCGGTCTGAAAATGAAGTATATAGAAAAGCTATAAACTAATATACGTCTTTATACTGCAATTCGTAGAGGTATTTACTACATACATTGGCACATTTCTAAAGACAACGACTCTGAAACGTATAAAATGGTCAGTTTTCTTTTGCTTCTTCTCCATATTATTGGTGTTGATGTCATTATTAACCTCTACTTTTCCGCTGCACGTATATTGTACGTTGAAATCTGTGTCAATTTAACGCGAAAGGGCTCTAGCTGTCCCATGAATAATGCATACAAAGTGGTTTCAGCAAGAGGTTTCAGCAAAGTGGCTTCAGCAAGTGGCATAGATCCTCATGAGCCCCCGCAATTGCGGGGGCTCATGAGGATCTATACCTCTTGCAGTAGCGTGGTGTCTATTATTTTCTCGGCAGTTGATAGTGCTGTACTACTGTATTTCCTTGTTTTACTATTATCGATTCAAGTTACAGAGTAGTCGTCATTACCATCATTAGTTCACATACTGACTAGCAGGAATAAGACAGTTTATGGAATGCTTACTCAGGTCCGCGGCCACACGCCTGACCAGAAAGTAGCTCTGCTTTTTCTCCTCCGCAACCGCGCCCACGGACTGGCGGGTGGTGAGCGTCTTGGGTGAGGAGAGCGGCGCCACGAACGAGACCCCCGGTAACCTCTGGTGGCGAGTCTCGCTCTCGCCCGCTACCCTCACATCTTGTTGGTGGACGGCGTGCCACGTGCCGCAGCCAAAAGGATCGCTCAGGACAGAAGAGGCGTTCCGCCTCTTCTGCCCTGAGAGATCCTTTTGGTCGGAGTCGATGTCGGCGTCAGTCGTCGCGTGACCGCGCGATCCGTGCGCCGTGTTGGGAGGAGCGGGAGGGAGCTGGGGATAGACGGAGGAACCGCTCGGCGACAAGAACGAGCTCAGACTCGTGCCGGTGCTGCTGCTCGCTGGCACGCTGTCTGACCTGTCGCCGTGGCGACCACCTTGACCTTGGGATTTCAAGGCCGACTTGCCGTAAACGTTCAGGCGCACGTCGTTGGACAGCGCCGCCGGGATCAAGTGTCGCGTGACGTCATTAACGTAGGGGAACTGGCTGAAGGCCTGGTGGTGTTGCGGTTGGGAGCCAGTGGAAGAGTTGTGTAGCTGGGAGCCAGCGGAGGAGTGACTCGGCACCGTCAACAGGCTGGGGCTGTGCGTAGATTTATGCTGTGGGGCCAACATCGGCAATTTCTGTGTGGTCAAGCTGTAGGGCTCCTCGCAGGTGGGCAAACGCTTTCCCGTTCTGGAACATGCTATTGCGGGCTTGCTTCAGGTACAGAATACACTGCTTGTAATCTCTAGTATCCCTCCCTTTACTTTTACCACCAAGCTCCTTCTTCTGGCAGTCTTTGGAGGCGTGTTTCGTTGAGTACTCGGACTCTGCTCTTGATGTCAAACTCGCCAGTGTAGACCCCGACGAACTGTGAACTGAAGCCAGGGAGTCTGACGTACTGACCCCTACCCCTTCATCGTTCAACATGTCACCACCAAGCAACGTATCCTCGGAGTCACTCACTCTCCGCCGATCCGTATTTTGTCGCAGCAAATGGTACGTCGCCGATGACGCGTTCAGTTTTCTCTCGGTCACAGAGTGTATGACGTCGCTCTCACTGAAGCGGAACATGGTGGTCATGTACCGGACAATGGAGGTGTCTACAGAAGGGGGCGGGGCTTTGGAGACCGGAGGAAAGCGCATGATTGGCTGGCTGCCGGCACCAGTGAGCCACGATTGGTGAAGCAGATCGCTGATTGACAGACGTTTGCTCTCTTGCAGTTCCAGAAGACCAGACAGCACCTGCTGCAGACCTGTAGGAGTAAAAATAAAAACAGAACTTTCAGCCACCCTAACTTCTTTGTGCGTGCAGCCACCGGTACTGTTTAACCCTTTTAGCCCCACGGGTGCATTTCCCAAATTTTGGAAGTGTTACTTAACGACTGTGTACCAGTTGCAGGAGGTGCATTGACCATGATAATTCAAGGGTAGTGCCAGATTAGCTTGGCGCCTGAAGGCGCAAAGTTAATCTGGCACTACCCTTGAATTATCATGGTCAATCAATCTCCTGCTGTAGGGTGTTGGAGCTAAAAGGGTTAATTGCCACTGGTCGCAGATGGTGTGTTTGAAGTCTTTGTTAATTCAACGCCAAGTAACCCCATCGGTCCAAGACACACGAATACAAAAGCTGAGCAGCAAGAGGCATAGATCCTCATGAGGTCCCGCACCTGCGGGGGCTCATGATGATCTATATCTCTTGGCCGTGATAACCTTTCCCTTGATCTACTGTGTCCATCACATCTGAAGACATTGAATGGTCATTTACAAGGGGTGTTTGAGCAACTGATTGCAAAGCGAATCTGACACTCCCTTTATCACATTCCAGACGTGCCACAACCGGACACGCGCACGCGGCTTTTACCGCGTATCCGGATGCGGCACGTCTCTAATGAGTTAAATCAACATGGTTGATCCTTAGGCGCCAAGCAAATCTGGCACTACATGTATTTATCATGGTCGATCCCTCCACTGTTCTGTGATGTCAGTGTGCTGATGGAGTTGAGCAGGGGAAAAAACGACAACCGGTTGTTTGCTTCATGGGAAGCGCCAGATTTCCTTAACACAAGCAAGTCTGGCTCTACAAAATGGCCTTGGGAACCGGTTGGCTCGGTGGTAGAGCGTTCGACTCTCGTACGAAAGGTCCCGGGTTTGAATCCAGCTGTGTTGTTCTTGTCCGTTCCAACCATGTTTCTTTTTGTCTTCGGAATTTCTTAGCATTTTACACTCTGGGTAGTCACCTCTTTGGCCTGGATTCTGCGTGTGCTTAGTCATTCTAAAGCTACGTTTCCATAAACACGAATCCGATACGAATTCTATCCGAATCCGAGACGGGGCCGAAACAGAAAAGTTCGTGCAAGTCCTTTTCATGTTTGTGTGTTTCCATATGCCCGATGCGGAAACAAATTCGCATCCCGACTTCGCACGAAAATGATGCAATTTTGAAGGAAACATTGCATCACCGTACCGGGTTCGGAACGTATTCGTATTGGGTTCGTGCTTGTGTAACCGTAGCTTAACTCATTCGAGACGTGCCGCGTCCGGACACGCGGCTAAAACCGCGTATCCGGACTCGACACGTCTCGAATGAATTAAGAAGATGTATACCTGTGGAGAGGAATGTGGGGATGTTGGCGCCCTTCAGGACGAGCGCGTGTAGCTGCGCGAGGTTGGTCGGCGGGTCGGGCAGGAAGGGGAGGCGACCCACCACCATGGCGTACAGACACACCCCGCTGCAAGCAATACAATGTTTAACTGAGGATGCTATTATCTGATTACGCAAATAATAATAATTAACCGCTTCGTCGTCGTCGTTGTCTTTATTATCACTGACCTTGGCAGACTGTAGGAACCACCAGTTGCTGAGGGAGGAGATATGGCCGAAGCCCGCCACCCTACAAGAGAAACTGTACGGGCCTGTGGAGGCGCTACAGAAGACCACAGATTTCATTTTGAGAGCCAAACTCCAAGTGTGACGGCGTTCGAGAAGAAGAAGAAGACTGACTTTGGCATGGCAACAAAGTTGCGTGCTTGTTTGTTATACCTACTTTGTTTATCGTTTTGCGTTGCGTCTTGCTTTCTGTTCGACGCTTTCAAAGTGTAGCACATTGTTTTAAAATGACATCTAGTATACTCATTTGTGATACATGTAACACAAATTCCATTGGACCTTGTGTTACATATGTCTCTTAAGGAGTAATCAGACAGAATAATAATGGTATTAACTCATTGTGCCCGAGGTACGAAATACCCACATTTTGGAGTTATCCTATGAGGACTGCATTACAATTCAGGAGACAGATCGACCATGATAGTTCAAGGGTGGTGGCAGAATAGCTTGGCGCCTACAGGCGCCAAGCTATTCTGCCACCACCCTTGAACTATCATGGTCGACCCATATCTTACTGTGGTGTGTCGTTATCGTCCCACTTCGCATGGCTATTGCATTTGTACATGTATACTGATGAACAAAAGAAATGCGACAATTTTAGAATCACCTGAAACACTTTAGCGTTTCCGATGATCCCAAAAATGTCGCATTTCTTTTGATCGTCAACATATATGTACTTTACTTTCAGCTGCTCTAGACTGTCAATATAACTTACAGACTCCACAAGTCGACTGGGGGTCCGTAACGCCTGCTGCCAAATATCTCCGGTGCTGCGTACACTGGTGACCCGCACTGTGTATTGAGCGTGCCCTCTCTCTGGCAAAGTGCACTCAGACCGAAATCTGTGTACACAGACAAGGAAACAACATCTCATTGACAAAGTGCTTTCAGAATGACCAAATCTGGGCACAATGACAAAGAAAAAAACATTTCACTGGCAAATTGCTGTCAGACTGCGTACATAGACAAGAAAAAAAAAAACCTCCCTGGTAAAGCGCACTCAGACCAAAATTTGCATACACAGACAAGGCGAAGCGTCTCCCTAGACAATCATGCGATATCGCATGTTTGTCCAGGCTTTTTATCCACTGTTTTCGTCAAAACACGTGCAGTTTTAAACTGCTTCCGTGACTTCTACTTCTATTCTACTATTTAGAGAAATCGTCTATTCTTACCTACAAGCTTGACGTCTTGGGCAGCGCTGAGAAGAAAATTCTCCAGCTTCAGGTCCCTGATACAAAAAGAAAAATTCATGTTCTTTTCGTTGTCACGTTTCTTTCGTAACGCACTACGGAACTTTGCAAGGACAGATGAGTTCTTTCACTGCTAGTGATCACAGGGTGAGTTTCTAATATCTATGCTAATTCAACATACGGAAACCAACCGTCAAAGGAATATGGACACAAAGTGGGGCCAGCATTAGACGTAGATCCTCATGAACCCCCGCAACTGCGGGGGTTCATGAGGATGATCTATGTCTCTTGCAGTTGGATCGCGTTCAGTATATCTGGGCTGTCAAAAGTAAAACTCATAACGGCTATAGTAATGAACGTCATCAATGACACAAATACATAGAACAACTCCCAACATGTAAGGTGCATGGATTTACTACAAGTACTACCATCTAAACCTCGACTGTCGCTTTCATTGTCACGAGGGTCAAAACGACTTAGGCCTGCTCAATCACATCACACATTTGTGGCTACCTGCGATAACATGCGGGAGTTATTCCACGTTTGGAAAATATATACGGGGTCAGAGAAGAAAAAGCCTAACTAACTTGTGAAGAAATAACCAAACAATTAAGGAACATGCATAGAAAGGACAAGTAAAACACAGTTTATTAAATTTTCGGGTTTCACCCGAAAATTTAATAAACTGTGTTGTACTTGTCCTTTCTAAGTGTGTTTCTTTCTTGGGTATTTCTGCGCATTTCACACGCTTTGTAGTGGACTTTCTGGTCTGGAGTTTGACTGACCTGTGGACAATACCAGAGCGATGCAGGTGGTCCACTGCCGACACGATCTGCCGCATGAAAAGACGGGCCTCTCCCTCCGGCAGGCTACCCCTGTGGTCAGAACATAACGTGTTCACTCCGCTGCGAATCTTGAAAGCACACTCCTCTCCCTCCCCCCTCCCCCCCCCCCACCCACCCCCCAACTGAATTTGGATTTTGTCGTCACCGCCATAACTGAAATAGTTAAGCGCGCTTATTTCAACAGTTTTTTTTTAAAAGGTAGTATCACACAGCTCTGAGATGATATACAGGAAACTCCGTGCGCGAAATCGGGAAGTTAGCACACTTATTTCAACAGTTTAGGAAAAATCGTATTACACAGCTCCACGAAGGCATGCATGAGTCCTCGTGATCGGAATGTCAGCCCCGTCGGTTGCAAACAGTTAAGAGCAACGTTGGGACGTGTAGCTCCTCTACACATATTAAAAATCTTTATCTATTTAACTTTTTAAACAGTTTTTGAAAAGTCGTATCACACAGCTTTTAAGATATTTTACACTAATACAGGAGACTTGACTATGCGCGAAATATAGTCTCTCTATGTCAGCCTTGTCTGTTGCACACAGTTTTAGAACACTGTTAGGACGTGCAAATCCTCGGCACATTAAAAAAAAAAAAAAAAAAAAAAAAAAAAAAAAAAAAAAAAAACACAAAACTTTAACTTTTCAACGTATTAATCAATTACGCAAAACGCAAAAGTACCTCGGGCCGTCGTCGGCCGTCGATGGCCCGTACACTGCTGTGCGCGGGCTAGCGACGGCCGACGCCGGCCCTAGGAACTTTTCTTGACTGAGTAGAAATGATTATCTAGACCACACACCTTTCCGTGACGTGTTGCAGCAGGTTGCCACTCTCGGCCAGCTCGAAGACTAGGTAGTAGCTGTTCGGGGTCTCCATGGCCTCGTACAGTCTCACGATGTTTGGGTGGCTCACGTGCTGCAGTAGCAGCGCCTCACGCCGGAAGTTACGTCGAGCAGTTTCACGCTGAATGATGACGCGTTTGGACACGATCTTCACTGCCACCTGGTGTTTAAGATTCAAATATTCAAACATGTTATTCTTGTCGTCCCAGTCCCAAATTTAGGAGACGATCACAATCTTAGCTTAGATCTTAAATCTAAGATTTAAAAAAATATTATAGTCGGCTGCAAATGTAAAGTACCATTACACTTCTGTTGTACAGCCGTTCTAAAAGTAAATCTCTTCAGAGCGGTCATACATAATTGAGGGGGCTCATGAAGATCTATGTCTCTTGCGAATGGATCGTTTTCACTTTCTCTCAGCAGTGAACTCATTCAGCCCCGATACACCACGGCAAGACATGGATTGAGCATGATAGTTCAAGGGTCATGGTGGCAGAATAGCTTGGCGCCCATAGACGCCAAGCTATTCTGGCACCACCCTTGAACTATCACGCTTGATCTGTCTCAAGAATTGAAATACAGTTCTTCAGAGCGGGACAACTTCAAAATTCAGGGATTTCGGTAGTGGTGTAGAATGTGTTAAGGGAGTAGCCACCGGCACTGTACAGTACAGACGGCTGCGCGCACAAGGGAGTGAACAGGCGTGGGAACCTTGAATTAACATACATTCTACATGGCAGGAACCTGTCACTGATTTACATACATTTTTTTGCGCTTCACCAGACCAGATCCATCAATACTTAATAGACCTCTGTCAGGCTGAAAGGTGGGATTAAAACAAGAGGCGTTTTTGTCTACAAAGTGCTGCTTGCAGAAAACCTTGCCCTAAATTTTATACAGTAAGCAAATGGTCCTTGGTCCGACGTTAACCGGTGTTGGCCGACTGGGTGGGCCAGGCCGGGAGGATCTACCCCTCCTCCCCCCCCCCATACCCCTCCCCCTTTTCAAATTGAGAAGTGCTTTTAGTCCTGGGTGAATCTACTTTATTTTAAAAAAAAAACTCATTCTGCCCGCGACACATCACAGCGAGATATGGCTCGACCATGATAGTTCAAGGGTGGTGGCAGAATAGCTTGGCGCCTATAGGCGCCAAGCTATTCTGCCACCACCCTTAAACTATCATGGTCGATCTGTCTCCTTAATTGTAATGCAGTCCTCAGAGGGTAATTCCAACATGTGGGTATTTCGTACCTCGGGCACAATGAGTTAAAGTAGCGTCTAGACTAACAACAATATTAGTTTCGTCCCGGGCTTGGAGGTGAAGAGGATAGCATTTCATTGCGGGTTTGCGCAGAGATATACATTACATGATTGTTATCTATGTCCCTGGTTTGCGAAAAGCATTTTCCAACTGTGCGCAGACTTTGCAGTGAGAAGTGTCTTTGATCAAGCCGAATCTATTTAATGCCTACCTAACTTCTATCAACTATATCAGTTTCCGTTTGGACCTGTCTGTGAATCTTTTAACATTTCATGTCTTCGAGTGTTGTGCTCGCATTATGCATGTTTAGTGTGCGCCCGCGGCCGAATGAAAAGTCGTTTCTCGTGGTCCTGTTTTGCTTTCATTATTTCTATTTGCCCTGCTCATTTTAGCATTTGGCAGATACGACAGCACCTATGCCAAACATGTCAAACCGAAAGAGGCATAGATTCTCATGGCTGATGACAATCTATGCCTCCTGCTTCTAGAGACTGGCCGTGTTAATATCCTCAATCTGAGGGAGTCACAGGGGTTTAATTCGACTGATATGGAGTGTAAACACGATCGGATAAAGTGGGGTGTTTTACTAGTCCTTTTCCTGCACATAATCAATGAAAATCCGCCCCTGAGAGGTCTTGAGACAACTCAAGCCCGTTAGCGCTTGTGGGGGCAGTTTGTCCAAGGACTTAGTCGTCATATCAGCCGCCTAATGAACGCGTAAATAACCAGTGGCGTAGGAAGTGTTCCAGGGGAGTTATGACACAATGTTTCAACGCTTCAGTATTCAGGTCGTAACAAGGCCTATACTGAGCCATGTGACAGATGGGATTGGGGTGGAATGGGCAAAATGTTCTTTTATATAGGAAAGAAGTAGGCCTATGTCTCAGTCAAAAAACGAGATATGGCCAAAGGGAAGAAGGGGTGTGGCAAAAAAATCAATCAATCAATCAATCAATCAATCAAACAATCAGTCAATCAATCAGCCATTCAGACAATCAATCGTCTCTGCTCTTTATGTTTTGGGAACATCAACCCCCCACCCCCCTCACCCCACCCCCCTCTACCCCCACCCCCCTTTCCCCTCCACACCTCATTCGTTGAGGTGTAAGTCGACGCTAATATTATAAACGTCCAGATTTTTCTCATATTCTTTTTTATTGTTATTAATATTGTTGGGTTGGTTTTTGTTTTGTTTGCTTTTTTTGTTGTTGAATACTCCGACCCTCCCCCTTCAACTCAAGGAGCCGTGCGCATATGACGTGCTTTACGCAATCACGGCCTTGTGTCAGGCATTGCTGATTTGATTACACAAATGCCGTCTAGGTGGTTTTATGTGATACAGCGCAATCACTGGCGGGTGACGACTTCTGGCACTTCTTCCGTTACGATCGATAAATAATCAATCACCCCCACAGGCTACAGTCGAGGAACACGTATTTCTTGATGTTCATCAGTTTATAGCATCAGCCTCTTCTGTCACGATTGACAAATAATTAATTATTCAAAACTCGTCTCTTTTCCAGCCCATGGTTTTCTGCCCTGTCTAGATTCACGTGTGGTATAAAGTAATTGTAAAGCTTTTCTCGTGTGTAGGGGGCTCTGGATAGAGGTAGCACCTTTGCTGTTCAGCAGCTGCGTCCTACATAGGACGGACGGGCATCACTGGCCCTCATCCATCTCCTTAATCTCTCACGTGCTGGCTCCAAGCGCCACACCCTGGCAAACCACCTCAGCTGGTGGGCCAAACCACGTGAGAGGGTGGTGTTCACATTGCACCACTAGGCGGATGAGCTGTTTCTGACAGCCAACGGCTAGAGGACGGAGGAGATCAGGTTGGATCCAACGGCCAAATGTGGGGGAGTAAACCCTTCAAATCAGGAGTGGAGCCCCGAAGGCAGACAGCTGCCTGTATTCACGCACTGTTCTGGCAGCTCCTGCAGCCAAACTGGTGCCAAACGTACTGCTTTGCATTCCTTTGGATACATCAGCGAGGCCGAGAGGGGGATCTTGACGACTGGGCACCTCAGGATCTCCATACACTTCGCCCAGGCTTGCGCACTGGAGAGGTCACTCCAGTGACTGACCCAGCAAGCGCATATACTCCATTGTCTTCCGAGACAGGATGCAAAAAAAAAAAAGAAGAAAAAAAAAAAAAAAGCTTTTCTCGTTCAAGGCGCTCCGCGTCAATTGCTACGGAAGTGTCGTATAGTGTTGCCGCCGGCAACGCTATACGACACTTTCGCAGCTATTGATGTGGAGCGCCTTGAATGAGTTACACTGTCTCCGCCACGTCATCTGAACCGCAGTTTTTGTTTCAACCACATGACGGTAAGTGTAGGGGCGAGGGTAGACGTGCAAATAATTTTATTAACACTTAGTAATACAGTATAGCTGACGCCATTTTTAAGCTCACGTCACTGCAGTTGACGACTGCAAGAGAGTCGTCGCATTCTGGATGAGAATAGACACAAGAAAAATATGCACACACAAAAATGACGTCAAAAGACTGTTGGGAACCAAATACAAACGTGTCCGACACCTGTCTGTCTGCATCTCTGAGCCGAAATAGACGATTTCCGGATATCAGACTGAAGTCCAAAATGTACTTGTTTGGACGAAAACAGTGGATTAAAAGCCCGGACAAACGTGCGAAATCGCACTCTGGTCCGAGCTTTTAATCCACTGGTTTTTTTTTCTCGAAACACGTGCGGTTTTGACCTACCTCTGATTCCGAGCAACGTCTATTTGGGGTACGTTTGTTGCATAAAGAGATAAGATTATGACTGACCTTCAATTCAGTATACAAATGTGTACATCATTCGTGTTTAGACTGACAATTTTTTAAATGCTCATTAAACCCGTTATTGCTCAGCCTGAGCACTCGTCTTTTATTTTGCGTCATGGGAAGGAAGTCAGAATGTAACCCTTTCACTATCAGTGGACGCTGATTTTGTTTCTGAAATCATTGTCAGTTCGATGCCAAAGGCGTCCAAGGAACTCTACACGGACAGGCCTACAACCTGGTGTCACCGAGCAAGAGGCATAGATCCTCATAAGCCCCCGCAACTGCGGGCCGCGGGGGCTCATGAGGATCTATACTGACCTCTTGCAGTTGTTGATGGTGCTCAGTTTTTCCTCTGCAGCTGATCTCTACACAGACTGTGCAAATTATGTCGACAGTAGAACAAAAGATACTGGTATGTAGAAAAACTAAAAAGCGCGTGTCTCGTTCACAGTCGGTAGTTCTCCCTTTTCGATCTAGCCATTGTTCGCCCCGTAGGGCTATAGGTTATCAACTCCCTGTTATTTCCCGCGAGAACGTCAGCCTGGAGGTGCACTTATTTGCACGCATGCACTGCGGTCGACATTGCGTAATGTGTTCGTGTCACAGATCAGGAAATTTACTCACAGGTCCCTAGGGCCGACATTTTCCAATTTTGGAGTTGACATCTGCAGACTGAATGCTGCATACTGCATTACAGTTCAAGACTGTGACCGTGATAGTTCAGGGGTGGTGCCAGAATAGCTTGGCGCCAAGTGGCGCCAAGTATTCTGGCACCACCTTGGAACTATCATGATCCATTCACATCTCCTTGCAGCGTTTGAAGACTTAGTTCTGCTATTATATGCGCAAGTCGAGGTCGTGTTTTATGAGCGACATGGGGAAAAAATAAGTTGTAAATCAGCCTTTAGAACGAAGCATTTGCAGAATTACGAGCAAAAATTAGCGTTCATAAATTTCTTAAACAACCGATTTGGTTTAGCGTCAGTTTGAAGCTCTTGTGCACAGGCATGGGATGATCGTTGATAACTGGTCACCTCTTAACTAGTAGTAATAAATAGCACTACCCGTGCTACGAAGTGACTAACTGACTGCGCAACGATCATCCCGTGCCTGTGCTCTGATGGCTTTTTGTGTGGTTCTAAATACACACCATTTTGTTTTTGTGCGTTTGCGATTTTACAGCGAAAAACCTGTCAGTATATTTCAGCCGAAAGCAATTTCAAATAACATTCTAAACAGAGAGGGCCCACTCCACCCATTTTTATTTTCTGCTTCAACTTTCAGCATTTTTTTTTTTCTCGGCCGCTATCAGACTATGTCACCGAACTGAATATAATACCTCAAAAAAAAGAAGAAGCTCTAACCACTGACAAACTCACCGCCCAAAAATGCACTGTGTGGCATTGGAGACTGTGAAATGCCCTTCAGCTAAAAAATTTAGCACCTCACAAATCAATGAACCCTGAAATTCGCTTAGTCTGAGGAAAGCAGGTACAAAAATAACATAAAGGGTCCGATCACCCAGAGCGAGAGACATAGATTCTCATGAGCCCCTACAGCTGCACGGGCACATGAGAATCTATATCTCTTGCAAGCGTAATTTTAAAGTGGGCGGCTAATGACAATGAAAGGTAGCGTGTCACGAGATAAGAAAATAAGTGAGGTCGCTTCAACTGGCACAGATTCGCATGATACCCTGCGGCTGCAGGGACCCATGAGAATCTATGCCTCTTGGAGATAATTCAGTAAAAGACTGAGGACCCGAAAAGACAGCATGTTATGAGTTGCGTAAAGTCGATAAGCCGAGTGTATTAAATTTAATTCGGGTGTGAACGTTTGTGAGCAGTTTGAGGTTTGGGGTTTGTTTAAGTGGGGTCGACCCTCTGCTGCATGTATATTTTTTGTTTCAAACAGCATGAAAGAAACTCAATAATGAATAATGAATCGATAACTACCTAGTGCGTGCTGCCACCTGTATTGTTTATAACAGTTGGTTGCATGCACAAGGGCGCATAACCCCTTGACTACCAGAGGACATAGATGGTGTTTCTGATTTTTTATTTAACTCATTCCGCCCCAAGACCGAAATCCCAAACTTTTGCCGTTGTTCTCTGAAGACTGCATTTCAGTGCAGGACCATGATAGTTCAAGGGTGATGCCAGAATAGCTTGGCGCCCATAGGCCATGATAGTTCAAGGGTGATGCCAGAATAGCTTGGCGCCCATAGGCGCCAAGCTATTCTGGCATCACCCTTGAACTATCATGGTCAATCGTTATCTTGATGGTGTGTCTGGGGTAGAATGAGTTAAATCAACGCCAAAGAGCGCCAGTCGTCGAAGGAACAAGGATCTAAACAAAGTGGTCCCAGCAAGAGGCATAGATCCTCACGAGCCCCCGCGACTGCGGGGGGCTCATGAAGATCTATGCCTCTTGCAGCTGGGTCGTAATTACATTTTCTCGGCAGTGTAAGGGCTTAATACACGTATTATCGCGTGCCGCGGTGGGCAATCGCAGAAGAAGCCGATGACAACTTTTTGTAATGAGAACGTTTGTCTCTTGCTTATGTCGCATTGATGTTCTCAACGGCAAACGTGGGCAGGTGTAGCCTACACGATATATCAGTTGCCCGGAAAACTGACAATCTTGGTGTCCGGGAGTCCGGCGAATCCAGGCTCGCCTCCCATCCCTTTAACCCCTTCACTGCCAGTGGACGAAGACTGCGCTTTTGAAATAATTGTAAATTCACCTTCAAAGATCCCCAGCCGCCAAAGAAAAATTGATACAAAGTGATTTGAGCAAGAGGTGTAGATCCTCATGAGCCCCCGCAACTGCGGGGGGCTCATGAGGATCTACGCCTCTTGCAGCTGAGTGGTGTTCACTTTTCTCTACAGTCGAGCGGCACAACTGGGTCATCAATCCTTATCTCATTCTACCCCTGACACACCACAGCAAGATATGGATCGACCATGATAGTTCAAGGGTGATGTCAGAATAGCTTGGCGCCTATGGGCGCCAAGCTATTCTGGCAACACCCTTGAACTATCATGGCCGATCTGTGTCCTGCACTGCAATGCAGTCTTCAGAGGACAACGGCAACATTTGGTAATTTCGGTCTTGGGGTACAATGAGTTATACGAAGGGGCAAAGGCTCTGTTTTAACAGGATGGACTCGTCTTTGATATTATGTTTTAACAGGATGGGCTCGTCTTTGATGTTATGTTCTAACAGGATAGGCTCGTCTTTGATATTACGTCAGCGGTTGTTAAAATACTGGCGATTTTGGAACCACACAAAATCATTTATCATTTGCTTGTTTTGCAATGGGCAAGTGCGATGTGATATATCCGTTTCTTTGAAGTCTTCTTTTTCTCACAGCCCCCTTATTATAATCTGCACATTCAGTCGGAGTTTATGACAGAACAGAGACCTGTTTTATCTCAGTATAAATATTAATCAATAAACCCCCAGACAATAAGACCCGCATGTTCAATAGCACGTCCGTTGAAAGGTCTTGGCATATCAAAGTTGCACATTTGTACTGTGCCTGAAATGATCCGTGTCAGTTCAGGTCGTACTCCATACGCAATAGCTGCCCCTGTCCCCCACACCCGCCCGTTAGTACTGTCCATTATCACTCCGGTGTCGTGTACGATAGCTCATTCAGCACCGGCACACCGCAGCAAGACATGGATCGAGCATGATAGTTCAAGGATGGTGCCACCCTTGAACTATCATGCTCGATCTGTCTCTAGAATTGTAATACAGTCTTTCAGAGGGCAACTTCAAAATTTGGGTGGATTTCGGTCCTGGGGCAGAATGTGTTAAACTTCAAACTAATGGATTAGTCAATCAAAATCAATAAACTTCAAACTAATGGATTAGTCAATCAAAATCAATACTATACAATCCGTTCCGTCTGTATAAATGAATATTTTGTGTGACAGCAGGGTCCTATGAGAATTGGTACATCTCGCCGACAGACATCGCTTTCAAAGGTGGAGGGTGTTGTGTGGGTCTGATATATTGAACCCCATTTACGATTCTCACGTTTCACTGAACATTCGCAACGCTTTCACGATGCCTTCACATCGTATGTCGAGGGCGCAAGATTTTGTTTTTTTCCAAAACAGTGTCCTGCTAAATCTCCGTGGTATATTTAACACATTTACTAACAATAGAAGACGATCATTTTTCAGAGATTTAATAATAATAATAATTACGGTATTTATAATGCGCTTATCTTATAATAATTATAACTCTAAGCGCGCACTCACAACTCGCTCACGCATGCGCACGCTTTAGACAATGACTCACGTACCACAAATACATTACGACAGTCAGCTTGGGGTGGGGAGTGTGGTGATATAGTGCTAGAACTGTTGAAAGAGGTGAGTTTTGAGGGCGGACTGAAAGGAGGAGAGTGAGTGTTTCTGACGGAGAGAGAGTGGGAGAGTGTTCCAGGTGGATGGACCGTAGACGGAGAAGGAGCGGGGGCCGAAAGTGCTGAGTTTGGTGCGGGGAAAGTGGAGGCGGAGAGGGTCGGAGGCGGAGCGGAGGGAGCGGGAAGGAGTGTAGGGGTGAAGTAAGTTGGAGAGATAGGTAGGAGCGTGGTTGTTCAGGGATTTGTAGCAGAGAGACAGAATCTTGTATTGGATGCGTTGGGGGATGGGGAGCCAGTGAAGGAGTTTGAACAGGGGAGTGATGTGGTCGGATTTTTTCTTTCTGAGGACGAGGCGGGCAGCATTGTTTTGGACGCGCTGGAGAGTGAAAGTGGTGGAGTGAGGGAGGCCGGAAAGGAGAGAGTTGCAATAGTCGATGCGAGATAGATGAGAGAGACAGCAAGTTTGGTTGCAGCTTCGGTGGTGAGGTATTTTCTGATCTGACTGATGCGACGGAGGTGGAAATAGCATGCCTGGGCCGTGGCAGCGACGAAGCTGGTCATGGAAAGAGAGGAATCGAGGATAACGCCGAGTCAGAGAGGGAGATAGGGGTGCTGTCGAGTTGAAGGTGGAGCGAGGGAGGAAGCTGGGAAAGTTTCTGGCGAGTGCCTACCAGCATGGCTTCCGTTTTGTCGTCGTTCAGTTGGTGTCAGCAAGAGGCATAGATCCTTATAAACCCCCGCATTTGCGGGGGCTCATGAGGATCTATACCTCTTGCAGTTGGGTGTTAGTTCAATTTTTCTCGGCAGGGACGTGGTTAAAAGGCGATTGCAAAATGTCTCTACGCTCTGAGAGTCAAAGGCTTATAATTATTATCCCTATAATGCCAAAGCGTCATAATAAAGTCTAGCAATAAAAAGTTGTGATGATATGTGAAGCCACCACGTTCTGACAAACGGAGACGGACAAAAACACTTTTCATGTTAGGATTCATTTATAATTCATTACATTACTGACTAAAGCTGGCAACACAACCAAACAGCGACCCGTAGATAAACACACACGTTTAAAACTGCCTTTAATGTTGGGGATTACGCGTTGACAAAAGTGACTCCCAGGGAGCAGAAGGTCCTCGCGCCGAGGTAGGCTGTTGTTGGCCCGGGCGCGGCACAGTTGTGCTGCGCTGGCCATCAACAGCCGACCTCGCCGCGAGGCTGACGCTCGTTTCATTCAGTCACTGTTGTTGGTATTAATATTAGGATTATTCTTATTTATTACCTGTCACTCAATAAACCCATGCCATCTTGCAAATGGCGTGGATTCTCATGAGCCCATACAGCCGCAGGGGCTCGTGAGAATCCAAGCCTTTTGCTGTAAGCCAGTCTAGCTCCTGCTTTTCCTCAGATTGAAGTTATCATACAGCGACTGCTACTTAACTCATTCTACCCCAGACACACCACAGCAAGATAAAGATCGACCATGATAGTTCAAGGGTGATGCCAGAATAGCTTGGCGCCTATGGGCGCCAAGCTATTCTGGCATCATCCTTGAACTATCATGGTCGATCTGTGTCCTGCACTGCAACGCAGTCTTCAGTGAGGACGACTTCAAAATTTGGGGATTTCGGTCTTGGGGTAGAATGAGTTAAGGCTGAGGCTGGAAACTGACGTAGGCAGACGTGCAGTCATTATTTCTCAAGCACTGATCATGGTAACGGACATAAAAACGCCATTCATGCTGCGGCCACCATGCGTATGATGATCTGTGACTTCGGACCTTAGCGGCTACAAGGGTGAGGTCTGAAATCACAGGCTAGCACAGTAGATATATTGAAACCGCAAAATGAGGGGATTATGTCCATAGTGCCACGTGGTTGGAGTCAGGCAACTAAATTTGCATCTAAATTCGCATTTTCTTTCGAGTAGAAGAACACAAAGATATTGGTAGAGCTATATGTCATGACATTGGGGTTTAACTTATCCAAGGCACCTCGCATCAATAGCTGCGAAAGTGTCGTATAGCGGTGCCGCTGGCAAAGGCTATACGACACTTCCGCAGCTATTGATGCGGAGAGCATTGCATGAGTTAAATAACGTTGAGCAGACTGCTAGGCCACCTCACGGCGAGAGATACACTGAAGATCTTGTATACACTAAGAAAAATGTGTAATTGAATATATCTTTTGTGTTATGTTTGCAGTGACATACATTGACGTTTGGAAGTTGCTGAAATGCATTTAACAGTAGCGGTATCTACACGCACAAGGAGGTTAGAATAAAACATAACTTTAGACGTTTAAACATCTTAAAGAGAAAAAAAAAATTCCCCCCCCCAAAAAAAAAAATAAATAAATAAAAATAAATAAATAAATAAATACAATTAAATAAATAAATTTTAAAAAATAAAATAAATAAATAAATAAATAAATTAAAAATTAAAAAAATAAATAAATAAATAAATAAATAAAATTAAAATAAAAAATATTAAAAAATGAGGTTCGACATGGGAAACAAACCTTTTCTCTTGAGATGATATGCGTGCCGAGCCGAACCTTGGCGAAGGAACCCTCCCCCAAGCAGGGCCCCAAAACATAGTGCCCCACCTTCTTCCGCCTCTCCCCCTCGGACCCCGTGACCTCTCGCGACACTGTCGTCAGCATGCTATCGGTTAGATGTCCTTACTGACGACAAAGACGATGACAAACAAAAATATGTCCACATTGCTGTGAGGTCTGCGTGTCACATAATGTCACCATTGACGCATTGATGACGATAGCATTCGTCCAAGTTCAGGTGAAGTCAGCTTGTCATCATTTAGACGTCGTCGGTGACGATGCAGATGATGATATGGTGTAAAAATATCCAGGTTTGTCAAGAATCTTTTTCCATTAGAAACGGTCGCCTGCTGTGTACCTGTTGACATCAACTTGCGTCGCACAGATTTCAACTGGAAGAGACATCGCTAGCTTTGGCTAAGATGATGAAACTGTTGCGGTCTTCACGTCTGAATTTTTCAGCTGTTAGCCTGTAACATACAAGAGATGTGCGTCAAACTGCAGTTACCTTCCTCAATAAGTGTGTGCATTACCTGAGTACATAATACAATCATACATATTGACGAGCAAAAGAAATGCGACATTTTTTTATAAAATTATTAGATGATTAAAAAAATGTCGCATTTCTTTTGCTCTTTAGTATATGATTGTCTGAAGGTTTTCGTGTACACAAGTTGTTGTTTATTTAATTTTTATTCTACTCATTTTTGATAATGTGTAATACGAACTTAAGTGCGTTTTTCTAGTAGAGTGGCAACAGTGCAGAGGAACTGGAAATTGCCAACAAAACAAACTTATTGTATGCGGTGATCTGCGATTTTGGACCTTAGAACGCTAAGTGTTTAAACTAATGTTCGGTCCAATAATAACTCTATTTTATAGTGGCCGTAAACGAGTTGTCGTGGTCATGCTCGCAAAAAATGTCTCACCCTTTCACCCATGCAACTTCATATCTCCGTTTGAAAATCAACAGCTTCAGAACTGTATTCCAATCTAGAACAGAACCAGAGTGCAGTAGAATGACTTCCCAGTAAGCGAAGGTCATCTGCCCGTGCGCGGGTCGACTGCGACCTACATTGGCCAGGGAAGCTTTTGCTTACTGAGTTCCTTCCGGTTTTGTGGATATAACAGCAAAGAAGTTATATCACAGGTACGTTTACAACGCCAACTTCGTCGTGTCTTAACGAGATCAGAAGTAGACCATGAGGACTAAAACTGTCATGCGATTGTATTTCAAAATCTCTCTGCATGTTTTGTGCTTAAACCCTTGGGCTGATCGTAACGCTTTTCAGTGTCGCGGTGAATTCTGCGTAATCGGCCTTTGGCTGTCGGTAGCGATTTTTGTCGCGTTGATTCCTGTGGGAATCATCACGACAAAATCAGCTACCGACAGCCGAAATGTAACAAATCTTTCCGAAACTGTTAGACCCCACACTGGCATTTCCACGTCCCAAGCTTCCGTACAAAAATTTCCGGTCTCTGAAATTTACATGTAATTATTTGGATCTACACTGCAAACCGTTTTCTGTATGTAGTAAAAGCTGGGTCCGATTATCATTTTCATTTTCATGTAGCTGTCTCAATGATTCACTCAAACAGTCGGCCATTTTCAAGCGGATAGGAGTCTTCCGGTTTCTTGACGAAGCTTGCGGCGTGGAAATGGAATAGTACGGGTGTAACACAAACCATTGAAGGCCGTTAAACAGTGACACATTCTGACAGGTGATTGCCCTTGTATGGGAAGTAAAGTTGGCAATGCGACGCAGGCGAAAGTCCAAAACGTATTTAATAAGCGTGCTGATTCTGTAACATTTTACCTTACGGTGTCGAGCCGTACAGTCCAAAATCTCAAACCAGCATACATATAATGAAATGCACTTAAAATAATAATAATAATAATAATAATAATTATTATTATTATTATTATTATTATAACAATGCATTCAATACACATTGTGAACAAGGCATTTTCGGACTGAAGCCTGTTGTGAAAAGCTTTCTACCTGCTCACAAAAATAGACTGGCACGTAATAGCCCTTCAGCAAGATGTGCACTAATACGAAAAATATAATAACATTCCCTTGAAAAATGGCCAGGAAGGCAGGTTTACTGTCAAAGTCACACTTCAAGCTAATCAGTTTATCTAAGTTTATCAGTTTATTTATTTAGCGTTGCATCTGAAAAATACAAGTAGCCCATCTTATGTTTTCATGTATGTCTACTTTGAAAAAGAGTTAATAAATTGTAATAAACTGTGTTATACTTATCCGTCCTTTTCTGTTCGTCTTATACTACAACCTGCTACCACTCTCAACAATGTTTGGCATGCCATGGTCTTTCTAGACGAACAGTTACTGTGAGATAAAACAGCTGTAAACTAGATTTTAAGTTCACTCTCAGTTTCATACGAGCATTGAAATCTGTTTAACCCTTTGGCTGTGGGTAGTGGTTTTTGTCGCGATGATTCCGACAGGAATCATCGCGACAAAAACCGCTACCCACAGCCAGAGGGTTTCTCTTCTTGAATGCCATCAAAGTAACGTGAACACTTTTTTTTCCCCCAAAAAAAATCTTCCAGAATGTAATCAAACGCAATTTGACATGCGATGGCCCTTCCAAGAGTGCAATGAGTACCCAGTTTGCGGCGGTAGAGTGCCCGTGGAGTTTTCCTGAAGGGCACTCTCAAGACACACATGCAGCCACTCAAGCCTTCTCGAAACGCACAGTCAAAAAAAACCAAATTCGGTGTCTGGCGGTTCTTCTAGGAAGAGAACACAGGCAGTGCGCAAAAATCCATCGGGCCGACGTCGGTCTTTGTTGGCCCGCGCACGGCCGTGCGCTGGCCAACTAAGGCTGATGACGGCCCGAGGACCTTCGCTCACGGGGCAGTATGTCAGTGAGGTATAAGCGACCATAAAAATCGCTCTCCAGATGATTCGCACATAGCAGGTCCGGCGGCCATAAAATTCACCCCTCGATCGAGAATGACACACACAAAGGCAACCACTGTTTCACAGCCCTGAGGCCGCGTCTAAATCTAAATACATGCATATAAAAAGCACTTCTGGCACTTGCTTACGGCGGGAACTGGATCTCGTCGGCCGTGATAGCGGCTCCAGCGCAGTGCCCGGTAATCCACGAGAGAAGATTCGTCGACTCTTAGCTGTGATATCTGAAGGAGAGAGCTGTGGTTAGACTATATTCCTTGCATACTCGGCAGTCATATGTGAAAATTCAGTGGTGTTGTTAGTTAGTGTGGCACCTGTTAAGAAAAGCTCCAAGGGTATCCGACAAGGCCTTTCAACTGCTACGGTGGATCCATCTCCAGTAAACTATAATACAATAGAGCCTGTGAGCAACTATCTTTTTTGGGGGGCAGGGAAAATGTAGAGTTATAAAGCAGGCGGTTTTCTCTCAAGAAAAGTCCTGAAGGTCAAAAAGGTTTTACTGACCTGTCACGAAAGACCATCATTTAGTTGGCTACAGCCACCTAAATGATGGTCCTTCTTGACAGGTGATCTCTCACAAGGTGGTCGCTCAAGACAGGTTCCTCTGTACGTCACTAATTCCTAGTATACTTCTCTCATGTATAAGCCCTTTTATCCATGAATTTTAAAATGACGCTCCGTGTGTCCAATTTTTGTCAGTTTTAAGACTGTCATTGTCTCGTCCGCAGAAAAACCAGACACATTCGTCCAAACAGGGGTATAGAAAGTGTACATTGTATACAATGGTGATAAAAAAAAGCGCGGACAATATTGAATCGAAATGCCCTTCAGAAAGCCATAAATATATTCGTCCCAGCAGGCGTATGTATGACGGGTGATACAATGGCAAACAAAAATTGTGCACAATATTGAATCAAACAGCCTTTCACCAAGCAGTAAACATATTCGTCCGAGCAGGCGTTTGTATGGAAAGTGTGTACAATGACGAACAAAAAATGTGCACAATACTGAATCGAACGGCCATATCACACGCCCGGCAATACATATATTATACGCAGGTACTTTCAAAGCAGTGAGAACGATGTCTGTATACATTTTGATTTTCCTGGAGAAAATCCTAGATTGCAACTACAACACCCTACTTAGTAAGCGAAATACGGAAGATCATCAAGGTGGGGGCAGTTGCATTCGCGAGTTTAGTCCTGCGAACGCCACTACTGAAGCAAGGTGCTCCGCTACAGCGGAGCACTTTGCTTAGTGGCTGGGGCAGGACTATGCCGAGTCACTCAAGCAACAGACCCTTGGTCACTACCAGCAAGAGGCATGAAATACAGTCATCATCTGCTGCAAGAGGCACATATCTCCATGAGTATCTGCACTTTGCAGGGGCTCACCAACATCTATGTCTATAGCAGATGGCACGCAGTACATCTTTACCTTCAATCTGAGCATGACAACAAATGGTGTACCTTGGATTTATTGTCCGACTGAGGTGGCTGTGGCCGGGGTGGATCTACCCACCGGGGATGTGCTTCCTCTTGAAGTGCGCGCAATAAAACATGCGACTGAAGTGCTTCTTTTCACACATCATAACACGGCTCGGATTATTTGCATAGCTCGTGTATACCTGCCATAAAAACGCTGTCTGTTGTCAAGTGTCCTGGTATCCAGGAAAGACATTGATACCAAGTGCGCAAAAGGTCGTCGGTCAGACGGCGGTTGCAGTCGGCCCGCGCACGGCTGGCCGCCGTCTGTCCGACAACTTTTTAAAAAGATAAGCTTAGCACTCTCGCTCAGACATCAAAACAGAGACGAGTTTGTTCTACAGCATACCCGTTGACAGATCCTGGTATATCAAAGTGACACATATGACGTGCGGCTGAACTGATCAGTGTTCAGGTCGTACTCCATAGGCCATTAGCTGTTCATGTCCTCCATAACCCGCCCGTTAGGGCCAGGGCCGTACATTATCACTCCGGTGGCGCGGACGTTAAACATAGAACTCTAACTAAAGCAACAAGTTCCAGAAACATGCATGGCAGATCGGCCAACCGGTAAGGCTTGAGATTAGTTTCTGATTAACTCATTGTACCCCATGACCGAAATCCCAAAATTTTGCCGTTGCCCTCTGAAGACTGCAGTGCAGTGCAGGATACAGATCGACCAGGATTGTTCAAGGGTGATGCCAGAATAGCTTGGCGCCCATAGGCGCCAAGCTATTCTGGCATCACCCTTGTACTTTCATGGTCGATCGATATCTTGCTGTGGTACGTCTGGGGTAGAATGAGTTAACGTCGGCAGTGGCCCTGCTCTTGTCAAGAGTCTCGTAATTTAACCTCTTCGCTGCCAATGGCCATGAATGAAGTCACAAAAAGCGTGGGAGACAGAAAACACGAAAACCGTGCTGAGAGAATCACAGAAATGAATGGACTCAGCAAGAGACATAGATCCTAAGGTACGGTACTGAATGGTAAAAAACAAAAGCAAATAAACATAAATAAATAAATAAACACACACACCATCACACACACACACACACACACACACACACACACACACACACACACACACACACTACAATCCAGACCAAAAAGGTGACTGCCAAGCGTGTAAAATGCAGGGAATAACCCAACGACGGAGAAAGAAAGACGCTTAGAAAAGACAGTTACAACACAATAAAAAAAATTGTGTTGCAACTGTCTTTTCTAAGCGTGTTTCTTTATCCGTTGGGTTATTCTTACATCCTACACACACACACATACATACATACATGCTAAATAAAATTGACAAGATCGATTTTGTTTCTTCAGAAATGCTCACTAGCAACCAGTGAGCGTTTGCTGTGGAGCAGCATACAAAGAGCAAAACACAGATTGACCCACCTGCAACAGTAAACAGTTTTAAGTGATCAACCCCTTTACTGCTAGGCGGGGAACGCAGATTGTGTTTTTGAAATCATTGTAAATTCAGCATGAAATATCCCCACCCGTCACGTCAAATGAGAATGGACACAGTGGTCTCAGCAAGAGGCATAGATCCTCATGAGCCCCCGCGACAGCGGGGGCTCATGAGGATCTATACCTCTTGCAGTTTAGTGGTGTTATTATTATTTTTTTTTTTTATTTTTTTTTTTGCAGTGAAAGGGTCAAAGTACCCCAATGGAAAGTACAGCATTGGCCGGCCAGTGACAATGTTTGTTTATGCCCTGTCTATCTTTCTGAGCTTCTTCACTTGTACACACCTTCAAGACAGCTCCGTTTCCTCAGCAGACATTAAACCATTACGCTTTCCGACTGTGAGAACTAAGTCTTTTGGCGAGAGGTCTTTCTCATACCAAGGACCATTTCTTTGGAATAAACTCCCACAGTCCCTCAGATATGTTGAATCAGCCAATAGTTTCCGGCAGTATTTAAAGACGCATTTATTCCTTTAAACGTGCATTTCACCGGTATAATTTTTTCGTTGTCAGTGACAGCTGCCTAGTTTATCCGTTATTAGTTTTATGGTACACGTATATCTTTGGTGCGTGTGAGCATTGCTTGTTGGTGTGTTCACTCGTATATCTTGTTGCGTGAGTGTGTATGTTCAGTAGGGAATATATATATATATGTGTGTGTGTTGTAGGATGCAAGGTGTGCAAGGCATTTGTACGGCGCCTAGAGCTTTTCTATCGAAAGTATAGGCGCCTTAAAAATATACGTTATTATTATTATTATTATTATTATTATTATTATTATTATTATTATTATTATTATTAAAAACTAGGTGACCGAGTTGATTGTCCATCGCAGCAAGCAAATTTGACCTGCCCGTATTTAATTACCTACGACATCCCACACTGGTTGTCTTCCTCGATTCGCTACCGCTGAATGCGGTAGCGAATCGAGGGAGACAACCAGTGTGACGATGCCCATGCATTGGAAGGTACATGTAACTACAAATCCCCAAAGACACCCTTCACAAATAAGTGTCCGAGACAATGCTGGCAATTAACCCATTCAGCCCTGACGCACTACAGCAGATGTGTCGACCATGATAATTCATAGGTAGTGCCAGATTAGCTTGGCGCATGTCGGCGCCAAGCTAATCTGGCACTGCCCTTGAATTATCATGGTCGATCCATCTCCTGCAACTGGTGCATACTCATTAGATGACACCTCCGAAATTTGGGAAATACGGCTGTCGGGCTGAATGAGTTAATCCATCTGAACTGACCTAGACCAAAAAGGTGACTGCCAAGCGTGTAACATGCACAGAAATACCAGCAAAGAAAAAAACACACGCTTAGATAGAATAATTACATTTACAACACAATTGTGTTGTATTCATCGGTTTTCTAAGCATGTTTTTTTCCTTGTTAAGATTTTTTTTTCGATCTGAATCTGACTGGATGACTACAGATGTAGGACTTGTGCGCGAGTTGGTAACTATAGGCCACAGCAATGCCAGCGTGCATGATTCCTGTACCTGTGACTAAAAGGATAAGAATATTTCATGGTGCCAGCCTCATCGTCTGCACGAAGTTTTGCATGAGGCTACAATGTCACAGTCGAACCGGCCTAAAGTTAGCTTCATCTGCTATAACTGATATACGTATTTGATAAACATCATCCCATGCTGTATACAGCATTCTAACACTACCACTACTGCTACTACTACTACTAATCAGTTGAAGTTTATATGGCGACTACCAATGTGAAAAACAAGTTCTAAGCACCTTACGAATACAAACACAAAAAGGAAAATAAAAAATATATCAGCAACGACTGAGGTTGAAATTGAGGTTGATGGAACTAACAATAATGTAACTCAGAGCTGAAAAAGAATGTGAAATCAGGGAAGTCAAATGTATTCACATGAACGTTCTGACAAAAAAGGACAATTACAAAATATATTTACACAAAACTGCAGCATTGAAAGCTATTTCACAACACACTGCTATTGAAAATTGCGGCTGGCTGTCGCGGTATCCAAACAGTTCCATGCTAACATTACTGCAACGCAGCTGTAGCACGGAAACCCCCGCGTAACTCAAACGATTTTCTCCACGAGTTTAATATTTGATGAGGCCCCCTGAAGGCGCGGCGTCTGCGTGGCACAACGGTAATCAAGCCAGTTCCATTACGTCCGTAGCTGATTGACTCGTTTTAGATTCATCTGGTGAGAGCTGTGCGTAACTAGTCGCCGGAGACGGATCGGGTAGTGTTTAGATTCATATAATAGCCCCGGTTTAGCCGATTATATACAATCTGCTGGCGAAGTATATTAACCCTTTGGCTGTTGGTAGCGCTTTTTGTCGCGATGATTCCTGCAGGAATCATCGCGACAAAAAGCGTTACCGACAGCCAGTGGGTTAAACCTGGCAGTCATAGTCGATTAGCTTTTAGCTTTTGTTTTCCCGGGTTCGTAATGAGTTCACTTCATTACTCCTTCCCACCTGATGACTGGTCCCTCGAGTTTTTTTTCCAGCTTTCAGGGCGAAATGTATCAAACAAATAGTCTGTGCGTCCCTTACCCTTTAACTCATTCTACCCCAGACACACCACAGCAAGATAAGGATCGACCATGATAGTTCAAGGGTGATGCCAGAATAGCTTGGCGCCTGTGGGCGCCAAGCTATTCTGGCATCACCCTTGAACTATCATGGTCGATCTGTGTCCTGCACTAGAGTGCAGTCTTCAGAGGACAACGACAAAATTTGGGGATTTCCGTGTTGGGGTAGAATGAGTTAAAGTGCCATTATGCGTAAACCTGACGACACATTTCAGCACCAGTTGTGTTGTTTGTGCCTTGTCAACCAACCTAACGAACTTCTACGGCAGATGGGATACGCAGCAAATGTTTATGCGTAATCACACTTGTTTATCCTGCGCAGCCGTAAATCTATTTTTAGCTGTTGCTCGTACAGATGGCGTTGTGTTTACAGAATGGAACAGTCATTGTCATATTTCTATCAAAAGATAAAAGATGATATGTGTTGGACAGGATTCTTCTGTGTCGAAATAAACCACAGCCACATCCGTAAGTAGCGTTTCGTAATCATCTGTTGCGGACGTGTTTCTGTGAACACTTACGGCGGTAGCGGGCTTTTTAAATAGCGAAGTCACGTTTACGTCGAACGACTACCAACAACAAACGACAGCCTGTACACCGAAATGTGTACCAGAAGCACAGACAACACTCCAAACATCTCCAAGAGGCATAGATCCTCATGAGGATCTATGCCTCTTGGAGATGTTTGGAGTGTTGTCCCGGCTACGCTTATGGAAGACGCTGGTTATCCGCTGACGTTCGCTGTTGGTAGTCGTTCGTTGCAAAACAAACCTCACTGTTATTATGATCGATCCCCTGCAACTGGACTTTTCAGTTTCGGGTTTAATGACTTCACTCCTTCATTCCCTTTCACCTGATGATTAGTAGCTTTTTGCGGGTCACGGGCGAAACGAAACGTTTGTGTTTCAAGTTGCTCTAAACAACTCTACCGTGGCCTTTAACACATTAGAGCCGGATGTGCTGCATTCGGATACGCGGTCTTGTGCCGCGTATCCGAATGCAATACGTCTCGAATGAGTTAACCATCATAGTCCATCCGTCTTTAGCTGGTCGTTTTTCGGGCTTTAATAAGTGAACTCCTTTTGTCCCTTGCCAAACTGAAGATTGATAGCTGTTTGCCAGCTCGAAAGGCGAGCGGCATCAAACAAAGCCGGGCAGGAAGCAGGAGCCATACTATAGAACCAGTCTTAAAGCTGCCATCTATTACCGCGGCCCCTCCGTCAGAAGTTATTCCATGGCCAGAACTTGAGCCATAATCATGCCTTTGGACTAACGGGATATGACATTTATAGGTGAGAGACAATGGGGCGTCATTGGACTTTCTTTAACTCATACTACCCGCGACAAACCACAGCAAGATATGGCTCGACCATGATAGTCCAAGGGTGGTGGCAGAATAGCTTGGCGCCTATAGGTGCCAAGCTGTTCTGCCACCACCCTTGAACTATCATGGTCGATCTGTCTCCTGAATGGTAATGCAACTCCAAAATGTGGGTGTTTCGAACCTCGGGCACAATGAGTTAACACACAAATAGCCGCGTATCCGTATGCGGCTCGTCTCTCATGTGTTTACCAGTTCATTCTCGTCGACTACACACTATTTTCCTACCAAAGTTTGTTACACTACTGGAAATTTGGGCTACCTTCACCGGGGAAGGAGCGTCGCTGTAGTGCAGTGCCACCCGAATACCTTTTCATTTTGTTTTTGTTGTTGTTTTTGTTGTTTTGTTTTATTATTATTAATCTTTTTTTTGAGGGGGTAGGGGATGTCATTTTAACGATGCCACCGGTCGCCATCACAAACAGATGAAGCCTTTGCAATTGGGTGAGGGCGGTGTTCGTTGTGTTAACATTCCCATGATGAAAGCGGTGTTAAACCCTTTGGGTGTCGGTAGCGCATTTAGTCGAGGTGATTCCTGCAGGCCACGGACCACAGTGCCGTTTCCGTACTGTCCAGTCTCTTAGCCTTAGGTCAGTCCCAGTCATCCCCTAATTTTTCAATTCCCCCCCAAAAAAAAAC
Source organism: Semisulcospira habei (assembly GCA_036245525.1). Taxonomy (NCBI): domain Eukaryota; kingdom Metazoa; phylum Mollusca; class Gastropoda; family Semisulcospiridae; genus Semisulcospira; species Semisulcospira habei. The sequence goes on along the minus strand of BTPG01000006.1, from coordinate 159,274,816 downwards.
ACTACCGCCCACCAGCTGCACATTTGCCATGCACAAAATACAAAAAAAAAAAAACCCCAGCACATCACCCGTCTCATTTCTTGGCTATGAAACTGGTTCCTTACCAACCCCACACCCAAGCACAGCTGAAATCAGCGTGCCCCTCAAATCACTACGTCAAAGGCAACTCAACATAGGCCCACAATTGTCCACTGGATAAGCTCAGGATGGTATGAATCAAAGCACCAAACACATGTCTCCTCTCAGCTAACCACAAATTTCCAGCAAATTCCAACATTCAGCCCAACTGCAAATTTTCAAACAAGGCAAAAATTATTTTTAAAAACACCGGGCCTTGCACTGACTGAACTTCCCAATTTAAATGTATAACGTGACCTGCAAGACTTTCCAATTTAAATGTATAACGTGACCTGCAGGACTTCCCAATTTAAATGTATAACGTGACTTGCAGGAATCACCTCGACTAAAAGCGCCACCGACAGCCAAAGGGTTAAAATGACTTATGCAAACCCGTTGTACTGAGCATTTCCTCTGAGACTGGTTGAAGTCAAACGTAAAAATCGTACGTAGTTCTCACCCAGCTGCTTGAAGACGGTGGACAACGGACATGACCATTCTTTGCATTCTGCCTTTTTTTCTGAAAAATTTGTCATCAATTCCCAAAAGGGTCGACTTCGCTATAGTTAGGTGTAAATCTACCCAGCGCGACTGAATCTACCCTGAAAAAAACGTACCCAAGGTGAATCCGCCCAGACCGGCATGAATGTACGTGCCACAGTAAAGCAAATCAGTTTAAACTGCCGCCATTCCACCCATTTTTGGCTGAAAGTCTACCAGATGTAAGGCTCTCCATTAGCACAAGCTAGCACTAGCAATATCAGAAGCCATATGAGAATTTAGGGTGGAATACTTCAGCACAAATTTACTCTGGAGATTTTCGCTGGGTATGTTCACGTTGGGAAGATTTAGGCCTATATACAGCTAATAGAGACACCGGGCATTTTTAACTCATTCGAGACGTGTCGCCTCCGGATAGGCGACACGTCTCAAATGAGTTATTTGCCTGTAATGGTCTATCTATCTTCCTCAGATTCGCCGTCTATGCAGATGCCTCCAGAACAGCTACAGTCATTCTTAGGTCTGATCAGTGAACCTTTTGCCTGTCGGTAGCGCTTTTTGTCGCGATGATTCTTACAGGAATCATCGCGACAAAAAGCGCTACCGACAGGCAAAAGGTTGAAACTGATTTGAAACCTTCACCTGTCGCATGCGGCAGTAACTACACGCCTCTGCACTGAGATATGCATCGCCATGCAGTTCCAGTGACCTTAGAAAGATTTCCGCCTGATAAACGGCAAACGGTCATTAACTAAAGCTTGTGACACGCGGCTAGCTGTTCCCTTCCATAGCATACAGAATAAATAATTAAATAATAAATACATACATAATAAATAAATAAATAAATAAATAAATAGATGATATATAAATAAATAAATAAATAATGATGAATTAAAAGAAATAAAAAATATACAGAATGAATGAATGAATGAATGAATAAACTTGAACGAGCGAATGAACGAATCGTCTGCTAAACACATAATTGTACTGTGTACAAGTCGCGGAAGATAGGTCAGTTCGATCATCATAACTCAAGTGCTGACCTATAGGCGCCAAGCTAAACAAGGTCTGCAATTGAGCTATCAGGTTCGATCCATCTTCCAGTTGGTATCATAGCCGTCAGACGTAAAGCTGATAACATAATGGCCTGGCGTAAAGCTAATAAGGCTCTGCTCTTGGATTATCATGGTCGATCCATCTCCTATTTGGTATAATGGCAGGCAGTCATTAACAAAGGTTTTCGACACCACGGTAGTTATGCACGCGAGGAAACGTTCGATCATTTTGGTCTGTGAGCCACAGTCAGATTGTATTGTTGGCGCTACCTGTGTGAGAAAAAATCGCCTAACTTGAGGATCTGGAGAGAGAGAGAGAGAGAGAGAGAGAGAGAGAGAGAGAGAGAGAGAGAGAGAGAGAGAGAGAGAGAGAGAGAGAGAGAGAGAGAGAGAGGGAGGGAGAGAGAGAGAGAGAGAGAGAGAGAGAGAGAGAGAGAGAGAGAGAGAGAGAGAGAGAGAGAGAGAGAGAGAGAGAGAGAGAGAGAGAGATGATGAAACTTTATTTTTCAACGGTAAAAAGTTTTGACAAAAAACAAATCGTCATTTTACAAACTTGCCGTTGCTAACATCTACAGGATAAATAAAACATAATAAAAAGAAGTAAATAAAAAAGGGAAACTATAAAAATATATATTTACATACAAAACCCAATAGCATCATTATATACAGAAAAAATAATAACCCTCATCACACACACATGCACACACGCACGCGCGCCGCTCACACATACACCCACACGCACAAACAAACACGAGCACACACACGCGCGCACACATATAAAAACCATCTGTATGAAATACATGAGGTACAGGAAATATTACAGTACCTGAGAAAAGTACTCGGTTTGACTCAGGTAATCAAAAAGTTTTGTTTTAAAACTTCCTGGTGAGGTAATAGTTTTCAAATGTGCAGGGATAGAATTCCAAGCAAACGGACCAGAGAATGACATACTAGTTTTAAAAAGGTCGATTCTTGGCAGTGGTAGGGGTAAGGTATTGTTTCTTGAGGTCCGTTCACGTTCTTGGTGCGATATAAATTTAGTGATTAGATACTGGGGTGTCATATTATTCAGTATCTTATGCATAAAGACGCATTTGTTTAATGTAAGTTGCTGACGCAGACCGAGAATGTTTAAATGTCTAAATTTGTCTGTGGTAGGGATGGGGCGTCTATCTATCATTTTTACAGCTCTTTTGTATATGGAGTTTAACCTCTTCATGTGGACATCACTGCAGCCGTCCCACACTGTGGAGACATAATCAACGTGGGACTTTATATGAGCATGAAAAAACAATTTACGCGTATTTGTATCCGTTACATGTCTAACTTACGCCTGTCACCCCTACCCGGGTATAGGCCGTCGACGAGAGACCTCCAGCGACTCCTGTCCTGTGCTTCTCCTTCGATTCTACTCCAGGTGGTTCCCAGTCTCTTGATGTCTACTTGGAGGTCTCGACGCCAGGAGTTTCTCGGCCTACCTCTTTTCCTCTTTCTCTGGGGGTTCCATGACAATGCCTGCCTAGTGATACTGGAAGCTGGCTTTCTCAGACTGTGACCGATCCATCCCTATCTTCTTCGCCCAATTTCATTTTCTGCTGTTATCTGTTCTGTTCTCTCCCAGAGTCTGACGTTGCTGATCTTCTCTGGCCAGTGGATTTTCAAAATTCTTCTAAGGCAACTGTTCATGAAGGTCTGTACTCTGTTGACTGTGGTTTTTGTCAATCTCCAAGTCTCTGCTCCATATAAGAGAACTGCTTTTACATTGGAGTTGAAAATCCGGACTTTGGTGTGTTGTGACAGCTCTCTGGAGCTCCACACTTTTTTCAACTGGAGAAAGGCTGCTCTGGCTTTACCGATTCGTGCTCTGACATCTGCATCAGTGCCGCCTTTTTTGTCTATGATGCTCCCGAGATAGGTGAAGGACTCCACCTCCTCCAACGGGGTGCCAGCAAGCAAGACTGGTTCTTCCCTGGTTGCGTTCAGCCTCATTGTCTTTGTTTTCTGTTTGTGAATGGAGAGGCCCACTTGGGACGAGATGTCAGCAAGCCTCGTGGTCTTGTCCTGCATTTGTTGATGAGTGTGGGACAGTAATGCCAAGTCGTCTGCAAAATCGAGGTCGTCAAGCTGTGTCCACAGTGTCCACTGTATTCCACTTCGTCTGTGTTCTGTGGTCATCTTCATGACCCAGTCTATGGCCAGTAGGAAGAGGAACGGAGACAGCAGACACCCCTGCCTGACACCGGTTCTGACCTGGAGCTCCCTGGTGAACTGGAACTGCCCTTCGTGGATCACGCGACATGTCATGCCATCGTAGCTGCTCTTGATCAGGCGGACGAGCTTTGTGGGTACACCGTAGTGTCGTAGGAGTTTCCACAGAGTCTCTCGGTCCACACTGTCAAATGCTTTCTCATAATCCAAAAAGTTGACGTACAGCGGGGAGCTCCACTCCAGAGAGTGTTCCACGATGATGCGGAGAGTGGCGATCTGGTCTGTACATGATCGGTTCTTCCTGAATCCTGCTTGCTGGTCTCTCAGCTGGGGGTCAACGGAGCTCTTCATTCTCTCCAGGATGATCCTGTTGAAGACCTTTGCTGGTACTGACAGCAAGGTGATTCCTCTGTAGTTGGAACACTTGCTGAGGTCGCCTTTCTTGGGAAGCTTGATTAGGTACCCCTCCTTCCAGTCAGCCGGCATCACCTCCTCTTCCCAGATCTTTCCAAACAGTGGGTACAGCATCTCCACTGTTGTCTCTAGGTCTGCTTTCAGAGACTCCGCTGGGATGCCATCTGGGCCTGCTGCTTTGCCGTTCTTCAAGAATGCCACTGCTCTTCTGATCTCTTCCCGGCTGGGTCTGTCACAGCTGATGGGTAGGTCGGTCTCTGCCGGCTGGAGTCGGGTGGGCTAGGTCTGTTCAGTAACTCTTCAAAATACTCGGCCCATCTGTCGAGTTGGTCTGCTCTGTCTGCAATAGGCTTGCCTTCTTTGTCTTTTACTGGTCTTTCTGTATGGCCATACTTGCCTGACAATCTTCTGGTAATGTCGTAGAGCTGTTTCATGTTGCCGCTGCCTGCTGCCTTTTCTGCCTCTGCTGCCAGGCTGTCTGTGTAGGCCCTCTTGTCTGCCCCGATACTCCTCTTCACCTCGCGGTTGGCTTCCGAGTATTCCCCCTGTGCCCTTACTTTGGCTGCTCTCGTGCGACTGTTGTTGACAGCTGCTTTCTTCTGCTTCCTCACTTTTATCTTCTTCAAGGTCTGTGCCGACAGCCAGTCCTTGTGATGGTGTTTCCTGAACCCTACAGTGTCTTTGCAGGTTGAGTTCAGCTCCTCTCTAACTGCCTTCCACTGCTGCTCTGTGGTGACCGCCTCCTCTTCATTTACTAGCTCCTGTAGCGCTTGAAACCGGTTGGACAGCACCAGTTTGAACTCTTCTCTAACTCCAGTTTCTCTCAGGAGGCCTACATTATAGCGCTGTCTTCTTGTTGTCTCTGTGCGGCTTTTCTTTAGCTTGAGCTTCATTCTTAAGGTAAGCAGATGGTGGTCGGAGGCGACATCTGCTCCCCTCCTCACTCGAACATCTTGAAGGGATCTTCTAAATTTCTTGCTAATGCAGATATGGTCTATTTGGTTCTCTATTGTATGGTCAGGTGAGACCCAAGTTGCTTTGTGTATTCTTCTGTGTGGGAAGATGCTGCCTCCAATGACAAGTCGGTTTAGAGCACAAAAGTCTACAAACCTCTCCCCGTTCTCACTCATCTCCGAGCCTAGTCCCTGTCTCCCCATCACCTCTTCGTATCCGGTGTTGTCCTCCCCTATTTTGGCATTAAAATCGCCCATGACGATGGTGATGTCTCGCTCCGCACATTTGTCCACGGCACTCTGGAGTCGGTCGTAGAACTCTTGTTTCTCTTCCTCGTCACTGTCATTAGTGGGCGCATAACACTGGATGACGTTCAGCTTGAGCTTTTTCTTGGTTCTAAAGGCTGCTGTGATAATTCTTGGCCCAAGAGGTTCCCAGCCCATCAGCGCTCTCTGTGCCACTGGTGACAGCATGAATGCTACATCTTCTCTATGGGGGGGGCATTCTCCTCTTCATGACCTGAATACAGAATCATCTCCCCACTTAACAGCCTTTTCTGGCCAGACTGCGTCCATCTGGCTTCACTGATACCTAGCAGGGAAAGGTTGTACTTTTGCATTTCCGCTGCTATCTGGGCGGCCTTGCCGCTCTGGTACATGGTCTTGACGTTCCATGTGCCCATGGTTGTATCCCTGGATAGAGAAAGGCGGCTCGGTCCTGTGGCTTCCGAAGACTTCCGGCTTTCACCACAGGACGTCATAAGTCTTCTGGTAGAAGAACCTTCCTCCTCCAGGAATGGAATTACTGTTAGTCTTTTCGTCGGCGTTTTTGTAGTTATTTCCTTTTTTGCAGGGTGGGGAAGCTACCCCCACGCCCAACCCCCTTTCTAGGAGAACCAGGGGTTTTCTGTCGGGGTCACCTTCCCTTAGACCATGTTGGTTCACGGCACCTTATTTCATTCGGTGCACCCCTCTCACGAGGGACCCCCTATCCACCACCCAGGGGACGCGCCTCAACGCCATATGGTCCCAGCGCGAGGGTTACATGTCTAAGCTGGGACAATAAGAAAGTGTTTTTAGCTATGGTCTTACAAACAGCATTTATATGGGTCTCCCAGCACAGTTGTTCATCAACATGTATTCCTAAGAATTTACGCTCAGTGACTTGTTCAACAGGTTCAGCGTTTAATTGTAATGGTAATGGCTGTAGTCGGCGTTGATGTTTTTGCCGCGTGGCGATTAAGATATTTTTTTGTTTTTGCTGGGTGAAGAACCATATGGTCAGATACCTCATTGAGACTGCATTGTAAACTATGGTTAATGTCCGTCGTTTTTTTTTTAACCAGAAACATGAAGACTCGTATCGTCAGCAAATAGATTACAATTAACGTCAGATGAGTGATATGCAACGGTAGATCATTAATAAATAGTATGAATAGAAGAGGGCCCAAAATAGACCCCTGGGGGACGCCGTATTTTACATTTCCTTGCTTAGAGTATCTTCCATGGGCGTACACCATTTGTTTTCTGTCTTCGAGATATGATCGGAAGAATGCTATGGCGGTTGCGTCCAAGTGATAAACTGTTAGCTTATTTAGGAGAATGTCGTGGTCCACAAGGTCAAACGCCTTTTTAAGAGAGAGAGAGAGAGAGAGAGAGAGAGAGAGAGAGAGAGAGAGAGAGAGAGAGAGAGAGAGAGAGAGAGAGGGAGGGAGGAGGGAGAGAGAGAGAGAGAGAGAGAGAGAGAGAGAGAGAGAGAGAGAGAGAGAGAGAGAGAGAGAGCGGAGAGAGAGAGGGAGCAGAGAGAGAGAGAGAGAGTGAGAGAGAGAGAGAGAGAGAGAGAGAGAGAGGTAGTGATGGTGGGAGAGAGAGAGATAGTGAGGGGAGAGAGAGAGAGAGAGAGAGAGAGAGATGACGGATGGATGGATGGACGGACGGACGGATGGACGGACGAGCGAGTGGGCGGACGGGCGGGTGGGTGGTGAATGAATGAATGAATCAATCAATCAATCAATCAATGCACTTTTTAAATATTAACCCAATCGGCGATCGCACACCTTACTCATATCATGCCCTTGCTGTCTAATACAAAGTTTATAATCTCAAATACGCAGGAAAAAAATAAACAGGGAGAAAGGTAAATGAGGCTAATAATAATAATAATAATAATAATAATAATAATAATAATAATAATAATAATAATAATAATAATACCGGTTATTATATAGGCGCTTTACCCAATTCTGCGGATCGGCACAAAGTCTCGCGAACTGAACCCAACACGCACGCTCACGTGACACACACGCATTCACTCTGAAGACAAACACAGTACAAGACAAACACAAAACATTCACGTGGTGCGAAGTGTCAGCTCAGCTACTGTGGTTTCGGAAATTTTGATCGCTTGTATTTTAAATTTATAAAGTGGCCTGAAACCGGTACCACGGTGGAGGGGAAGAGCCGGAGTACCCGGAGAAAGAACCCCCGACGGTCCGCCCGAATTAACGGTGACAGTTATTAGAGGAGAAAAGTCCGACGCCGGAACCCGGTATCGAATCTCGCACCTTTAGCATTGGTGGCAGGCGCCTTAACTACTGCTTCACGGACCGCCCCGGTAAACTTTTTTGCTTAAATCTTGCTGACAAAACTTCAAGAGGACTTAACAGGGGTGCGAATAAATTGTCACATGCATGCAACTCCCACAGATACAGAAGATATTAAAAATAAAAAAAAAAAAAAAAAAAAAAAAAAAAAAAAAACACCACACACACGAATGCCTAATACGCTAAGCTTTTCACTCAAAAGGAGTGTGTTTTTGCATTTCCGTTGGCCATTATATCACGCAGCTATCGGCATTATGATAATGATTCGGTCGCTTTTCAGGGGGCCAAATTTACCCACTTGACTTAGTCAAACGACATGCGTGACTTAAAATACCTGTGGAGTTTAAACCTGTAATCGCGCGATAAGCAATCGACAAACCTCAACGTGTGATATTCACAAACGGTTTAACCCCCATCACTGCCGCTTGACGCAATTTCCGTCTTAAAAAAACAAACACTGCATATTCAGCACAAGTATCCCCATCCCTCCAAGGAACACATATATAAATGGGACCAGCAAGAGGTAAAGAACCTCACGCGCCCCCGCAAATGTGGGGGCGCGTGAGGTTCTTAGTTGCCTCTTGCATGTGGAAGGTATTTGAATTTCCTCGGTAGGTAAGGGTGTTAAACACACCGCTCCGCCCGCAAGAGACATAGGGTCTCATGGGTCCCCGCAGATGCAGGCGCTCATGAGAATCTACGTCTCTTTGCTGACCAAGATCAGTCCTACAAGATGTCCCTCATATTAGCCCATTGTGTCCCAGGTACGAAATTTGACCGACGTTTTGGTGTTGTCCTCTGAGGACTGCAGTACATTGCAAGAGACAGATCGACCATGATAGTTCAAGGGTGGTGCCAGACTAGCTTGGCGCCTATAGGCGCCAAGCTAGTCTGGAACCACCCTTAAACTATCATGGCCGATCCATGTCTTGCTAGGGTGTATCGGGACTGAATGAGTTAGAGGTGTTGATTGATACGAAGTACGCGTACTATGGGCAGATAGTAAATGATCCTCTAAAAAATAAAATAAAAAAACCAACAACAACAGCAAACATATTTGAGTTTTGTATCAATACATGTATGGCTGCTTTTAGTTACCAGTGAATATCACACTGGTTGTCTCCCTCGTTTCGATACCACTGATATCAGGGTTAGCGAATCGAGGCAGACAAACAGACAACCAGCATGGGCAGTGGGTGTGTAAGTCTACAATTAGCTTTGATCCTCATGAGTGCCCGCGGCATGCAATATCTGTTCGCTTGATCTTTTGCATTTTGCATGTATGCAAGCACATAGAATTCCCTAGACGGATGAGTATTTTGTCAGTCTCCAGTGGGTGCTGATTCTTATATCTGAGCCCGTCCCCTGCAGCTATTCATCTAAGCCTGCTTGGTTTTGATAAGATTTTAACTCTTCGGCGGTCGGTAGAGCTTTTTATCGAGGTGATTCCTGCAGGAATCACCTCGATGAAAAGCGCTACCGACCGCCGCCAAAGGGTTAGGCCCTGCCTGATCAGCGAACGCCTTCGTGCAATCCTCATAAAGCTTTGCATGCTGCGATGGCTTACGCGTGCATGATCCAGTCATTACGGCCTTCGTTAACTCACTGTTAACTCATTCAAAAAGCCCCGCATCACTTGAATAGCTGCGGAAATTTAACTCACTGTTAACTCATTCAAGGAGTCCCGCATCAATAGCTGCGGAAGTATACGACACTTTCGCGGCCGTATTGATGCGGGGCGCCTTAAATGATGAGTTCATCCGAGGGCGTTCTGACTCGACAAATAAATTTTCGATTGACTTAATGACTTGACCGACAGTTTCAGATTGGCACCGACACGAAAAGATAAAGTTGTGTGAAAGAGCGAAATGCATATATTGAAATCGAGCTTTCTCTCCTATAAATAACACTTTAAGCCAGAGTTCCCCCCCCACACCCCCCCCCACCCACCCCCCCCCCCCGCACTTCCCTTGCACTATCACAGTGGTCGGTCTGTCTCCTGCGCTGCAGTCTAGTCTTCTGGGGTACAACAAATGTTAAGTATTTTGGGTTTGACGTCTTTTGCCACAACAAAAGCGATCGTTAAAACGGTGCACCGAGAAAGGTCTAAACAAAGTAGGCGGCCACACATGGATTCGAACCCTCGACCTTTGGGACGACAGTCCAACGCTCTACCAGCCGAGTTACTGACCACGTCCCACCTTGAGAGGACAAGTCAGTCTCAGACTGATATGGAGATTCAAAAGTGAGAAGGAAAAAAAAAAGTCACACTCACATGTCTTCGCTGCCAAGTCACAGCATAACCGAAACCACTGACAGCACAACATTGATTGATTGTGTAGCCCACCTGTTCAAGTCAGCAAATCAGGCAGTCCGTCGTATTCAGGTATTACCCAACAGAACAAACCACACCCGAAACACTACACCGATACGAAGACTGACGTTCTCACACAACCACTGCGACACCAACCGTTCCGCGACACGCAATGTACTAACAGAAAATCAGTAACCCCTCAACCCCCCCCCCCCACTCCTACGCCCCCCCCCCCTCCCCCCGTCCCACCTTGTACACCCACCCTTCTTCTTTTCCTACAGTCTACAAGAAGCATATATTCTCATGAGCCCCTGCCTTGGCAGGGGCTCATGAGAATCTATGCTTCTTGTGCAGGAAGAGAAGGGTCTTCGATTCTGCGGCCTCAAAGTATAGGAGACGCAGTAAAAGAAATCAGTCCCTCACAGGCAGGCCGTTCGGTCTGCAAGAGGCATAGATTCTCATGAGCTCCTGTAGGTAGTTGGGGCTTATGAGAATCCACGACTCTTGCTCAGGTAGGGAACGGTCTTAGATTCTTCTGCTCCTGACTAGGAGGAAGAAGGAAAGTCGTTGGTGCCGCGCTGAAGACGATAAAATGAATCGGTTTTTTGTGACTTGAAGTGCAATATCCATACGTCGCGGGCTGAGACTAATCGCGAGGAATCACTGTGGCTGCAAAGTGAGCAATGAATTCAATTACCGGGTATGTATCATTTCTCAACAACTGGGAGGCTGGGGAGGTGTGGGTGGGTGGTCACACTGGTCGCCTCCCTCAATTCGCTGCCGCTTATCAGCGGTAGCGAATCGAGAGAGGCATCCAGTGTGTGTAGTGGTAACACTCCAGAATGCTCACTCAACAACGCTGCCTTAAGAAGGCAAAAGACAGCAAGTCCATTTTTGTGCATAGCGAGATTTTCATTGTAATACGATGAAAGTCTCGATTTTCCAACAAACAGACTTACAGTCTTTTGCATTTTTAAAGCGGAACGGTGGAGAGAGGGGAAGGGGCGACCTATCATACGAAAACTTACAACACACAAACTTTCACATTGCTTTTATGTTTATTATTTCTGTCTGTCTGTCTGTTTGTTGGTTTTTTGTTGTTGTTTGTTGTTTGTTTGTTGTTGTTTGTTTTTTTTGTTTGTTTTTTTTTTGTTTTGTTTTTTTGGGGGGAGGGGTTGTGTTGTTGTTTTACGTTTTGCGTGTCTCCTGCAGCAGAATAGAACGATCATGGTAGTCCTGCCGACCAGATATACAATATCTTCTGAGGAAAAACGGAACGGCCATGGTAGTCATGCGGACCAGCCATAATTTCTCAATAGTTCTCATTCACTTCCAGCGCTATTTGGAAAAGATCAACCGTGAAACTTACAACTACACGTAAGTGTCGTATTAGCTTGATGCCTGGAGTCTAAACAGAAACTTCCTTTGAGCTGCCTCGGTCGAGTTTTTATTTTTTATTTGACGGTTCAAAAATGAAACTAATCCAATAAAATAGCAAGCTCGAAAACTCATTTATCAGGATATCTTGACAAGATCAGATATGTCTATGCAAAGCCAGTATGCCCATCTTTGTAAAAAGCGAGGTTTTCAATGTAAGACATTGACAAATGAGCTTTTCACAAAATTTGGCTGACTAGCTTTTGTAGAATAAGAGAAGATATCTCCCGCTCACTCTCTGTAGGCTGGTTGGAGATTAGACAATATCCCCCCGAAGGCCGGACCCAGTGCGCAAAGGCCACCGGGCCGACGCCTCCCGCCGTTGGCCCGTGCACGGCTGTGCGCGGGCCAACGGCGGCCAACATCTGCCTGGTAGCCTTTTGCGCAGTGGGGAACGGTTGCACCGTAAGTCGGTCAGTATGAGAGCGGCCACTTGGCTCCTGAAGCGAAAGACCGGGTTATCTCACTCCACCTTGTGCCGATGCGGGAGGCTGAGTGTTTGAACAAGTCGTCGAAACGGTCGCCTTTATCAACTCCATATCAACCAGGACGCCGCTGTTTCAGTCGTATAAATGTAAGAAGTGTTGAGTTGTCACATGCCACAAAGAATTGCTTTATGTTAAAACATTCAGGTCTGAAAAGATGCGATACAAATCGACCTTGGTAGTTCAAGGGTGTTGCCAGAATAGCTTGGCGCCTGGAGGCGTCAAGCTATTCTGGCAACACCCTTGAACTATCAAGGTCGGTTTGTCTCAGCCGTTCCTGAACTGTAATGATTGTGGCCTCCACCCTTGAACTATCATGCTCGACCTGTCCGCATCTGAACTGTAATGAGAGTCTTCAGAGCGGGACACCGACTTCCACATTAGGAAATTTCGACCTTGAGCTCATTGTTTTAAACTAAAGCGTGTTAATGTAATGACATTCAAGTTATTACGATTCCCGTAAGACATTTTTAAGCGAATACTTTTGCATAAAGCGGGGTATCGGTTTGTTATCTGTACATGTGTCAATAAACCGTCTGTCGCGGCAGTGGGGGGGCCTTTATGTTTCTACTTAAGTTGTGTGCGTTTAACTTCATCCCAGTATCGTTGTCTCAGTATTAAATATACTCATGGTCAAAACTTGAGGGCCACCCGGCCCACTTTTTCGTGTCATTGTTTATCGTCGCAAGTACGCTAATAAAATGCAATGTTCTTTCGATCCAAATGGGTTAAAAATGACATTAGACAGTCCAGTGTACAGAGAACAATAGACAACAATTCATCAAGTTCCACGAATGTGTCAAATGCACGTCTAACATCGTCAGTTTTTGTGAAAAGCTGTGCGATATTGGCAAGCGTACCAAAGGCAGGCAGGTGGAAAAACTCGGTAAAGTGATAAAAGGGTCAGTCAGGGTGAGCACTTCTGTTTCGCTACAAATACCGGTACAGTAGGGGCATGATTGTCACTTTCCTAACCATGCCACCACGACAAAGCCTAACGCCAGTAGATCAAGGCCGAGCGCTAGCATGGCTGCAGGATGAGAAGTTGGGAGACGTCTTGGGGTGTCCCATTCAGTGATCCAGAGGATGCTGGCAGGATTCCAAGAAACTGGAAGGGCATAACGACGACCCTGCTCAGGACGTCCGCGCTGCACCAGCAGAAGGGAGGACAGATACCTCTGTGTGGCGGCTCTGCGCGACCGAACTGTCACGTCAACCAATCTGCGACGATAACTGATGCAAGCTGCAAACGTTAACGTCAGCAGAAGCACAGTCTGCCGACGTCTGCGCGAAATTGGCCTGGCTTCATGCAGAGCAGCAGTGAAAATACCCCTCACTCCAGCTCGTCGCAGAGCCCGGGGTTGCCTGGTGTCGTCAACATGTGAGGTGGAACAGACTGACCACTCCAGTGGACTCAGGTTCTGTTTACTGATGAGTCACGGTTCACTGTGTCCTTCAACGACGGCAGGGTGAGGGTCTGGATAGGTCAGGGCGAGCGATCCACAGATGGATGCGTCCAAGAGTTGGATCGCTACGGAGGAGACTCAGTCATGGTCTGGGCAGGCTTCAGCAGGGAAGGCAGGACCCCCCTCCACGTCATCCGAGGCACCCTGACTGGACTGCGCTATCGGGACGAGATTGTGCAGCCCCTCATCCAGCCAGCTCTCCACGCCATAAGCGACAATGCTGTTCTGCAGGACGACAACGCTCGACTTCATCGCGTCCGTGTGGTGAATGAGTACCTTGAGTAACGGGGCATCATGAGGATGGAGTGGCCAGCTCTTTCACCTGATCTGGCTCTTATCGAGCACCTCTGGGACGTTCTGGGGCAACGTGTAGTCAGCAAGCACCCCCCACCTCAAAGCGTCCCACAGATAACTCATTTCCTGCATCAAGAGTGGGAAGCGATCCCACAACATGTTCTCCGAACCCTGGTGAAGTCCATGGGTCAACGCTGCATTAAATGCTTGACTGCAAATGGTGGGTACACTCGCTACTGACTGGACCAGTCTTGTGTGACTTTCAAATGAGGGGTGGGGAACATTCTAACGTACTGCTGTTGTTACAATTGCTTGATTTACTCAAAACTTAAATGAAATTGTTACTGAATAAATTAGCAAAGTACTGACTCCAAGTATTGTTACATTATGTGCGTGGTTATGTCGGTGCGTCTGCGATAAAAAGTGACCCTTAACTTTTGACCATTAGTATAGTAAAAACAAGCAACAATAAAATAATATCGGTAACAGTGATATCTAGGAACGTATTACAAATAAGAATTAATGTGTACATAAGTGTTTAATCAAACTTGTTAGCAGACGTCGGTCGTCAATTTCCACACAATCCTGTCAGCCCATTACATCCTGAGGCTGATTTTGTACAATATGCTTAGTACTGTCCTATGAAGGTTACATTAGGTTCAGTCGACGGAGGTCGAAGAGAGAGCCGTCTAGTCTGTACTTCAGGTACACTCCCTTCTCATGGTCACGTACTGCATGGGTCAGGACACACGTGAAGAACAGGTTGAACATCACGGGGGCAAGAACACAACCTTGTTTGACACCGTTGGAAATGTCGAAGGGTGCAGACGTTTGACTGGACAACTCCTACCATTCCATCATGGAAGAGGCGGATGATGTTGGTGAACTTCCTGGGGCAGCCGAGCTTTGCGAGGATGACCCAAAGCGCTTCTCTGTTCACGGTGTCAGATCTATGAAGACAGCGTAGAGGTCCATGTGCTGCTCAATGTATTTCTCCTGGACCTGTCTCACAGAGAAGACCATGTCGACAGTGCTGCGGCCGGGTCTGAAGCCACACTGAGCCTCTGGGAGTGCTTCCTCAGATACAGAGCTGATCAGGCGGTTGAGGATGACTCTCGCGATGATCTTGCCAGCAATGGACAAGAGTGAGATCCCTCGGTAATTGGCACAGTCTGCTTTGCTGCCCTTGTTCTTGAACAGGGAGACGATTGTAGCATCTCTAAATTCCTGTGGCATGTTCTCCTCTGCCCAGATGCATGTCAGAATATTGAGTAAGGCATCAAGGGTCTCAGGTCCAGCTGCTTTGAAGAGCTCTGCGGGGATGCCGTCCATGCCTGCAGCCTTGCCGGAGCTAATCTGGTTGATCGCTTTCTTGACCTCGTCCAGGGTAGGCGGGAGGTCAAGGTCATACAGTGTCGGCTTCTGGGGAATCATGTCCAGGGCCGCGGGGTCGACAGTGGAATGCAGGTTCAGCAGATTTGAGAAGTGTTCTCTCCAGCGCTCAGTGATGCTGCCTTTGTCCGTCAGCAAGGTGAAGCCGTCGGAAAGAGAAGAGAGGGGTTGTGCCGGGTCTGGCAGGGCTGTAGACAGCTTTCATTGCGCTGAAAAACTCCTTGGAGTTGTTGGATTCAGCAAAGTGTTCAAGTTCTTTTGCCTTGCTGTCCCACCAGGGTGTGCGGTCTCTGCGTCTGATCTGTCCAACAGGGTTCGTACTTTCCACGTACCGAGAATAAGTTTCTTTCTTTGTTTTTCTTTTCGACCGCATAAAAGGGTTAAACCGCCAGCCGTGGTAAGCTGACCGGTTTGGTGTAGGGCAGGCAATGTTTGGAACACCTTTTCTAGTTCCCTCCCTTACTAGGGTGAGCAGTGATGTCCTGAAAAGGGCTGCTCAGTCGCCTGGGATGCTGCCGAACTTCCCTGCTGCCCCTGGTACAGGGAAGAGCGACCACTGGTCCACAGGCCGCCTACGTGCAGGTTCGTAGCTACGACTCCCAGTAGTAACCTCTACCTGTCGGTTCGCCCGTTCCCCATCGCCGCAGGGCTTCTGTAGGAGGCAGAAGAAAAAGAAGATGAAGAAGCAGATTTGGTGAAGATGAAGATCCATGCACAAAACCTGCGGGTAGTGTCTGGAGTATTCAAGGAGGGGGTTTCACCTATAATGGGAGGACAAGTCGTCTCTTGAAGGTTACAGAGTAGTCCACCAGTATAGGTCCCCACTTTGACATTTAACTCTCACTTGTGGCTCCACGTAGCTGTAGCATGCGCAGCGACCACACCACGGGCAACAGCTTCGACTGGCTGGCCAAACCAAGTGAGGGGAAACCGGGGGTCTCAAACCCTTGGTGAGGCAGGACTTGCTCGTCCTAGCATGCAAAGTCTGTCACCGGCCGACTGGGCGGAGGAAACTCAATCAAGGGTTCAACGGCCAATGAGTAGAATAAACATGGTAGCCAGTGTATATTTGACAAACAGTTTTTCTCTTTTAGCTCCAAGGCTGATATATACAGAACAATACAAAAAGCAGATGCAAGTACATTAAACATGACAGCTAGTGTATATTTGACCTCCAGTTTTTTTTTTAATAGACACACAATTATTCTTCACTTTTTGCGCTAGAAACAACTCTCACTTTAAGCACTAAAAAGGGCGACACAAATCCACATGACAGCCCAAGATTAGTGTCTGATTAGCTTGAGCCAAAATTAGTGCCTGCATGGATTAGTATATTGTGAGAAAGACACTTTAGCAACTGGATGGTAGACTCCCAACGGCTTTGGCTCAAGGGTAGTGCCTGATTAGATTGGCGCCTGGAGGCACCAAGCTAATCAGGCACTGCCCTAGAGCAATAACAGTCGATCCAACGCCTGCGTAACAAGGGTACACACAAGAGACTACATCTAAGGATCCTCCATGCAGTGTCATTCAATGTCATTCAAAACCAGGAAGGCCAACGGAGACGCCAAACTGTCGGGATAGCTGTCGTAGTCTCTCCTCTACTAATGTACAGCGCTGAACGCTCTGTTTGTAGTTGTATTTCAAGTCCTCAATCTCCTCAAAGAAATCGGGACCAAAGTTTTCCAACTCTTTCTTCAACTGTGGGAAAAAAAGAAGTAAATCAAATGATGTGTTAATTATATCGTTTCCTGCATTTTCCCCATGCCCCCCCCCCCCCCAACCACCACCATGAAACCTAAACTCTCGAGAGAGACAGTTACTACAGTATGTAACGGAGGTTATTCATGATTCCAGCAACTCACGGAATCAACAAATACCCCTTCAACATGGTTTCCAAAATATTTAGACTTCCAAGAAAATGGGCAGCGAAGATTGCTTTGTGGTGATCAAATAAAATGAATAGTAATGCACATGTATGAACAAAGTAGAAAAAAGAAGTAAATACATAAATAAATAAATAAGAACATCACAAGTTCAATACCACATTCCATTAATTGTTAGCCATAATGAACCCTATAAAACAGAACATAAAATAAGAAATTTGTTTTCTGACAAACCTAACTGTATCATTATTGACGGCATCTGTGTCAAACTTTGTCAGCTTTCATAAGCCAATGTCGATGGTGCGGGTGCAAACTCTGCGCACAAAATTATTTCAAGTGTCCTGCACTTACCCTCTCCACTTCTAATCGTAGTTTGTCTTTGTCAAGGTTCAGTGACTTCACTTCCAGGCGAGCCTCAACGTTCTCTCTGGCCATCTCCTCGTACTTGCGTGCCTTCGACAAGATGTCACTTGTCACCTGAAAAACAACAGTGAACCTCCTTTCAGTTTCAGGTCTGCCAAAAAATGTCAGTGTATGGTGTCATTTACCCCCTTGACTGTTGGAGCACTGGAAACAGCACCCAGATACAAGAGGCATAGATTCTCATGAACCCCGGCATTTGCAGGGGCTCAAGAGAATCTACGCCTCTTGCTGGCCTCATTCATATCTGTATGAAGTTGAAAGACTGGGGAAGACTAGGGATCAGAGATCAACAATTATATTCGGAGACATCGTTTCCAGCCTCTGGCAGTCAAGCAGTGAAACCAGACTGGGAAAAAGCCAAATATTTTAAATAGATACTGCTAAACAGGCAGAACTGCTAACGCAGACACCCTCATCCTTTTTAAAAATAAAATAATAAACAGCCCAAAAAGAGAGAAGAAAAAAATCTGCGGGTCTGTGATTTTGGACCTTATGATCTCAGGACATAAGTCCAAAATCACAGACCATCACGCAAATCTTTTCAGCAGCTCTTTGCCTACTGCTGGCGCCTCCAGCCGACGCGAGATGACTTCCTGTAGCACACTATGGGCGGTGGGATCCGTGCAGCCAAGCATCGCCTGCAGTTTGTGTGCTTGGCTATCTTTAGTGCAGAATGTGTCGTTACAAGCCATCACTTGGCATGCACACCATATCCAGAAATAAACTCTGAACTGCTCAGTGGCAGAGCAGATAACACAGAGAAGTTATTTGGTAGGAGGCCAAGAGTTAAAAGACTTGCGTACCTGTTCACCACCCGCTCCACTCTGTTGCTGAGCCAGCCTCAAGTCATTGACCAGTTCTTTCTTTTCATTTTCCAGGATTGTCAATCTGCCATGACAGACACAAACACACACACAAATGAAACTCCATTCTACCTCCTTCTGCCCGCCATGAGGCCAAGATGGCCTTGGTTTCCTGCTCGGCGTTAAACCCAAATAACTAACTCTATCTCCTTCTGCAAGTGTCAACTGGACCGCTCTTCCGATCTATCGAATACTCACATTGGAAAAATAATTCGTCAAAACAATGAATCAACCAGTAAAGCAAATCAATCTAATAATCTGTCAATATCTATTGATGATCAGTCAAAAAGACTATTAACCCTTGTAACGCACGCAGACTTGCCCACAGTCGTACGCACAGACTCACGCAACAGACGCATACACCGCCACTGACTCAGACGGGCGCATTCATGCGGTAAAACACACACACGGGCTCCCTTTCTAAAGTAACCTTTATACACTATAAATAAAAGAAAGACTTATATGACTATCAAACTATATACAACGTTCTACTATCACACCACACACGTAACACAGTATCTTTGCCAGGCTAGGTCTTAGTCTCACATTGCCTCCAACCTGTTTGATGTTGTCTGGTTACGTTGTTCCTTCTCACGTCTAGGCGTGAAAGTCCTTCGTCGTACGCGTATTGCCGTCCTGTCTCTTTGGGCACGGACGTCCTCGTTCTCGTACGGTACTCAGTTCTCGCTTGGACTTGGGTGTCTTGGCTCCCAGTCAGACTCTCTCAGAAGAGCTGGAGGGATGACCTCACATAGGTCCCACCTGCGACTCGAC
>BTPG01000006.1:159099157-159255131 GCA_036245525.1 Semisulcospira habei | reverse complement strand
TTTTTTTTTAATAGACACACAACAATTATTCTTCACTTTTTGCGCTAGAAACAACTCT
The DNA here is from genome assembly GCA_036245525.1 of Semisulcospira habei. Taxonomy (NCBI): domain Eukaryota; kingdom Metazoa; phylum Mollusca; class Gastropoda; family Semisulcospiridae; genus Semisulcospira; species Semisulcospira habei. The sequence continues at coordinate 159,255,073 of BTPG01000006.1, read as the reverse complement.
CACTTTAAGCACTAAAAAGGGCGACACAAATCCACATGACAGCCCAAGATTAGTGTCTGATTAGCTTGAGCCAAAATTAGTGCCTGCATGGATTAGTATATTGTGAGAAAGACACTTTAGCAACTGGATGGTAGACTCCCAACGGCTTTGGCTCAAGGGTAGTGCCTGATTAGCTTGGCGCCTGGAGGCACCAAGCTAATCAGGCACTGCCCTAGAGCAATAACAGTCGATCCAACGCCTGCGTAACAAGGGTACACACAAGAGACTACATCTAAGGATCCTCCATGCAGTGTCATTCAATGTCATTCAAAACCAGGAAGGCCAACGGAGACGCCAAACTGTCGGGATAGCTGTCGTAGTCTCTCCTCTACTAATGTACAGCGCTGAACGCTCTGTTTGTAGTTGTATTTCAAGTCCTCAATCTCCTCAAAGAAATCGGGACCAAAGTTTTCCAACTCTTTCTTCAACTGTGGGAAAAAAAGAAGTAAATCAAATGATGTGTTAATTATATCGTTTCCTGCATTTTCCCCATGCCCCCCCCCCCCCCCCCCCCAACCACCACCATGAAACCTAAACTCTCTCGAGAGACAGTTACTACAGTATGTAACGGAGGTTATTCATGATTCCAGCAACTCACGGAATCAACAAATACCCCTTCAACATGGTTTCCAAAATATTTAGACTTCCAAGAAAATGGGCAGCGAAGATTGCTTTGTGGTGATCAAATAAAATGAATAGTAATGCACATGTATGAACAAAGTAGAAAAAAGAGAAGTAAATACATAAATAAATAAATAAGAACATCAGTCACAAGTTCAATACCACATTCCATTAATTGTTAGCCATAATGAACCCTATAAAACAGAACATAAAATAAGAAATTTGTTTTCTGACAAACCTAACTGTATCATTATTGACGGCATCTGTGTCAAACTTTGTCAGCTTTCATAAGCCAATGTCGATGGTGCGGGTGCAAACTCTGCGCACAAAATTATTTCAAGTGTCCTGCACTTACCCTCTCCACTTCTAATCGTAGTTTGTCTTTGTCAAGGTTCAGTGACTTCACTTCCAGGCGAGCCTCAACGTTCTCTCTGGCCATCTCCTCGTACTTGCGTGCCTTCGACAAGATGTCACTTGTCACCTGAAAAACAACAGTGAACCTCCTTTCAGTTTCAGGTCTGCCAAAAAATGTCAGTGTATGGTGTCATTTACCCCCTTGACTGTTGGAGCACTGGAAACAGCACCCAGATACAAGAGGCATAGATTCTCATGAACCCCGGCATTTGCAGGGGCTCAAGAGAATCTACGCCTCTTGCTGGCCTCATTCATATCTGTATGAAGTTGAAAGACTGGGGAAGACTAGGGATCAGAGATCAACAATTATATTCGGAGACATCGTTTCCAGCCTCTGGCAGTCAAGCAGTGAAACCAGACTGGGAAAAAGCCAAATATTTTAAATAGATACTGCTAAACAGGCAGAACTGCTAACGCAGACACCCTCATCCTTTTTAAAAATAAAATAATAAACAGCCCAAAAAGAGAGAAGAAAAAAAATCTGCGGGTCTGTGATTTTGGACCTTATGATCTCAGGACATAAGTCCAAAATCACAGACCATCACGCAAATCTTTTCAGCAGCTCTTTGCCTACTGCTGGCGCCTCCAGCCGACGCGAGATGACTTCCTGTAGCACACTATGGGCGGTGGGATCCGTGCAGCCAAGCATCGCCTGCAGTTTGTGTGCTTGGCTATCTTTAGTGCAGAATGTGTCGTTACAAGCCATCACTTGGCATGCACACCATATCCAGAAATAAACTCTGAACTGCTCAGTGGCAGAGCAGATAACACAGAGAAGTTATTTGGTAGGAGGCCAAGAGTTAAAAGACTTGCGTACCTGTTCACCACCCGCTCCACTCTGTTGCTGAGCCAGCCTCAAGTCATTGACCAGTTCTTTCTTTTCATTTTCCAGGATTGTCAATCTGCCATGACAGACACAAACACACACACAAATGAAACTCCATTCTACCTCCTTCTGCCCGCCATGAGGCCAAGATGGCCTTGGTTTCCTGCTCGGCGTTAAACCCAAATAACTAACTCTATCTCCTTCTGCAAGTGTCAACTGGACCGCTCTTCCGATCTATCGAATACTCACATTGGAAAAATAATTCGTCAAAACAATGAATCAACCAGTAAAGCAAATCAATCTAATAATCTGTCAATATCTATTGATGATCAGTCAAAAAGACTATTAACCCTTGTAACGCACGCAGACTTGCCCGGGGCGGGTCAGCAGTGCACTGTGGAGTGCATAGGGCATGTCAGAGCACAGATGAAGACATGGCCATCCACTACAGCCAAGGAAGTTACCAGTTGTAACGTCTCATCGTGCCACTGGACTGATTTCTGCGGCCGAGAGGGTGGGGTTGCTCCAGCGCAACAGCTTCTTCACCAAAATCTCCTTCACGCGCAGGTTTTGTGCATATCCCATATCACACTGAGGCTAGTGAAGCTTCAAATTTGTACACTATGCAAGCTACATTATAGTACTTACAGATGAGGATATAGACCAATGGCTTTAGTTCAAGGGTGGTGCCAGAATAGCTTGACGCCTAGAGGCGCCAAGCTATTCTGGCACTACCCTTGAACTATTTTAGTCAAACTTAGTTCACACACTGGTGTATTCCGAATGATAAGGGTTAACTACACGGTTTCTTCAAGACCCTTGCGGGTTCTTAGCGGCATTGCGTTCTATGCCATTCTGAACCCCCTTAAATCCCTGACGAGAACTGAACACCACTTAACTACCGCAAGAAATATATATAGATGCTCATGCCCCCCCCCCCACCCCCCCCCCCCCACCCCGCAATTTCGGGGACTCATGATGATCTATGCCTCTTGCTGAAACCACTTTCAACCCGTGTTCTTCTAACGGCTGGTGATTTTTGACGTTGAGTTTACGATTTCAAAAACACGTGACCTGCTGTCAGCCGAGTCTACGGCTAGTGACTTGAAGTGGTACACGACCTGCTGTCAGCCGAGCCGCACGGCTAGTGACTTGAAGTGGTACACGACCTGCTGTCAGCCGAGTCTACGGCTAGTAAGTTGAAGTGGTACACGACCTGCTGTCAGCCGAGTCTACGGCTAATGAAGTGGTACGGTACACCCTTTGGCTCAGTGTCGGTAGCGGTTTTTGTCGCGATGATTCCTGCAGGAAAAGTCATCGCGACAAAAACAGCTACCGACAGCCAAAGGGTCAACAGTCCCTCTTTACGTGTACGCTATAATGTGCGTAATGCAATGGCGACGGGGGGAAAAAACAATGACAGGGGAAAGTGGAGCAAATTGGTGCCACAAATCAGTTGGCTCGTATCACCATTCCGGCAAGACGTTTGGCCTTTTTGATCCCTCCCACCTTTCAGTAATTAAGCATTGATAAACTAAATCCCCACTCCACTGCACACAGGTGCGGCCAGTGATACAGGACACTGCTATAGCCGACATGATTTCTTTTTTCATGTAGACCGGCTGATTTTTAAAATTATTTATTTATTTATTTATTTTATTATTATTTATTAAAAAAATTATTATATTATTATTATTTATTTATTATATTATTGTTATTTTATTTATTTATTTATTTATTTATTTGGAGGGGGGACATGGCGGCTTTTCTTTTCGTGTGTGCGTGCGTGCACACTTCATTTACAGTTGTCACATGCCGGGGGAGTGAGCATTTCTATATGTACACGATACTCACAAACCAGATAGGTGAGGCTAGCGCTGGCATGATTGTACAGGGATGTAAATGATCGTCTTGTTCTATATCTGCGTATTTCTCTGTGGGCTGGCGAATGGGTGCCTGATAGGCGGGGGCAGGGGATCTAACTGTTTGTCTGTCCAGCGCTGAGTAATTCCCCTTGGTTTGTTGTATATGTACGACGACACGCTTTTACCCGGTGAGCAAACGGTCTTTAGTCCAACGGTACGGTATTTTAACCCTTTTGCTGTAGCTAGTGCTTTATATATATATATTATTATTGTCGTGATGATTTCTACAGAAATCACCTCGACGAAAAACGCTGCCGACAGGCGGCCAGTCTTTAAAAAAATCTCCTCAACTTAATTCAGTCAAGTCCTCCTGAATGTTCTATCTGCTTCAGTAACACCCCCACCCCCACTCCACGCCAAATCTCGCATTTATCAGTCACACATACGTCAGTTTGTAATGTCACTATAGATCTAATTTCAGACTGCAACTGCAAACACATGTCCACAGTTGCCCTACCTATCTGGCCCGCGCCTCCCGCCTCTCCTCCCACCCCGGGCCCTCCGCCACCGGCCACCCCGATCGGCTCCCGCTAACTAGTCTTCCATTTGTCATAATGGTGTCCATGTTCTAAAGTCGCCGCTGCCTGGGACGCGCCGGTCAATGTTGAGTGTTGGCATTACCTTTCCGTTATAGAAAGCCATGGGATTAACGCTCTGTTGATACTCAGTCCCACTTGCACTGTGACGGGGCTGTTCCATGCTGTTTTGGTTTGCACTTTCAAAAAGACTACCGTCATGCTTCACCTCTTGACTGAAAAAAATCAACATCACTCAACCCAAGAGACACAGATCAACAAGAGCCCTTGCAGTTCCTGGGGCTCATGAGCATCTATCCATCAAAACAAATGAAATAAAATAAATGAAATAAAAGAAATACAAATGAAATGTGCACATACCAAGGGGAATTACTCAGCGCTGGACAGACAAACAGTTATAGATCCCTTGCCCCCTGCCTATCAGGCACCCACAGAAAAATACTCAGGTATAGAACAAGACCATCATTATACATCCCTTAGGGTTGAGTAATTCTCCTTGGTATGGCTGAGTTGGTGTACCTCGCCCTGTGCCTAGGTTAAACGCACCATCGGCACCATTGTTGCTATTTTCGCACCAGACCGGTGGCTCGGACCACTCATGTCCACCAGAACAGTTTAGAGCGTGTGCTTTTTGCACCTGTAATGAGCAATTTCGGAGAAAGAATCACGTGAACGTCGTTTGATTGCTGCAAAATAAGATAAATAAAGAATAAACCTTTTCCGATTTGCAATCTGGCAATAGTGCATCCTTATGCTAGCACCACGAAACATTACACGATTTGGCAGATTTGAAAAATAGCTTTTTTCCTCAATGGTGGTGATTTTGCGACATGTGCATCGCTTTGTGACAGAAAGCACCGTCGTAGCTGAAGTACAAGAGATGAGCGCACTACAAGTACAATGGACTAGATTCAGGGATGTGGAGCATGACACAAGCCTCCGTCATCTCTTCACAAAACTGGTGTGTTAGGGGAGGTAAAAGTGCTAAAAGTAAAACCGGAAACGAACCGTTTTTTGACTGCAATCACAATCTTCCGCATGAACTTACGAGACCACACTACAAGTGCAGAAGCCTACCTGCGCGCGCAGTTCTGGTGCGAAAATAGCAACAATGGCACCGCTGATGCATTTACCCTAGGTACAGGGCAAGGTATACCAACTCAGCCTTGGTATGTGTACAGTTCTACTAGCGCTAGCCTCATTTATCTGGTTTGTGAGTAAATGAAATGTGAACCAGTGAAAATACCGTGGAACAGTTTCGCCACTGTGAACTGCTCGGTTGAGATCAAGCGAAAAAGCAAAAGAAGGACTCGATGGCTCAGCTACAGGGTTTGTGTCGTGATTAAAAGCTGGTGGATTAGCACTGTCGGATTTCCCCACTATGGCACCAGGATCTAAAGCATGAACGTCGTCAAGACCACACCAACTATCCCACACTGGTTGTCTCCCTCGATTCGCTCAAAGATAATGGATGACCAAGATTGGACAGTGGCACACTTCTTATATTAGCGAAAGCGTACCCGCGGCACGAGTTACTTGCCCTCGAAAGCGTGTTCGCGGTCAGCGTTCCTTGTGTGTACTGTGTAATATGTCGTAACTTCGGCGTGGCCTTTGCGCAATAAAAATAAATATGCGATTGTTTATGCTGGGTTTATACGACTATATTTATATAAAAGCAGTGACTTTATTTCGTTCTGTCTTTTAAATCCTCTATTTTTATTGATTATTCATCTAGACAACATATAGATATCTCATGAACAAGCTTAATTGCTGGCCGTTTGTAAAAAAAAAAAAAAAAAAAAAAAAAAAATTAATGTGCTTTGGGGGTGCAGGTAGGGTGTGTGCAAAAACATCTATAGAATGAATAAAACATACTCTTTGTGACTTTTGATATGAGTTGTTAGGGAATTCTTTATGCAGTCTTTTCAATGTTTGAAATAACCTCCATTCCCACACGCCCCTCCCCCTTTGTTTTGATAGCTTTGTTTAGTTGTAATTTTTATGTTTTATTTCAATGTATTTCTTTTTGTTTGTTTTTTGTTTATGTTTTGTTTTGTGGTAGACATAATCAGTTGAATGGTTGATTAATCTATTTTGTTTGTTTACATTAATTTTAATATAGTTGTTACATGTAATTGACCTTTCCTTTTTGATTTTGTGTGCATGTACAAAAATTAAAAAAAAAAAACAAAAAAAACAACAACACTGTAATGACAGATTGATACTTTATTAAAACGATACTTTTTGTTTTTAATACACAAGACAGTATTGTGAAAAATAAAGTTGACAACAAAATGTAATAGAATAATATATTTATAAAAAATAAACTCTCATGCACAAAGAAACACAGAACAGAATTGAAAAATGGGTGGGTTGGTGGGAGAGAGAATAATGAGAGTGAAGTGACAGATTAAGTGAAAAGCTGAAGAAGAAAATGAAAAGAAAAGAAAGAGAGGAAGGAGATTTGCCAATTGAAATTGTCAACAAACACAATTGTGACTGTTGTGTAACATTGAACAGATTTATTCCTTGTATTCAAGCAATAATGGATACAAATCTTAATTCAAGACATCGACATCACACATATAAGCATGTAACAGTGTAATCTAAAGTTTGATGGAAATCTGAAGAACGACCATCCTACGCAGTTCACAGAATACCTCACATTAGTGCAATTAGGCGCAGCACAATGCTGGCCACCTTTGCGAGTGCGTTTCTTCTTCTCTCCGTCCTCCATGTTGACAGCCCGGTCGCACGCATTCAGGGGCAAATCACTCTAGCGGACGCTGCTACGCTTTTTCAGGCCTACTGTCCAATCTTGGTCATCCATTATCTTTGATTCGCTACTGCTTAACAAACTAAGCCCATAGTAAACATGTTTAGTCTTAATAACTGTGCTCACGAATAATGCTTATATGAAACTTAAGCAATATTTTCTGCATTTTGAAAACACAGATTTGTGACATAAATTTATGGACTGAATAAAAGACGAACTCAAACTCTAAATACCCCCCCCCCCCCCCCCCACACACACACACAGAGTTAATTAGTTAGTTATAGTTATTGGGGTTTAACACCGAGCAGGTGACTCAGGACATCTCACGGCAACACACACACATGCATGTACCCTGCATGGCCATCAGCATCACACCACACCAAAAACCATAATTTTAATTAAAACACTGCAAACAAAATAATGAATTTCTGTTTATTCTGGCTAAACAATGCAAATCTCTGTGCAGGTAACAATAAAAAATCACGCTTCAACATTCAAACAAACATGTATTACAAAACAGTTACAAAAATAGCACTAATATAACAACAAAATAAACAAACTTAAGTAATATTCAACAAATCACAGACATTGACATTCAGTCGTGCTCTTTACCCCAAACTCAGCAACACCTTTAAGGCACAGCTGCAACCGCTCTTTGTCACTAAGATGCAGAGATTTTCATGAGCCTCTGCAGCCATAGCTGCAGAGGCTCATGAGAATCAATGCCTGTTGCACATAAGTAGATGGAAGGGGCTGGATGAATGCTGCCCTGTGAACGCAAATTAAAGATAATAAATCCATTTTGTCAAAAGCAAGATTTTTACTGTAATATAATAGAAATTTTAATTTTCACAAAAAATGGACTTATAATATCTTTTGACTCAGTGGCAACGCTATACGACACTTTCACAGCTATTGATGCTGTGCGCCTTGGATGACTTACTGAGGCAGAATGAATTATGGCATTATGGAAAGACTAACGGTGGGACGGAAAACAAGTGCAAATGAAAACTTGTGACAAATGAATCACAGAAGCAGATCTAGGCAAAATGCTGCTTAAAAAGTAAAGAAATAAGAAACATTGTGCTGAGTACAAAAATGTAAAGCAGCAGTACATCATTATGCAAAAAAGGAAGGGAGCTCTTGTAGTAAGAGAAACAAAACAAACCCAGCATGCAAACAATCCTTGGGCCGACATCAGCTCTAGATGGCCTGTGCAACCAGCTGACCTTTTGGTCACTGGGAGAAAACTGTTTGAGTGCACAACACCACAGACTGTTATTAGTGTTAAAAAAACCCAGTGATGACCAGGAGGCCAGGCGGAAGACAAGGCGACAGAGAGGGGTGATAGGGTGATGACTGAATTGAGGGAGCATGGGAGGAGGTCCAGTACACAAAAGGTCATGAGGCCAACATTGGCCGCAGTTGGGCGGCATGCGGGCCAACTGTGGCCGATGTAAGCCTGAAGACCTGCACACTGGGAAAGAGCTACCTGGTGAACAGTGCGAGAGGGAGTATATACATTGCATTACTTGTTGACAATACAGCAAAACACAAGCGAACACCACTTTACCCCATTTACCGCAGAAAACGACAGATACAACAATCACCCAGAAAGTTAAAAGTTGATAGTTAAATGTATGCTTTTCTAAAAAAACATTTAACATTGCCTCAAAAGCCAGAAGGTCTAAAATCACAGAAATGTATGCAAATACTGATTATTTCCAGGCGCGATCAAATAAATATTCGGAATGACAAAATCACAAGATAATTCAGTCCAATGGAAAAACAGCCAACGGAAACGCAAAAAGCAAGACACACACTTTACTGTTATGTCTCTATTGACCATTTGACTGCTGCTGACAATACTGTTCAGCAGAAAAGACGTGTAGTTATAGTTATACACTTCTTTTCACCAAGTGGTATAACCAGTAGTGGTCATGTGGTTAAATTACATTATCAGAAACGGGAAATATTGCAAAAGAATATTGCAAATAAAGAATACTTTGCAAGGCTTGAGCTTTATGTTGTTTGCTGTAGAGTGACACCACAAAATAACAGTAACAGCTGAAAGTATCCTAAATAGTAATAACAGATGATAATCAATTTAACTCCTTACGCCCTGAGGATGAAATTATCAATTTTTTTTTTGTAGACATCGTCTGAGGTTTATATTACAGTTCAGGAGACAGATCAACCATGACATTTCAAGGCTGGTGCCAGAATAGCTTGGCGCCTACAGGCGCCAAGCTATTCTGGCACCAACCTTGAAATATCATGATCGATACACATCCTGTTGTAGTCTTTCAGGGCGTTATGGGTTAAAAAAATGTCCTGAGCATAGACGTTTTCTCATATCTGTAATAAAATACAAACTCACAGTACAGCAGAAATACTGAACTTAAACAGTTTATCGATACATTCTTTTTACATCCGCTATTGCAATGTGCATATGAAAGACAGAGCAAATAAGGAATATTACCTCACAAGAAGACAGTACGTAATAGGGTATACAAAATACCAATATGACCCACAAGCAGACAGTATAATCAAGATAAAAATATGTACATAACATAAATGAGAAAATTATATGAGATATTAACATAGATCTTTGAGGAAATTATAAGAGATATTTTAACTATTTGGCTGTCAGCAGCGGCTTTTGTCACGATGATTCTGGGAGAAATCATCATGACATAAACTGCTACTGACAGCCAAAGGGTTAAATATTATGATGCAGATCGATAAAATATGGATCACAGCAACAGCATTGTCTTTGACCTGATTCTGATGTAGGAAGAAGTCCTTTTAATCCCTCTGGTGCATGCAGGCTCTAGAAATGTTTTTAACACCTTGTGCATGCAGCCACTGGTGCTGAAAACATTAATGGTGACTACATGCAGAAGGGGGATAACTAATCCTTTCACTGCCGAGAAATAGTGAACACAATGCGACTGCAAGAGACACCGATCATCATGAATCCCTGCAGCTGTGAGGATCTAAGCCGCTTGCTGACAGCTCTGTGTATCTCTTTTCCAAGAATGATTGTGACTCTTTTGGCGCTCAACTGGCACAGATTTCAGCAACACACTCTGCATCCCTCTGGCAGTGAAGGGGTTAACTCATTCAGCCCGATGCATGTATTTCCCAAATTTTTTAGGCTTCATCTAAAGACTATAGACCTGTTGCAGGAGATGGATTGACCATGATAATTCAAAAGTAGTGCCAGATTAGCTTGGCGCCTGTCAGCACCAAGCTAATCTGGCACTACCCTTGAATTATCATGGTCGATCCATCTCCTGCTGTAGTGCGTCAGGGCTGAATGGGTTAAATGTTCAGAGCAAACTCAGTTGTGTGAAGTGGTGTCAAGGGGCAGTACCACTGTCTTTTATCTGACTGATTAATTTACTCAAAGTGCCCCGCATAAATAGCCACGAAAGTGTCGTATAGCATTGCCACCGGCAACGCTATACGACACTTTCGTAGCTCTTTAAGCAGGGCACCTTGAATGAGTTAAGGAGTACATAACTCCTTGTATAACCCATTTGTGCACCAAGCCACCAGTACTGTTTACTGTACATGTGGTTTGTGACGATTGTGGTTGTGTTGTTCTATGAGAGCATGCATGTGTTAATCGTAGGAAACGATCCGATATTTGAGCTATCATGGTTACATATCACGTACCTTTTCAGTGAGATTCTCTATTGTTTGCGCAGATTGCGGAATTGGTTTTGTTATGATACGCCAAGTTTAGTCCGGAAGCTTCTAGCAAAGTTGCACGGAGGATAGCGGTAGTAGAGCTGCTCTATTTTTAGCCATAGTTGTTCTCTGTGCACGTGAATTTAGCAGCCGTTCTTTGCGTGTTATGAAAGGTCGTGAATGGTGTGCCATACTTTTGTGTGACATCATTAAACACTAGGATTTGGGGCTGAAATCAGCAGTCAAATTTTTGTAGACTATTGTAGTTATTCTAGAAAGTTCATTTTTTATTAACATTTATGAGTTTCAGTTACGTGGTCCGTTCTGATTGGTTGCTTTGTGTAAATTCGGTGGATTTTTCTGGAAAATTGTTTTACTATAAAAGTTGGTGCTAGAAAGCACGTGTGTACATTGTCAGGCATTGTCAGTTGTAGGGACACACAGTTTATTGTAGGTATGTGGCCCGTATAGGATGTACATTGTGAGAGACCCAGCGTAACAGTGGTGTACGTTGTGTGAGGAACTTTGTGTCGCCAGTGTTGACATTTGCAGAAGAGACATTGTATCAGTGTTGGTGCATTTGGGAATGCATTGTGTGGAGATCGCATCGCTGAATTAAAATATTGTTGGAACTGTTACTCCAGTGTAGCCTACATCCTTAAGCCACATGTGACGGGTTGCAGCTGAATGAAGTTTATTTAAAAGAACCTTACGTGCGTGCGCCTGGTGTGTTTATCATACTACGACTACGATTCCACCACGTAACATGGTTACATATACGAGGGGGGGTGGGGGGGGGGGGGGGGGGGAATATTCATAATCAGCTCAATGAGGTGGCAGGCATTCTTTTCCTGCTTAACCCTTGAGCCACCAGTACTGTTTGCAACCACCTTGTGCAAGCGGCCATCAGCAATAAACATAATAATGCACAGCAGGTGAAAAATGTTGCCATCAAATTCAGTTCGGTGAGGTGGCTGGTGTTCTTTTCTTGCTGGACGGCATTTTACCTTCATGACAAGGGCACTGTCGGTAGCGCAGGATCTTCACGCAATGGTCCCCCATCATGGATGACTCCGAAATGATGAGGTGACCCTCGGGCCCCACCGTCAAGGCGTGCAGCGTTCCGACATCATCCGTCGGCCCGACTACTTGTTTCAGGAAGATGCCTGTATCAGTGTAGACATTGACCACATGGTTTAGAGTATCGGCCACTAATATCTGCCCAAGAAACGTGACATGTATCCCTCCCGGCATGGCTGTTAGACTATCCGCGTGAGCTTTGGGTTTGAACATCCGAAGAAACTTTCCTTCAAAGTTGAAAATCTTGATGCACAAGTCAGTAGGATCGCTCACAAAGACCTCATCTGTCTCGCTAACGCAGACAGGCATTGGGCAATTTGCTGACTTTTTGTATGGACCTGTGGCAGGGACGGAAAAATGCTTGGCACGCTTGAAATCACGGTCTGTGAACATCTCGACAGTTCTGCCTACAGTGGACACAGCGATGTTGAAACTGCGATTACAGTTTATGCTGAAAGGTTCACCCCTGGTGGCAAACTCACGCAGGTACTCTCCCTCTTCGCTGAAGATCTGCAGAACAGAGGCAAAAGAATAATTACGCAATACGCAATTGCTAGTAAGCACAAGATCTGTGGGCGGACATCAGCAGTCATTGGCTCATGCACATCCAACGTCAGCAAATCACCTTGAGCTAACTGGGCATGTCTCTCTTACTTCCCAGAACAAAATGGCTCTACACTGATAAATTACCTATTTAGCCCTGATGCACTACAAAAGGAGATGGATTGGCCATGATAATTCAAGGGTAGTGCCAGATTAGCTTGGCGCCTGTTTGTGCCAAGCTAATCTGGCACTACCCTTGAATTATCATAGTCAATCCATCACCTGCACTGGTACTTAGTCATTAGGTGAAACCTCAAAAATTTGTGAAATGCAGCACTTGATTAAAACATTAGACCTTGAGGATGAAATCGTGAAATTTAGGTCTGCGTCACAGTTCAAATGACAGACTGACCCTGATATTTCAAGGGTGCTGTCAGAATAGCTTCTAACACAACCCTTGAATATCATCCACATCCTGTTATGCTATGTTAGGGCTTTATGGGTTAAAATAGTCAGCACGAGCCGGATCATCCACAATAAATAGTTCCAGAGTTTTGCCAGGCGTAAATCTAACCCTACACTTAACACATTCTACCCCAGGACCGAAATCCACAAATTTTGAAGTTGACCTCCAAAGGACTGTATCACAATTCTAGAGACAGAGCAAGCATGATAGCTTGGCATGTATGGGCACCAAACTATTCTGGCACCACCCTTTAACTACCCTGCTTGATCCATGTCTTGTTGTGGTGTGTCATGGCAGAATGAGTTAAAACACTGAATTATTATGAATAATCCATCTTCCACAGCATTTTGCTGAGCAAATACACACATTTTTAGAGACAGCAACGACAATGCCCTCAAGGCTCACATGCATGGCGACTGTCATAATTATTTCTCTAACCTTCTGTGATGCTGACTTTCAAAAGGTCACTCACGTGTTGAAGTGTTCTGCAATTACTTAGTTGGCCATAGTACATGTACCTGCAAAACCAAATGAAACTGTAGTAGGGACCCACCTGAACTCTATAGTTCTTCCTGTCAGTCACAGCGAGGTCTCCATTTGGCAGTTCCACCACATCAGTTGGTTCACTGAATTCACCTGGCCCTGAACCAAACTTTCCGATAGCTTTCTTGAAGACGCCAAACTGGTTAAGGATCTGGATGCGATGGTTCTGGCTGTCAGCCACCACTATATCACACTCCAATGTAGTACAGAGGCCTCGCGGGTAATTGAAATTCCCATTACCTGGTCCCTTTTCTCCGACTTTATACAGCAGTTTGTCCATTCTGAAGAAAGAAAAGAAAAAAGTAAAGAAAAACAAATAAAAAAATTATACTGACATCTCATTTGGTATACATCTAACAATCTGCACCTATTCTTCTGTTATTCAGCTCTAAAATATTGTTTATTTCAGATTGTTTCTTCTTATTTTGCGGTTTTGTTTTTCCTCTCCACAGGTAGTGTTAATCATGTATGTTGCAATAACATGGGAAGAGTCATCAATTTGACGACAGCATCCAGTGGGCTTTTTGACGCTTTATCTAAATCAGAAGTAGGTCAAACATTGCATGGACTTCACGTGTTTCTGCGGCCGCAGGCGATCATGAGAATATATGCCTCTTGATCGCAAAGACATTGACATGCACAGTTTGAGGTACTCTTCCAGTATTAACCCTTTGGCTGTTGGTAGCGGTTTTTGTCACAATGATTCTGGCAGGACTCATCACGACAAAAACCACTGACAGCTAAAGGCTAAAAGTATGACTGCTAATGCTGTGAAGAAGCGTTCTGCAGTGATCGGGGCAATCCAGTGAAAGGGTCCTTATCATAAATGGGCTATCAACCTACTGTCTGACACGTGAATCGTAGCACTGAAAAAGACTCTTCTGAGCACAATACTCATTTAACCCATTCAGCCCTGACGCACTACACCAGGAGATGGGTCGACCAAGATAATTCAAGGGTAGTGCCAGATTAGCTTGGCGCCTGTTGGCGCCAAGCTAATCTGGCACTGCCCTTGAATTATCATGGTCGATCCATCTCCTGCAACTGGTGCATAGTCATTAGATGACACCTCCAAAATTTGGGAAATACGGCCGTCGAGTTAAAAGAGTTGTAAATCTTTACTTTTTTTGAGATGATGGCTCCTCAGTCTCCGCCTTCTCGTGGCAGGCATTGACTTCATTGTAGGTGGACTTTAACCCATGGGACAGGAGCCAGACCTCCCAGTCATGGCACTCAGTGTGGTTCTTCATCACCTCGCCACGACAGTCATGCACTGTGACAAAAACATTACAAAAATAAATAAATAAAATAAAATGATCATACAAGTCTGCCTCGGTATTATGCGCTTCAGCAAAACCAGCTCACACGGGGATGCCTGATGACCAAAAAGTGTTCTAGGCAACGTCAGCCATAAACTGTGTTTTCATATATACTAATGGTCAAAACTTAAGGGCCACCCCATTTTTGTGTGTCATTGTTTATCGTCGCAAGTACACTAATAAAATACAATGTTCTTTTGATCCAAATGGGTTAAAAGTTGACCTTTGACAGTGCACTGTACAGGGAACAATAGACAACAATTCATCAATTTCCACGAACGTGTCAAATGCACGTGAAACATCGTCAGTTCTTGTGAAAAGCTGTGCGATAGTGGCAAGCGTACCAAAGGCAGGCAGGTGGAAAGACTCGGTAAAGTCGTGATGCACGTGCTAAAGGGGTCAGTCGTGAACACTGAGCACCTCTGTTTCGCTACAAATACCGGTACAGTAGGGGCATAATTGTCACTTTCCTAACCATGCCACCACGACGAAGCCTAACGCCAGTAGATCAAGGCCGGGCGCTAGCATGGCTGCAGGATGGAATTTCCGGACGAGAAGTTGGGAGACGTCTTGGGGTGTCCCATTCAGTGATCCAGAGGCTGCTGGCAATATTCCAAGAAACTGGAAGGGCAGAACGACGACTCTGCTCAGGACGCCCGCGCTGCACCAGCAGAAGGGAAGACAGATTACTCTGTGTGGCGGCTCTGCGCGACCAAACTGTCATGTCAACCAATCTGTGACGTCAACTGATGCAAGCTGTAAACGTTAACGTAAGCAGAAGCACAGTCTGCCGACATCTGCGCAAAATTGGCCTAGCTTCAAGCAGAGCAGCAGTGAGAATACCCCTCACTCCAGCTCATCGCAGAGCCCGGGTTGCCTGGTGTCGTCAACATGTGAGGTGGAACAACAGACTCCAGTGGACTCAGGTTCTGTTTACTGATGAGTCATGGTTCACCGTGTCCTTCAACGACGGCAGGGTGAGGGTCTGGAAAGGCCAGGGCGAGCGATTCACGGATGGATGCGTCCAAGAGGTGGATCGCTATGGAGGAGGCTCAGTCATGGTCTGGGCAGGCTTCAGCAGGGAAGGCAGGACCACCCTTCACGTCATCCGAGGCACCTTGACTGGGTTGCGCTATCGGGACGAGATTGTGCAGCCCCTCATTCAGCCAGCTCTCCAAGCCTTAGGCGACAATGCTGTTCTGCAGGACGACAACGCTCGACCTCATCACGCCCGTGTGGTGGATGAGTATCTTGAGCAACGGGGCATCATGAGGATGGAATGGCCAGCTTCTTCACCTGATCTGGCTCCCATCGAGCACCTCTGGGACATGCTGGGGCAACATGTAGTCAGCAACCACCCCTCCCCCCCCCCCTACCCCACCTCAAGGCGTCCCCCAGCTGACTCAGTTCCTGCATCAAGAGTGGGAAGCAATCCCACAACATGTTCTCCGAAACCTGGTCAACTCCATGCGTCAACGCTGCATTGAATGCTTGGCTGCAAACGGTGGGTACAAACGTTACTGACTGGACCAGACTTGTGTGACTTTTCAAATGAGGGGTGGGTGAACATTCTAACGTACTGCTGTTGTTACAATTGCTTGATTTACTCAAAACTTAAATGAAATTGTTACTGCATAAATTAGCAAAGTACTGACTCCAAGTAGTATTACATTATTTGTGTGGTGTTGTTGGTGCATCTGCGATAAAAAGTGGCCCTTAAGTTTTGACCATTAGTATAGTTACAGGATGGCGGTGAGGCAGGCAACACAACAAAAAAACACAACAAAAATATAGCTGAACGGCAGGTGGAAGAATGCTTCATGTCTTGCCATACATCAGCACGAAAAGCAGAATAGCACAGCTGTTCAAGTTGTTTAAAATTGTTTAAAATTTGTTGCACACTGAAAGTCATGCTCTCTTCACTGCAAAATTGCAGTAAAATCACCATTTTATAGCTCCATTGGGTGATACAAGTTTGTGACATCACTATTGCCTGCTGCTCTGGTTTTGTGCTGCTGTCACTTTGCACGTATTGAAACACTCATTCATTATTTCTATGTTCTAGATTTTTGTTGCCACCCCCCCCCAACAGTGGTTTTTGTCGCCTCAAGGGTACGGTCAGGGGGCCCTGCTTCCCCCCTCCCTCCCCCTGACCGGACCCATGGGGCGACAAGAACCACTGGCAAAGATAACTCGTAATACAAGCATTCTGTCTTCAACTGTAAAAAGTATAACAATAAGGGTGAAGTATACCCTTGAAAGAACCCCAAACTTTACGTATGACGCAGAGATTCTGGGGACGTAAATCTCCATACTTCGGACTATCCGTCAACAACCTTGCGCAAACTGCATTCGCCTGGAATTTCTCCCTCAGATATTTTTTTCAATTTAAGCCATTCTTTTGGATGAAGTTGGTAATATAGGCTGGACACAATGTGTGCATATTTAGCTATTTTTGCGTAACCTCCTCAATTTTGATTTATCCAGATTTTAATTTTTTTCACTATTTCGAATACTGTCGGTACGTGATAGGGCTTTCGCTTCAGTTGAATTTTCCTGACGTTGATATTATCTAACTTATCCAATTATTCAGTTATGTTTTGTATTTAACTGTTACCAGCGATATCAAAGAACACCTACATATAGTCCTTTCAGTTGTGCAGCCCCCTAAATTATTTATTTATTGACATATTTTTGTTTAGACGTTTGACTGAATGATGATTAGAGTATGTTTGTACTGAGAAATGTGATTGGCCGAAGTTTTATTTGGGGGAGAACACTTTGCTTAGCAAGTAACATTGTCATCATGACATGTAATAAGGGAGTCTACTTATCACATGTTACCATGGTACACTCCTGTTGCCTTGAGAATGGGTGACCAGGGATAAAAATTCAATGGAGCCAGGCCAATGAGAAAAAGTGTAAAGAGACTGAAAGAAGACAAGTAAACTTGGCAACTGCGAGGACTATTCTGGCACTACCCTTGAATTATCATAGCCACTGTATCTCCTGCAACTTGTATTCAGACAAAACCAAAGTGTGGACAAAACATAACGACAAGCATGCACATAGAAGAAAAGCGTCAATTCAGACTGACAAAAAAATATACCTGGACGATCCTCTCGGTCTCGAAACATTTTGCGGCCAGCCTCATGGCACAGCTCTCTGCACGTTGGCACCCTGATGCGTGGTGTGATTGGTGTATAGCCTATGCTGTACAAACGGTACTTTGACTGGTAGTCCACCATGGTTGCATGTACAGTGTTAACCAACAGACTGAAAGCAAAATGATAAATATGTACAGTCACAAGTCTGCAAGCATCTCACCATAGTGTTAACCCATTCAGATCTGGCAGAATTATACAGCAGACGGAATCACCATGATAGTTTAATGGTGGTGACAGAACACCTTAGCACCTCTAGGCACCAAGCTATTCTGGCACCACCCTTGAACTATCATGGTCAATTTACTTCCTGGGATGTTACATTGTTTGGGTACAGTAATAACCCTACCTATACCTGACTGAAATCCCTGCACTGGTGTAACTATAGTCTGTTACCTTACATCCTGGCGCAGTGCTGATGAATCAATAATCAATGAGTCAATAATTCAAGGGTAGTGCCAGATTAGCTTGGCGCCTTCAGGTGCCAAGCTAATCTGACACTACACTTGAATTCTCATGGTCAATCCATCTCAACCTGGTATATAGTCATTAGGCAACACCTTAAATATTTGAGAAATGGGACCTTGGGGCTAAAAGGGTTTAAAAAAAAGACCCATCTGTTCCCACACTGAAACAAAGCATGTAAAGAAAGATGACATTTCATGGGTGGGACAGAAAAAAAAGTTAAATCCTTGAAAAAAGTTGAATCCTGAAGCGGGGGTCTGGGGGCACTTTTTAAGTGAAAAAAAAACAAACAAACAAAAAAACGGATTTTTTTTGTTTTGAATCTGGAAATCCGGCTGTAGCTGGAAAAGTCCCACCCATGATATTTTCTACTTTCAAAACCAAAGGGAAACATTGATCTTTATACAAGGTCACCACGAACAGCATGGGTGGTAAATGTCACAGTGTAAGAGATCAAAGAAAATAGTCGAGTCATGGCACCAAATCAACAGGGAACAAAAGACATTGTAGACTTTGCTTATAATGGCAGCATTTTGCTGGTGTCAGTGCAGGTGCTTTATACCTTGTCAACCGTTTGATAGCTTGCTCTGTTCCATGGATTATGTAATGACTTTTCTGTAAATGACCCAGGTTATGTGATGCCAGATTAACCCATATCATACTTTGGCTAAAAGCTTCAAATTTGTACACTGCCATATGCAAGCTACATTATAGTACTTACAGACAAGATATAGACCAATGGCTTTAGTTCAAGGGTGGTGCCAGCATAGCTTGGCACCAAGAGGCGCCAAGCTATTCTGGCACTACCCTTGAACTATTTTAGTCACACTTACTTCACACACTATTCCGATTGATAAGGGTTAACTGATGTTTTGTCATCAAACCTCATCTCTAGTCAAATTTTTCCAACACCTTTCTCTCTCTCCGAAGTGGGTGTAAATTTATGACAGTGTTTTAGACAAAACATTTCCTTGTTCTGTAACTGTGAAACAGGCACAAATATTGTCTGCTGTTATACCCTAGACCTGCCTAGGACCCAAGTAATCAGATGGCTATATTCGTAGGGCTATACTCGTCGGGGTTTAAACCCCGGAGACCGCTGCGGTGGCCAGGCAGGCCTAGCCAGAGGCACCGAAACAGCAGCTGGCTCCCAACACCTTTCTCCCTCCCCCCCCCCCCCCCCTTCCCCAACCAACCCACCCTTCCCCAGTTAGCAACCAGAAGTAAGAAGTAAGTTAGTTACTTTTTTTTTTTTTTGTTGCTGCTCACCACCAGCAACCCTGCAATAATAGTCAATTGGTTGACCGTGGCAGGGAAATCAGAAGGAGAAAGAAGAAGAAATAAGAATTTATATTTTTGATTACGTAAAACACGTACGCGTCAGTCTTGATCGCATCCTTTCCATCACTTATAAACACTTCATGCGACACCTAACAAAACCGAACGAATCACCCCAATTGTCTAACATGTTCAACTGAGTACCGGTACCTGATGAAACCTCGTATTCTTGAGCCCACCTCAGCTGTTTACATCCCGCCCATGGGCGCCGCCATCTTTCCTCCCTCTAGCAACCTGGTTGGTTACGGGTCCGTCTTTTAACCCCAAAGGAAGTGAAGCTGTACCCAAATGATACCTCAATAAACAAAAATTGTAACCAAATAAACCAAAGCGATCTTGTGAGTATGGTGTACGTGTGTCTGGTGTCATACTGTCGGACAGTGTGTGTGTGTGTGTGTGTGTGTGTGTGTGCATGCGTGCGTGCATTTGTCTCAGTGGTGTGTGTGGGCATCAATGTCATGCAGTATCAGTGTACTGTTTGTGTGTCCGTTAAGTGTGTGTGCATGCACACCCCTGTCTTGTTGTACACATGCAGGCATAATTATGCAGGCATTCTTTCTCGGTTGGGTACTTCTTTATAATTATATGTGCCTTGGTGACCATCAACATAGATAATTGGGTGGGTGGATGGCTGTGCAAACACTGAAATGTGTGTCCGTCAGGTGTGTGCATGGTGTGTGTGGGCATGTGTGCTAATGTGTCCTATTATGCTATTATGTGTGCCCAGTGAGTGTGTGTGTTAGTGTGAGTGCACACACAGACATGAATGCACGCTGGCAACAGATGGAGGCACGTTTACAAAAACACAAACATGACACACATACACATATGTGAACAAGCACCCATCCACACACCTAGGGATACACTAGTACTCGTGCCCACACACACCATGCACACATATCTGACTGCTGCACCAGCGTGCACACCCACCTATGCACCCATCTTCATCTATGGTGACAGTCACGCCCAAGGCACATGCACACCAGACAGACAAGCGCACACACATCTACACACACAAGCAACAATACTGCATAACACTGATGTCCACATACCCCCACCACCGAGACGGATGCAAACGCGCATATACACACATTGTCCGACCGACCGACACACCAGACACTACATTTACAGTGTTATTCGGGTTTATTTGGTCATTTGGGCCAAAAGACGGACCGCAAGATACGATCACTTCCGGTAAGTTGTTTCCCTTTTTGTCATGGCACTTTACATAGTTCTAATTGTGACTGTAGAACCAAATTTTCTTTAAAAAAAAAAAAAAGGAAAAAAAAAAAAGATTCTTTTAGACAGTTCAAAGTATTTCTCCTTGTAAATGGACATGATAGTTGAACTGAGTCTGTTAACTCGTACAGAAAACGGTTAGTATAGTGTAGATTAAAAAAAAAAAAATGTTATAGTCTCTGAATTACTTTATCTTTTGCAGAGGGAATTGATATGACTTGAGACCTGAGAATTATTTTGGGCTTGGAAATGTTTGGGGCGCATCACATTTTGTTTCAAGTCATGCAGCTCACCAAAGGTAAGGAGTCGGCTTGCACAAGGCATAAAGTGAGTTTGCCCAAGTTTTCTCATCAGGCTCACCTGTGTGACTAGGTATTTTGGTCTTATACCATACTGATGAGCACTAGTTTACAAAAGCAGGTCATTGCAGGCAAGTCTTCCTTTTTCTCCCTCAGTTCACATAAAACACACATACACACACACACTGAAAATTTGACAATTTATTTATTCCGAAAACATGAGTATAATAATAATAATAGTTATACCCTGACTGTTCTAAGTACCATGCCCATGTATTTATTTACAATATAAATGCAATTACATGAATAAAAATGCCTCTTAAAAACTTAGGCATGACAAAATAAGTATCATAAGCCGTTCCTAAAAAAAATAAATCTTTTTCATTAGTGACATAAAAATCAGCTTTCTTTTGTTCAACACCCTTGTGCCTGCAGCCACTGTCACTATGAAAAGCACCAGTGGCTGCATTGGAGGATTAACTCATTCAAGGCATCCCACATCAATAGCTGCCAGCAGAAATGCTACATGACACTTTCACAGTAATTAATGCAAAGGTGCCATGAAGTACACAGTTGTTACAAGCGTGTAGCTAGTGTGTGTCACAATTACATGTAAAACACCTCTATCTGAACTGATAGATGGCATAATCCATAACTTAATCCATTGATACATCATTCTATTTAATCCTTTGGCTGTCCGTAGCACTCTATGTCGAGGCGATTCCTGCAGGAATCAACTTGACAAAAAGTACTACCAACAGCAAAAGGGTTAGGAGGAGACAAATCTACCATGTTCAAAAGTGGTGCCAGAATATCATTGAACTATTGTGGTGTACTTGTCTCCTGAATATGGATACAGATTTCAAAGAACGACTCCCAAATTTATGTATTTTGGCCATAGGACAACAACCCCAAAAGAGGACTAAACAAGTGTAACAATGCTGATATGGAATAGAGGTATATCATATACCAAAGAAAAAATGTCTATGTACGTGTATAATGAAAAAAAAAACACCCGCGATTTTGTTTGATGTATCAGAACATTAAAAAAATCAATAATGTATAAATAGGGATTCATAATCTTTTGATTTAATCACATAAAAGGCATGCTCAATTAATAAACAGAAAATATATAATCATGTTGTCCTTTGATTTTTACTGATATGAAACATAAAAACAAATAGCAAACAAAAACAGCTGTCCAGCCTTACAAAAAATAAACTGTCACAACCATAAAAGCTGCCAAAAAGTTATCACACTACAGACTTCAGGACACACATTGCAAAAAGAGAGCTCACTAATCATTTCTAGCATAAGATTAGTTTGACAGTTCAAAAGAAGTAATATATGGACACAAACATGTATGTAAACATGTACCTACAACATTACTTTAATAAAGCTCATGTGGACTGGGCCCTTTAGCCTTAATGTATATATGGCAAAACAATGTTACATAATGCAGCCTTAACCCATTTAGCTCCATGGGTGCATTTCCCAAAATTTTGCAAGTGTTATTTAACAACTATGTACCAGTTGCAGGAGATTGACAGACCATGATAATTCAAGGGTAGTACCAGATTAGCTTGGCACCTTCAGGCGCCAAGCTAATCTGGCACTACCCTTGAATTATCATGTCAGTCAATCTCCTGCTGCTGGGCTTTGGGGCTAAATGGGTTAACCTTCGCCGTACTACATAACAAAATAATGTAGGCATTACTTTGTGGGTGTCTGCATGCTCACCCATACTTTTTGTGTGGGTCTTTAACATGTACATTGATGGTGTGAACACACACCACGGTTTGATACAGGCAGTTATGTAGGTCACTTGAATAAAGAAAATCCATGACACTACAGACAGCCAACAGTCCTTGAACATAAGTATTTGTATTACAGGATTGTGGATAAAGTCATGAAGTGATGTTCATATATTTGGACAAATGACCGAAATAAGTACAGAAAAACACCAATATCTATGGACTCAAAACATACAACAATATAATCAAAACAAGTTCATAAACCATCTTTATGATACACTAACAAATCTGTGAAAGAAACGTTTGCTGGAAAATTAGGATGGCTGAAAATTCATGGTACACATAATGACTTATTTCCATGATTTCAGGATGAAAATATCCACAAATCATGAACAAAACTGCAAACTAGAGGCCAACCTTGCAAAGAAATGAAACAGTTAACCCTTTGGTTGCTGGCAGTACCTTTTCTTGCAATGATTCTTACAGAAATCATCACGAAAAGTGCTACTGACGGTGAAAAGGTTAAGTATCTCTTGCAGTTCTCTTCCACTTCCAGTGACAACAGTAGAAGATGGATGGACCATCACAAAACCTGCTTCGACTGTGGGAGAGGAATGGGCTAAACAATGCACACTGACTAATAAAATCCATCCCTGAGCAACAACTTCTGTCATTCCATGTGCCACAAATCCAGCATCAAAATTTGACGCAAAGTCAGCACTTACACTTTTCCATGAAAATGTGTACTTACATAAATGCTGTATGCCTCTTGTACTCTAATGTGAAACACAGCTATAAAACAAGAGAGAACAAGTGTTCATCTTCAGGCTTTATACTCCAAAGCAACCAATACCAGCAAAGCCCTCATGGCTCACATGCATGGCTGACAGCCAGTTGTACGACCTCTCACCTTGACCTCAGGTCACTGACTTGTTCAAGTGTCTTGATATAATTACAGAGGTTTGTCGTAGTACAAATACACCTGACAAGGCCTCCCTTCTATCAACATGAATGTTGCACATGTATTGACCTCCTTGGACCTTTAACAGTAGTCGACTAATTTAGCAGGCACTGAAAGGTATCATCATTTATTCTTGATGCAAGTCTGATTTAAATTTATTTTTAAATTGCCAGAAAAAAATGGACCTTTTACAAACACTTGTCAACCTCTGGCATACTATAGTGGACAGTGTGGTTTCCGCTGAAATTTCAGATGGCCACTTAGGCCACCTAGTGGGGTCAAAGGGCAGCATTCCTGTGGGGGTCCAGCCCCCGAAAAAAAATGAATTTTCACAATTTTTATGCTGTTTGAAGAGGTCTTCTGCGAGTACTCTCTGCTAAAACACACATGCATGTATGAGGAAATACACCTGATCTACTGAATAAAATGATATTTGACTACAAAAAATACAACCAACTACAATTTTTAAGAAACCTATGTATAAATTATTCTGCTCTTTTATTTACCAAATAGGAAATAAATGAAATATGAATTTTTTTCTAAAATGTATTTTTTCGAAAAATACTTACCGATGCCACTACTACAAGGAACATCTACTTAGCTTACTTAATTTTAGCCCAAAACTTACGATGTGTACCTGTAGCGCCAAGGGAGGCAACCTAAGGGCACCGTGACCCAGTACCCCAAGTAGCCTCCCGTCCCACCCCATAAACGCCAGTTTATTCGCTTAGCTGACTAGCGGCAAGCGGTGCAGGTGGGAGGGCCGTCCGAGTAATGGCATCGGTAAGTATTTTTCGAAAAAATACATTTTAGAGAAAAATTAATTTGTTTCCTCAAAAACATTACCGATGCCATTACTACAAGGAAGAATAGCGAAAAGGAGGTGGGTGCAGCGGAAAAACCCGTGACCCGACCAAGCTAGCTAGACCCGCCCTGCCCAGAGCAATTAGTTATTTATTTGGGTTTAATGCCGAGCAGGTGACTAAGGCCATCTCACGGCGGAATGGGTAAAAATCTGGTCAGCCAGACTAAAAGCAAGGTCTTAAGACAAGATGTAAATATAGCTTAAAAATGTCAGGCTAAAATGTCGCACAAGTCTTTAAACGAAACGTATACAGACTCTCAAAAAGGGAAAATAAAAAATATTCACATAGTCTATGAATGCTCAGATCTTGTTAAAAATATTGCATTCTCTCAAGAAATTGAAGATTTTGTCCGGGGGAACATCCCAGAACAAAACCTTCAAGGAGTCTGCTGTGAAGTGTTTATATCTCGTGTCAATTAGATCAGCACAATACAGCAAAAAGTGTCGAACAGAAAACTGCTCATCACAGGCAAAACACCATGGATGCTCATCCTGTTTAAGTAAGTAAGAGTGCGTAACATACGTGTGCGCGATGTGGAGCCGAGCAAGGACAGTCTCCTCACGGCGGCTGCCACAGCGGAAAGGTAGACTGTCGGACACCATAGGAAGAGCTTCATGAAGCTTGTTCCCTTCCTCTTTGTCCCACTCGGACTGCCACTCACGGGCTATGTATGCACTAATCACAGGTTTAAAATCACTATAAACAGTCTGTGTGTCAGGGACAGGATCACTGCGGGCACTGTTGGCAGCAGAATCTGCGATTCTGTTGCCTTCGATGCCCACATGGCCTGGGACCCAAATAAAAATGATGTCATAATATTCCTTCATCAAGTCTGGGTAGAGCTCTCTAATCTGCACCAGCAGTCGATGGTCTGTTCCTGCGCCCTGAAGGGCCTGCAGGCCTGCCCGGAGCAAACTCCCGATAATTTTAGTTAAGAGTTACCAACGACCAACGGCACCGAGGGTGCCGGGAGGGAGTGTTGCGCCGCGGCGATGTCCCCCACCAGGGCCAGGTTATCTCGCTGGCCAGCCAGGTTTCAGAGGTAGAATCGGGTGAAGGTCGACTCTGTGCACCAGCCCACAGCCGCCACAATGTCTCTGACAGCACATTTGCAGTCGAAGGCGATGCTTGCGGCGTAGCCTCTGACCTCATGTGCCCTGATGTGTAGTCGCTTGGCAGCATCGGGGCACAGGTCCTTGTATGCGAAGCGTATCACCCATCGGAGCCAGGACGGAATCGTCTGGGCCGAGATGTCGGATCTACCTTGGGACAGAGGAAGAAAAAGGCGGGGGCGTGACCTGCGGAGCAGCTTGGTACGGCGCAGGCACACGCGTAAGGCTCTCACCGGGTCCCGTTGTCTGGCTTCCCGGATCAGGCTTATCCCCTTCAGCGGCCGTACGGTGATCACCTGGGGGGCGGACAATGGGACTGTGTCTTGGCCAGGAAGGCAGGGTCCATCAGTAGCTGCACAGAGCTGTCCGTCCTGAACTGCAGCAGGAGGGGCGTGTGCAGCTCACTCACTCTGGAGGCCATGGCAAGGGTGAGAAGAAGCAAGTCTTCCGCGTTACGTCAGCCACCAGGTCAGCGACGTCTTCGCACTTGCCGGGGTCCGAGCGGCCCAAGGGTCGGGACGTGTCGGCAATCAGGTGAGGTAGCCCCTGATGGTGATCGGTGCCTAGTGCTGCTCAGTGAAAGCCAGAGGAAGAACTCAGCCAGCTGGGGGGATGTCAGATCGGCAGGTGTGAGGTGTCGGTCATTGCACCAAGACTCCATGATTCGCCACGTTCCTTCGTAGCCTCGAAGGGTCGAGGGTCAGCGGCCCGCAGAGATAGCTTCCACTGCTGCACTCGAGAAGCGGCTAGCAGCGAGGGCGTGCCCCACCATCTCCAGGCATGTAGTAGGAGTCACTCGGGACACGGAAGGTATAGCGCCTGCCGTGGTTGCTTGAGCATCGAGCGTGGTGTGGGGAGCTGCAGAGGGGGGTCCGGTGGCGAGGTGCAGAAGGAGGGGAGCTGGGAGGCTCGGTGGCCCAAGACTTGGTCCAGCAGAACGGACCACTAGCAATCGAATCGCGTAGCATCCCTAAAGCTTGTGCAGGACCTGGGGACCAGCACCGTGGACGGGGAGGGATACGCGATGAAACCTTCCAAGGAGATGGGGAGCGCATCTACTGCCCAGGCTAGGGGGGTCGGAATGGGCAAGACGAAGAGGGGCAGCTGGCGGTTCCACCTCGTCGTGAAGAGGTCGACCAGAGGAGACTCCCACGCCATACAGATCAACTGAAAGGTGTCCGGACGTAGTGCCCAATTGGTGTCGAGAAGCTGTCCAGGCCGCGAGAGGGAGACTGCAAGGCCATACAGATGTTCCGGGACACGGCTCGCTCGGAGACAGATGTCGCGATCTTCGCCCCACCGGAGGAGCTGGTAGAGAAGATAGCAGAGGGTGGGGAAGCAAGGCCCGCCCTGCTTCTGGGTGTAGGAGAACGCAGCGGCACTGATGGAGGACGAGCAGTTCCTGGCGTCCGAGAGTGGTTTCCCAGGTGAAGAGGGCTTGCCAACCCGCGTGCAGCTCCAACCAGTTGATACATTATTCCGTGATGTCCATGGTCCAGCTGCTGGAACCTGGAGAATGTCAGCAGCAGGAGCGCGTGCCAGCCGGGGCAGCTAGCGTTGACGCAGAGGGACAACTGTGGGGGCGAAGAGTAGAGAGGTACTCTGGTCGCGAGTCATTGGGATCCGCCCAAAGGAGAAGGTGGGGGAGGGGCACCGGAAGCACTGGTAGTCGAGTCTCGAAGTCGCCAGCTGAGAGTCGCCAGTGAACAAGTAGGGGCAGTTGAAGCGGACGAGAGTAGAGAGGGCCATGGGGGAGTAGGTCCGCTGCCGCACGCATCAGGCCCAGGAGCTGCAACCACACTGGCGGAGACCGACTCCTGTAGAAACACTAACCGAGGCCAGGTTCGCCAACTTCCGTATCCGCGGTTTTGGTAGTCTCACCAGGTTGAGGTTGGTCCGGAACTCCATGCCCAGGTGAACGAAGCAGCGAGACAGGTTGAGGTCCGACCTGCTCATGTTGACCATGAAGCCACGCCTGTCAAGACGGTCCAGCAAGGCGTCACGGGCCTTCTCCAAGGCGGCCGCCGATTGGTTGCGCAGGGGCAGATCGTCTAGGAATTCAAAGGTGGCTCGGGGATGTCCATCTGGCCGTGGCGACGACGCCGTCCATAAGTGGGAGAAAGCTCAGGGGCTGAGGTAGAGGCCGAAAGGGAGAGCCCGAAACTGGTAGACCACACCGCCGAAGGTGAAGCGCCAAAGGTGTCTGGAGGCCGGGGAAACGGGCACAAGCCAGAAGCGAGTGAAGGTCCAGGCCGACGGCAAAGTCCATGGGTTGCACTGGGGCCCGAAGGGCTCTGGCGGTCTCCATGCAAAGGGTCGGCGCGGAGATGAACCTGTTCAGTGCGAAGAGGTCGAAGATTGGGTGCCACTTGCTTCCAAGCTTGGGAACCAGAAGGAGGCGGCTGTAGAAGGCCGGGGAGTCGTGACGCGTAACCACATCCATGGCGTCCTTCTGCAACAGCGCGGCAATCTCTCCTAGAGCGGCTGCCTGAGCCAGTCCGAAGAGACGGAAGTCCACACAGGGCTGCGACACAGGGGGCGGCCGGGGATGGAGGGCGGGCGGGGACGTCAGGAGGCAGGGGCGGGCAGCCATGCCTGGAGGGCGGGCGAGAGGAGGGTCTAACAGTCCACAGGGTGAGACACAGGGGCTTGCGGGTGGCTGAAACTGGGTGGAGACAAAGCGGGTGGGCCAGAGGTCCCTGGACGCGTCCTTCACCGTCTGCCAGGTAGGATCGAACGTAGCGATTTGCCGATAGGGGCCAGATGCAGCTGTCTGCGTAGGTTCGGCGGCATCGGGCATGGTGTTGACGCAAGCTCGGGTGGCTAGGCCTAAGGTGAGGACGTCTCCTAACAGTGGTGTGTAACTTGGGTGCCAGGCCTCCTCCACACGAGAGACGACATCTTGCGTAACCATGTCGAGTAATCCTGCACAGGCGAGGGTGTTGCGGAAGAGGGACGCCATCTGATCCAGACTGGGTGGGAAGCAACACCGCGAAGCGTGAAGTACATCTGCGCGTAGTTGTGCCGGGGGGTCCACCGCCGGGAGGGCAGTAGCGAAGCTCTGCGAGTAGGAGATAACCAAGACAGCCAGGCAATGGGCATTGGAGAAGAAGAAGAAGAAGAACCCATCCACGCCAGATCCCTGCAGTAGGAGATCAGAGAAGGCGTCACGAAGATCCCGGAACCGAGAGGGTTGCGGCAAGGACTTGAACCTCCTGGACTGATGAACAGCATCCACAAGGCCGAGAGCGTCCTCTTGGGTAGTGGGGAAGGGGCAGGCTCCCGGGGGAGAGATGAAGCGACAAGGCGCGCCACCACAACCAGGGAGCGAAGAGTCTCAGACCTAGCCGTCAGAGGGCCGTCAGCGACGGAGCATCCAACGAGCATGCGGGTGGGGAGGCCAAACGGCTAAGGAGCGCTGAAGCGGAATCGTCCGGGAAACACTGAGGGCGTCATCATCCTCGGGAGGCCGGCACTGAGGGAGCAAGGCGGCGGGCTCCGCCGCGAGGAGGCACGAATCCGAGGAGAGTGACAGTGAGGGGGCGAGCAGGAATCCTCCGAGACCTGCGGGGAAGTCTGCGGCCAAGGTGTCCAGGAAACAAGGAGCCCAAAGCAGACCTGGTCGCCAGGTGGGGAGCGCAGGAACGATGAGCAGAGACTGACGAGTGGGGCGGGCCATAACGCTGAGGGTCCGGGAACGTAAAGCCGCGGAACTGCTGGCGGGAGACCATAGTCCGTGAAGAACGCGTCGACCTGGGCTCCCAGAGAAGAACCACAGAAGTAACAACAGTTCAAAGCACCCGAGTGCAAAACACACTGCCGGGAACCGAGGCTCCAAGTCGCAGGCACAACCGGCGCAAAACCCCACACGGCCGTAGGGAAAACTGCAGAGGGCAAACACACGTCTGCGCTACACATCCTGCGCGCTTCAGAGAGCACGAGAGAAGAAGAAGCACACAAAGAACAACAGTCCAATGGCGCCTGGGCAAGGCTATGAGCACACAGTCTCTCAGGGCGCAGGGAACACGGCGCACAACACCAGCTGTAATAAGCACACAAGAGGCAAAGTCCAAGCCTTCGAGGCCAGCAAGAAATAACCAAGTCTTGTAGGTCGCAGGTACAACCGGTGCAGAACCCTACACAGCCGTAGGCTCAACACCGCAGTAGGCTAACACACATCTTAACTCCATAAGCTAAGAGAATAAACTGGCGTGTCTGCACAGGGCAGTTACCTGTGTGGGGTGGGACAGGAGGCTACTCGGGGTACTGGGTCACGGTGCCCCTAGGTTGCCTCCCTTGGCCCTACAGGTACACTTCGTAAGTTTTTGCCTAAAATTAAGTAAGCTAAGTAGATGTTCCTTGTAGTAATGGCATCAGTAATGTTTTTGAGGAAACAAATGTACTTTGCTGAACATCAACAAGACTTTCTCAGGACTTGCCTCCACTGCTTGTGAAAACTGTAAAGACATGATTGATAGGCGTGCTTTTTGTCCAACCAATCCAAAGCCATTTGTTTTTGGCTAATCTGTCAATATATGATGTCTCTCCGCCCTGTGAAACAATATCTGTCCTCTGTGACATGGCACATGTACAGACAGATAAAGAGCCCAAGAAAATCATAAGTCAGCAGCTTCGGAATTGTAATAGCCTTGATCTTTCCTTCCTGTATTGTGCCCCTTGCTCATGCAGTCATTTATGTGAATACGTGCACAAGCCTGCAATAAAGACTGGTTCCCCGGATGAGTTCCTAATGTATTTTTTTACATATGGAAATAAAGTTCTATCTTATCTTAACCTCACAGACCCGTTCCCGTTCGCCACGTGGATTTTTCTTCGCAGAAATGAGCAAAATGGCTATTTTGATTTCACGGAAATCTGCAAAAAAGCAGAAAAGTAGCATGCCTGTAACCTGCAACATTGCCATGTCACAGGGGCTGGCCAAATTAATACGCATTGGAATATGTGTGCACCAATTTTGGCTTTGAAACTGAAAATAGTATTTGAGAAAACATGACTTTTGTCAAAATATGGCAATTTTTACCTATTTATTGACCTTTTGTGACCTTGACCTTTGAGAGAAATCGTCAAGGTTTGGTATGTCTAGAAAGGTGCATGTATTGCCATAAATGTCCCTGTTGCAAGTTTGAAGTCTATGGTTTGAACAGTCTCTGTGAAATGCCAACATTAAGTTTGCCACAGACAGATGGACGCTAGACACTGGCCACTGGATGGCCCATTCCACAGACTCACATTTGCTATCACAAGTGAGCCAAAAATTGACATAAAATAAAAAGAAACAGTTATTCAGAGGAAACTATCAAATCTATCAACAACAGACAATCAATAAATTTCACGGATTGTCCATTCACCATCTAGTCCACACGTGTACACTGCAGAACAAGTGCAGTTCTTGTAAAGTCACTGTAACAATAATTCATCTAACCCACTTATGCATGCAACCACTGGTAATGTACACAGTACCGATGGCTGCATGAACAAGTCACTGTAACAATAATTCCTTTAAAGTCACTGTAACAATAATTCCTTTGGCACAACATAGTCCACAGGTCTGGAGTTCGGCCCTGAGGCATGTCTGTATCTGGCCTGCACTGTGAAGCGGTAGGTCCTGGCAGGGAGAAGCGCATGAGACGTGACGGTCAACTCATCACCTGGAACATGTGTCCTTACAGTCTCGTCCGCCTCCATGTCCTTGCGAACAATCATGTAGTCTGCAAAATCACAGAAAAGTGAGTACCAGTAAACAGACAGCGGACCAGATGGATGATTAAATCATGAGCGACAACTGGCAATTGTGAGAGTCAAGCGCCATCCACGTGCTCATAAGTAAACAATTCTTTCTTTTATTTTCCAAGCATTTTGCAGCTTCTCCTGCAATTTAATTGTGAAATGTCTAATTTTTGCATTGTCATTTGTAAGGAATAATTAGATTCGAAAATACAGCTATTACCATACAACACATTTTAGAAACGATTAAAAATTCCCACAGACCTATCTTATATGTGTCTTATGTCCTTTTATTATGCGCAACACAAAGACAATTTCCTAATGTATTTTTTTACATATGGCAATATAGTTCTGTCTCTCTATCTCTTAACCCTTTTAGTCCCACAGGTGCATTTCCCAAATTTTGGAAGTGTTACTTAACTAATATATACCAGTTGCAGGAGGTGGATCGACGATGATAATTCAAGGGTAGTGCCAGATTAGCTTGGCGCCTGAAGGCGCCAAGCTAATCTGGCACTACCCTTGAATTATCATCATCAATCAATCTCATTGTGTAGGGTGCTGGGGCTAAAAGTGTTAAAATGTATTTTTCTCTAAAAATACTTACTGATGGCATTACTAATAGGAAGGTACGCTTAGCTTACCAATTTCAGCCCAAAAAAACGTTGTATATACATCACAACCAGGGGGGCGACTCTAGGGAGCCGTTACCAGGAAAACCTGGGTTGCCTACCCTGCCTCCCTATCCGGTCAGGTGCCTGGCAGTACCCGCCAGTCTTTGCCTTAGCTCAACAGCGGCAAGCGGGGCAGGAGGGAGGGACCTCTGAGTAGTGCCATCGGTAAGTATTTTTTGAGAAAATACATTTTAGAGAAAAATACATTATTTTCTCAAAACTCTTACTGATGGCATTACTAATAGGAAGAATTGCCAATAGGAGGAGGGTGCCACCCCCTATGCATCTCCCACGTGTTCACTTTGCCAGGAAAAAACGCACTGCATCATGCGTTAACCATCAAGCCCCCCCCCCCCCCCCCCCTCCCCCCCCCCCCCATGCGCCCACTCCCGACAATTTCAGCTAGGCATGACCTATAGCCCTCGCGCTGGGACCATACGGCGTTGAGGCGCGTCCCCTGGGTGGTGGATAGGGGGTCCCTCGTGAGAGGGGTGCACCGAATGAAATAAGGTGCCGTGAACCAACATGGTCTAAGGGAAGGTGACCCCGACAGAAAACCCCTGGTCCTCCTAGTAAGGGGGTTGGGCGTGGGGGTAGCTTCCCCACCCTGCAAAAAAGGAAATAGCTACAAAAACGCCGACGAAAAGACTAACAGTAATTCCTTTCCTGGAGGAGGAAGGTTCTTCTACTAGAAGACTTATGACGTCCTGTGGTGAAAGCCGGAAGTCTTCGGAAGCCACAGGACCGAGCCGCCTCTCTCTATCCAGGGATACAACCATGGGCACATGGAACGTCAAGACCATGTACCAGAGCGGCAAGGCCGCCCAGATAGCAGCGGAAATGCAAAAGTACAACCTTTCCCTGCTAGGCATCAGTGAAGCCAGATGGACGCAGTCTGGCCAGAAAAGGCTGTTAAGTGGGGAGATGATTCTGTATTCAGGTCATGAAGAGGAGAATGCCCCCCCATACAGAAGGAGTAGCACTCATGCTGTCACCAGTGGCACAGAGAGCGCTGATGGGCTGGGAACCTCTTGGGCCAAGAATTATAACAGCAGCCTTTGGCTTTAGAACCAAGAAAAAGCTCAAGCTGAACGTCATCCAGTGTTATGCGCCCACCAATGACAGTGACGAGGAAGAGAAACAAGAGTTCTACGACCGACTCCAGAGTGCCGTGGACAAATGTGCGGAGCGAGACATCACCATCGTCATGGGCGATTTTAATGCCAAAATAGGGGAGGACAACACCGGATATGAAGAGGTGATGGGGAGACAGGGACTAGGCTCGGAGATGAGTGAGAACGGGGAGAGGTTTGTAGACTTTTGTGCTCTAAACCGACTTGTCATTGGAGGCAGCATCTTCCCACACAGAAGAATACACAAAGCAACTTGGGTCTCACCTGACCGTACAACAGAGAACCAAATAGACCATATCTGCATTAGCAAGAAATTTAGAAGATCCCTTCAAGATGTTCGAGTGAGGAGGGGAGCAGATGTCGCCTCAGACCACCATCTGTTTACCTTAAGAATGAAGCTCAAGCTAAAGAAAAGCCGCACAGAGACAACAAGAAGACAGCGCTATAATGTAGGCCTCCTGAGAGAAACTGGAGTTAGAGAAGAGTTCAAACTGGTGCTGTCCAACCGGTTTCAAGCGCTACAGGAGCTAGTAAATGAAGAGGAGGCGGTCACCACAGAGCAGCAGTGGAAGGCAGTTAGAGAGGCGCTGAACTCAACCTGCAAAGACACTGTAGGGTTCAGGAAACACCACCACAAGGACTGGCTGTCGGCACAGACCTTGAAGAAGATAGAAGCGAGGAAGCAGAAGAAAGCAGCGGTCAACAACAGTCGCACGAGAGCAGCCAAAGTAAGGGCACAGGGGGAATACTCGGAAGCCAACCGCGAGGTGAAGAGGAGTATCAGGGCAGACAAGAGGGCCTACACAGACAGCCTGGCAGCAGAGGCAGAAAAGGCAGCAGGCAGCGGCAACATGAAACAGCTCTACGACATTACCAGAAGATTGTCGGGTAAGTATGGCCATACAGAAAGACCAGTAAAAGACAAAGAAGGCAAGCCTATTGCAGACAGAGCAGACCAACTCGACAGATGGGCCGAGTATTTTGAAGAGTTACTGAACAGACCTAGCCCACCCGACCCCCCCGACATCCAGCCGGCAGAGACCGACCTACCCATCAGCTGTGACAGACCCAGCCGGGAAGAGATCAGAAAAGCAGTGGCATTTTTGAAGAATGGCAAAGCAGCAGGGCCAGATGGCATCCCAGCGGAGTCTCTGAAAGCAGACCTAGAGACAACAGTTGAGATGCTGTACCCACTGTTTGGACAGATCTGGGAAGAGGAGGTGATGCCAGCTGACTGGAAGGAGGGGTACCTAATCAAGCTTCCCAAGAAAGGCGACCTCAGCAAGTGTTCCAACTACAGAGGAATCACCTTGCTGTCAGTACCAGGAAAGGTCTTCAACAGGATCATCCTAGAGAGAATGAAGAGCTCCGTTGACCCCCAGCTGAGAGACCAGCAAGCAGGATTCAGGAAGAACCGATCATGTACAGACCAGATCGCCACTCTCCGCATCATCGTGGAACAGTCTCTGGAGTGGAGCTCCCCGCTGTACGTCAACTTTGTGGATTATGAGAAAGCATTTGACAGCATGGACCGAGAGACTCTGTGGAAACTCCTACGACACTACGGTGTACCCACAAAGCTCGTCCGCCTGATCAAGAGCAGCTATGATGGCATGACATGTCGCGTGATCCACGAAGGGCAGTTCACCAGAGAGCTCCAGGTCAGAACTGGTGTCAGGCAGGGGTGTCTGCTGTCTCCGTTCCTCTTCCTACTGGCCATACATTGGGTCATGAAGATGACCACAGACCACAGACGAAGTGGAATACAGTGGACACTGTGGACACAGCTTGACGACCTTGATTTTGCAGACGACTTGGCATTACTGTCCCACACTCATCAACAAATGCAGGACAAGACCACGAGGCTTGCTGACATCTCGGCCCAAGTGGGTCTCACCATTCACAAACAGAAAACAAAGACAATGAGGCTAAACGCAACCAGGGAAGAACCAGTCTTGCTTGCTGGCACCCCGTTGGAGGAGGTGGAGTCCTTCACCTATCTTGGGAGCATCATAGACAAAAAAGGCGGCACTGATGCAGATGTCAGAGCACGAATCGGTAAAGCCAGAGCAGCCTTTCTCCAGTTGAAAAAAGTGTGGAGTTCCAGAGAGCTGTCACAACACACCAAAGTCCGGATTTTCAACTCCAATGTAAAAGCAGTTCTCCTATATGGAGCAGAGACATGGAGATTGACAAAAACCACAGTCAACAGAGTACAGACCTTCATGAACAGTTGCCTTAGAAGAATTTTGAAAATCCACTGGCCAGAGAAGATCAGCAATGTCAGACTCTGGGAGAGAACAGAGCAGATAACAGCAGAGAATGAAATTGGGCGAAGAAGATGGGGATGGATCGGTCACAGTCTGAGAAAGCCAGCTTCCAGTATCACTAGGCAGGCATTGTCATGGAACCCCCAGGGAAAGAGGAAAAGAGGTAGGCCGAGAAACTCCTGGCGTCGAGACCTCCAAGCAGCAGACCTGTTTACCCCCTGGGTGCAGTCAGTGTACTTTCAACTTACTAAATGTGTACTTTGGACCTCACATGTGTATTTCTTCACAAGCCAGTGAGTTGTCAGTTTCTCTCTCTCTCTCCCCCTCCCTCTCCGACAAAACATCTTCAGACCGCTCAAATTCTTTGTGTACCTTACTTTCGAAGGTGTCCTTTGCAGTCGTAGCTGTCGGCATGTCCGACCGAAAAGTCTGAGTCGCAAAGGGTGCAATGAGCATAACTGGGTCCTTTTTGGGAGCGAACAAGCGTCGGACATTCATCCGTGTGAATGTTCAGGAACACCTGGACTCTTTTCTTCTTCTGCGATTGATTTCTTGTGTAAAAGTCCGATTCTAAAAATGTGTATCTGAAATGAACCGAAATGTGTATTTTTGTGTATACACGTGTACATGTGTACCCCAAAGCAAAATTGTGTACTTTAATACACCAAATGTGTATGGTAAACAGGTCTGAAGCAGACATCAAGAGACTGGGAACCACCTGGAGTAGAATCGAAGGAGAAGCACAGGACAGGAGTTGCTGGAGGTCTCTCGTCGACGGCCTATACCCGGGTAGGGGTGACAGGCGTAAGTAAGTAAGTATGACCTATAGCGCCTGTGGTGCCGGGATGGAGTGTCGCGCTGCCGAGATGTCCCCCACTAGGGCCAGGCTGTCGTGCTGGCCGGATAGGTCTCGGAAGCAGAGGAGAGTGAAGGTGGATCACCTCACTAAGCCAAGGCTGCCCCAACGTCTCTTCTGTGCAGTTGCGGTCCAGGCGGTGCCCGCAGCCACTCCTCCGATCTCATGTGCGCGGGTGCGCATTGTCCTCGCCCGCTCCTCTGTCTCCAGGCGTGGGGACCGAGCTCCTGATGCCTGGACTCGCCTAGGGAGCACGTCCCGTCATGGGTGGACTGGCAATTCCCTCACCGAAGGTGGGGCAGGGTTCCCGGATGCACTCGTCTGTGTCTGGATGTTATGTTCGCCCGGGCCCTGGGCAGGAAAGGCGTGAGCGTCCTTGACTAAGTGGCTTAGTTCTGCGCAGGTAAATTCCAACGCCCGGACGGGGTCCTGCAGTGGGACTGGTACTTCGCCTGGAGCTGGCGGACGGTCAACACCTGCGGTGCGGCCGCTGGGGCCAGTTCTTGGCCAGACACATCAGATCGGTGCGGAGCTGTACCTAACCATTGGCCCTGCACTGGAGACAGGAGGGTCACCCTGAGAAGGCGTGGGTCTCACTCACCCTGGCCGCTGTGGTGAGGGCGCGAAGGAAGCAGGTCTTCCGGGTCAGGTCTCCGAGCCGCCCTGGGGGTAGAGGCTCGAACCACTCCAAGTTGAGCCAGGATAGCACCCCGGACAAGTCCCAGCAAGGGATCAGCGAGCAGGAACCAGCTGCTGAAGATCCCAGCGCACCATCCAATCTGCGCGGTCCTTGCAGGCCTCCGGGTCTGGTAGGCCCAGGTGGCGATACGTGCCTGCAATCATCGCCAGGTAACCTCTGATGGTGATGGGCGCCAGGTTCTGCTGGGAGAAGAGCCACCGAATGGGCTCGGAGAGCTGGGGGGGTAGTCAGGTCCGCGGGGGAGAGCTGCCCGGCTGCGCACCAGGACTGGAGGACCCGCCGCTTTTCTTCGTAGACGTTACGGGTAGAGGCTTCGCGAGCCACTGCAGTCGCTTCCACAGCTGCAACCGAGAAGCCTCTTGCAGCGAGGGACTGCTGGACAATCTCCCAGCGTGCAGTAGCCGCCGGACCAGGCACGGGTGAAACAGCTGCTGTCGGGGGCTGCTTGAACATCATACGAGGCGATGGGAAGCCTCAGCGGAGGGTCCGTGGCGGGGCTCAGAGGCCTGTGGTCCCACTCTCAGTCCAGCTGAACGACGTCACGAGGGACAGGCCTGTGTTGCCGCCCATGAGCTTCTGGAGCACCTTTGGTACCAGGACGGCGGGAGGGAACGCGGACGCTAGCAGCCAGTCCCCAGGGCTGTAGAGCGCGTCTAAGACCCAGGCTTGTGGATCCGGAATGGGGGAGACGAAGAGCAGGGAACGGGGGTCCCCATGTGACGAAGGAAGCGTGGCTACCGACATGCACCTGCTCCTGTGAGGCGCAGAGGTCTGGAGGGGAGGGCTGGACCGAGGACGCAAGGAAGATTCCAAAGAGCTTGACGAACGGCTGCTCACCACGAGGCCCTGAGAGAGCCAATCTCGCAAGGAAAAACGCTGTGTTGATCGGCTGCTCCGAGAGGTCGCTGCAGGGGAGTGGGGCCGTGCCACAGATGGACGATGCGTCGGGGTAGAGTCCTTCCAATGCCTCGAGGAGGCAGAGCGGGAGTAATTCTAAGGATCCTGGTGTCTGAGGCTGTCGCCGCGACGGGACTCCTGGTCACGTGAATGGACGGTGCTAGGCCGGCAATCCCCACCGGAACTGTCCTGTTGCTGACAGGGCCGCGCATCCCACCCGTCCCCAGCGCGGTCCTCTCTGTAGGGGCTGCGAGTCCCATCAGGCCGAGGAGCTTTCCTCACCATGTGGTGTGGCGATCGTGGCTGCTGAGTGCGCCTCTCATTGCTCCTAGAGCGGGAGGCAGGGTTTCGGCGGCCTGGGTTCGATGGGGAAGAACGTCCCGTTGGTGACTGACCGGCTCCTTCCTGTCTCCGCGGGAAGCCGAAGAGCCGGAAGCCTGGTAACGGGGTAGCTCGTCCTGTTGGTGGATGACAGTCTTTCCCCCTTCCGAGTGGT
Organism: Semisulcospira habei; assembly: GCA_036245525.1. NCBI lineage: Eukaryota > Metazoa > Mollusca > Gastropoda > Semisulcospiridae > Semisulcospira > Semisulcospira habei. Next base: position 159,216,317 of record BTPG01000006.1, on the reverse strand, counting down.
GGTCTCGGGATCCGGGCGCTCGCTCACGGCGCTTGTCAGGTCGATGATTGGCCGGCTGACGGCTCTCTGAGCATGGGGATCGAGTACCCGCTGCCTGTACCCACCTGGGGAGCATTTCCCGTCGTGGACGGACCGGCATTTCGCCCATCAAAGGGTGGGGTAGGGTCTCTGGTGCCTGTACCTGGTGGGGTGGTGTGTCTTTACGGCTGCTGACAGGCTCCCCTGAGCGTGGGTATCGAGCTCCTGCTGCCTGGCATGGCCTAGGGACCCAGTCCCGTCACAGGCGGGCGGGCCGGCATTTCGCCCACCGAAGGGTGGTGTAGGGCTCCTGGTGCCTGTACTTGACGGGCGGGCACGTCCCGTCGGCTGCTGATTGTCTCCCCCTCTCTCACAGGACAGGGCGGGCAGGTTCAAGGCACTGGGTGGGAGAGCGGGGGGGGGGGGGGGGGGGGGGGGGTGTGAGGGGCAGTAGGGCCGGACGCGATGACAAGCCCACGATGTCCAATGTGGCACGCCTCCGCGGGTCTGGCACAGTGAAGGTCGCGGTGGGGTAGGGTGGCTCCTTGGCCCGGGCTGGTCTGTCCCTCGTGTATAAGGCCCACAGCTGTGACCAGCGTTCCTTGACCCATGCCACGCAGGTGTTACACGTTCGCCTGGAGGAGCAGCCGACAGGGCAGGCACACATCGTGGGAGTCAGTCGGCCATAGGAATTGTCCGAACCTGGTGCAGGTCATGACCTGTGCACTGTAACAAACAAAGCAGACGAACAACCGTCGTGCGGGCACGGGGCCTCCCAAGAGGCCATGCGCTCATGGCCGGTCGCGTACAGAGTCCCCCATCAATGCTGCCGCCCGTTCCTCTTATTCTGACAAAACGCTGGCAGAGGCATTAACCGAAGCTTTACCTTGTCATGGTCGAGCCGCTACCAGGTCTTCCCACCAGAGACCAACCAAGTAATCCCCCAGAAAATCCCAAGGTAATCCTCCAAGCTTCACACAGAGTTCACTCTCTTTTCTTTTTTCTCTTCTCCACATAAATCCAGAGGAAGCACACCAGCCCCGCTTCGAAGAGGTAACCACACAAGAAGCGGTAATCCCACACGAAGCAGCAATCACACACGAAGTCTTCTGGTAATCATACCGTACACAGCCGAAGCGAAGCAGGCTGAACATAAACCGCTCTGGGTGAGCTAAGCGCAAAGACTGGCAGGCACTGCCAGGCACGTGACCGGATAGGGAGGCAACCCAGGGTTTCCTGGTAACGGCTCCCTAGAGTCGCCCCCCTGTTTGTGATGTATACATAACGTATTTTGGGGCTGAAATTGGTAAGCTAAGCATACCTTCCTAGTAGTAATGCCATCGGTAAGAGTTTTGAGAAAACTGAGATAGATCAGATTCGTCTACATTTTTCCCCTAACAGAAGTCTTCCAGCAAGCCTTCCAGGATACTGACACTGGAGTATTCACTGACATGCTTTGTTTCCAAATTGCATGCCTGGAACATTACATGATATCAAAATACCAATATGTAATAGGTTGGTGTGTTCTAGTCAGTCAAATGTATTTATTTGTTTCATGTTCACATCTGTTTTTACGTCTGTTTTAAAAATTCCACTGCAAACAAATTTCCCATTTTTGGGACAATAAAGGTATTCGTGTCATATGGTATCATATAAGACTAACATTTTATTATGTACCGGTTGTCTGTGCATTGCATTTGTCATCATGTCAATAGTGCGCTTGCAATACTCGTAAACTATGCTTTTAAGGAATTTTTTTTCTGAGGAAAGTTTAGATACAATTCTTCGAGAGGAAGTGTTTACTTACACTTATATCCAACTAAATTTGCAAGAATAAATGTTGTCTTTTCATTAGGCCTACTTTTTTTAAATAAGAGTAGTGCAGTAAATAGGAACAAGATCAGGTTATGGTTCATCCCATCTTGTTCTTTGTTGTGAATGTCTTTGCATTTTACACACTTGTCAATTAACGTTTTGGTTCAATTATAGATCTGCATGGGTGACAGTATCAACAACTGAAAAGACTGAAAACAGTCCAGCAAGAGACATAAATTTTCATCAGCCCCTGCATCCGCAGGGGCTGATGAGAATTGATGCCTCTTGCAGATGGAACAGGCTGGCTGAAGGGATGTTCTGTCTAAAACAAAGGCTGAGATTCTGCTTGCTTGGATTATGAAACAGATGAATCAGCCTCAAGGACTGAAAACTGTCACCCATGGATCTGTGTCTTTCCCCCTGCCAACATTCTCCTGTGTACTCATCTGGTTAGGGTTTACGTACGCGTAATCCTCTTCTTTCCTTTGGGAGGGGGCTGCCAGGTGACCACAGCAGAGTAAGGGTCGTTTTCCGCTGTTGTCACGGTTACATCCTGCACTGCACCGCCATGTACTGAAACAACGGCATTGACTTCCCAGTAAGCAAAGGTCCTCGGGCCAATGATGGTCACAGTGGGCCCCCATGGCTGCGCGTGGGCCCACAGTGGACATCATGGGCCCGCAGACGTTTTACTACTAGGGTTCAGATCACTGACCTAGGTGAAATAAAACAGGCTTAACCCTGTAACTACCAGCAAAGCAAATGCTACATAAACAAGAAAGGCAAAGCTCTTATGGCTCACGTGTATGTCCAATCTACATGTGTGACCTTTGTGACATTAAGGGATGGCTTCTGCACCAGCAAAATCCACGTTTTCTCAAAATTTAATCAGTTTTCACACATTTGTCAAACACCTGTGACCCTTGACCTTTGCAATGTCTCAACTAAATTAGTATATATAGGAAGGTTTTAACACCATCAGCTACTTTTGTGCCAAAGTTGATTGAAAAAGTTTACAAAACTGTTGATAATAACTACAATTCTATCATTTTACACATATTTGCCAACCTCTTGTTACCCTTGACCTTTCCGAGGGCTCATCCAAATTAGTATTCATAGACAGGTCATAACATCAGGTATCTCTGTAGCAAGTTTGGGTTTAAAGTTGTGAATAAGTATTTGAGAAAAAACATCTTTTGTCAAAATATGGCTGTTTTTTACCTATCTCACGAGCTCTTGTGACCCTTGACCTTTACGATGGGTCAACTAAATTAGTATGCATAGAAGGTCTTCCCAACAGGTATTTTTGTCCCAAGTTTGGGTTTGAAGTTGTTGCCAAAAGTATTTGAGAAAAATTCAATTTTGTCAAAATATAGCTATTTCCTAATCCCCTGTGACCTTGAGCTTTGTGAGAGGTCACTTAAATATGAATTTTTCTCTAAAAAGTATTTTTTCAAAAAATACTTACCGATGACATTACCGTTAGGAATAGTGTCTTAGCTAGCCTAATTTCAGCCAAAATTGGTTGTGTACCTATATGGCAGGGGAGGCAACAAGGGGCGCCATAACCATTGCCAGTATCCCAAGTAGCCTCCCTTCCATCCCCATCCGGGCACATGCCCACCAGATTCCCGCCAGTCTGTTTGCTTAGCTGATCAGCGACAAGCGGGGCAGGTGGGAGGGTCATTCGAGTAATGTCATCGGTAAGTATTTTTTGAAAAAATACATTTTAGAGAAAAAATTATTTTTTTCCTCAAACATACATTACTGATGACATTACTGTTAGGAAGAATTGCGAAGAGGAGGTGGGTGCCACGTATAACGCCCCTAACCCCCCAAAACCGCCAACCAGACCCGCCCGCCCTGGAGCAACCTCCGGATAATTTCAGCTAAGAATTGCCTACGGCACCGATGGTGCCCGGAGGGAGTGTTGCGCCGCTGGGATGTCTCCCACCAGCGCCATGTCTTCCCACTGGCCGGAGAGGACCCGAAGGATCTCGCGCTGGCTGGAGAGGTCCCTCAGGTAGAATCGGGCGAAAGTCGACTCCACTCACCAGCGCCTGGCCGCCACAATGTCTTTGACGGCACAGTAGCGGTCGAAGGCGAGGCTTGCGGCCATGGCTCTGACCTCGTGCGCCCTGATGTTCAGTCCTTTGGCTGCATCAGGGGAGAGGTCCTGGTAGGCGGCGCGTATCACCCATCGGAGCCAGGAGGATACCGTCTGGGCTGAAATGTCATCTCTACCTGGGGACAGAGGGAGGAATATGCGGGTGCGTCCCCTGCATAACGGCTTGTTCCGACGCAGGTACAGACGTAAGGCTCTCACCGGGTCCTGCTGTTTGGTATCCCGGGGAGGGTCTGAATCCCCCCAGGGCCGAATGGTGACCATCTGTGGGTCGACCCAAGGAGACCGTGTCTTGGCTAGGAAGCCGGGTCGGTCAGAAGTTGCACAGAGCCATCCATCCGGAACTGTAAGCCTGAAGGGCGTGCAGATAGAGCGTGCAGTTCGCTGACCCTGGCAGCAGTGGCGAAGGTCCGTCGGAAGTAGGACTTCTGCGTCACGTCGGCCATCCGCGCCAACAGTCGAGCCACGTTGGCCCCCAAGGTAGGTCCCATCGTGGCAACAGCGAGCGAAGGGCAGGACGTGTACACCGAAGTGGCCAATTAAGTCGGCGAGGTCTTTGCAGTCATCAGGGTCGGTCGGCCCAAACGGCGGTCATGGCCAGGTAGCCTCTAATGGTGATTGGTGGCAAGCTGGTCGGTGAAGAGCCAGAGGGAGACCTCCGCCCGCTGGACTCAGTCGCACAGGACTCGCCACTTTCCCTCGTAAACTTGCCTGGTTTTGAATGTCTGCGGACTGTAGCGAAAGCTCCCACTGCTGCACTTGACCCACTGCTGCACTTGACAAGCCTCTAGTGGCGATGGCTTGCCGCACCACCTCTAGGCGTGGAGGAGGAGTTGCTTGGGGAACGGAAGTGCCGCGTCCGCCGTGGCTGCTGAGCATCGTGCATGGGGTGGTGAGCCGCAGAGGGGGGCCCGCAGCGAGGTTCATGAGGTCGGCAGTCCATGAGCAAGTCCAGCAGCCTGGAGCCACCAGAAACAGGACCGCATGGCAAGCTTGAGCAGGACCTTGGGGACGAGCACAGTAGATGGGTAGGCGTAAGCGACGAGGCCGTCCCCTGAGAGGGAGAGAGCGTCGACCGCTCAGGTTAGCGGGACTGGAACGGGGGAGACGAAGAGGAGAAGCTGGTGACTCCACCTCAGTGCGCCAAGGTCGATCTTGGGGGTCTCTCAGCTGCGCAGATCATCCGAAGATGTCCGGATGGAACGCCCACTCGGTGCGAAGAAGCTGGCCGTGTCGCGCGATGGAGTCGGCAGGCCATGCAGAGGTCCCAGGATGTCTCTTGCTCGGAGAGCGCTGCCTTGATCTTCACACCATCGGAGCACCTAGTAGAGGAGGAAGGATAGGGAGGCCCGTGCTTCTGGATGTAGGCGACTACTGTGGCGCTGTCTGAGAGGACGTGAAGTTCCTGGTGTCGTAGAGGTGACTCCCACGCAAAGCGGGCTAGTCAGACCGCTTTCAGCTCTAACCAGTTGATGTGCTGGGCCACGAGGCTGTGGAGAATCTCGGTAGCAGGTGAGTGCCCCAGGTGCAGAGACTTGCGTTGACGCAAAGGACAGCAGTGGTGGAGGCGAGTGCAGGGGACCTCCCGTCGTGAGCCAGTCGGGATCTGCTCAGCAAAGAAGAAGACGGAGCATCAGCTGCACCCGAACCTGAGACTCGAGGTCGTCCGTCGAGGGCCGCCAGGGGAGAAGCAGAAGCAGCTGAAGCGGGGGCAGTAGAGACGTCCTAGAGGCAGTAGGTCCGCTGCCGTACTCACCCATCCCAGAAGCCGAAGTCACAGTCTGGCAGGGAGCGCCCCCTCTTGAGACCCCTGCCGCGCTGGGTTCGCCAACTGCTGAATTTCGCTGCTCCGGAAGTCGCACTTCGTGAGGTCGGAGCGAAATTCCATCCCTAGGTGGACAAGCGGCGCTACGGCGTGAGGTCGGACTTGCGCACGTTGACCAGGAAGCCGAGCCTGTCGAGGAGATCTAGAAGTGCATCTCGGTCCTTCTCCAAGAAGGCCTCCGACTGGTTCCGCAAGAGAAGATCGTCTAGGTATGGCGACATGGAGCCCAAAGACTACGGCGTCCCTGACGCGAGTGAACACCCAGTGGCTGTGGTTGACACCAAATGGAAGCGCGCGACACTGGTAAACCACGTCGCCAAGGGCAAAGCGGAGGTAATGGCTGGAGATGGGGTGCCTGGGGATGAGCAGAACGCATCCGACAGGTCCAGGCTGACGGCAAAGTCCATAGGCTGCACTGCGGCGCGAAGGCTCGGGCGGCCTCCACATGGAAGGACGGGGCGGCGATGAACTTGTACAGCGCGAAGTGCGCGCGTTGTCTGTCGTAGCCGCTTCCTAACTGTCGGGAGGTCAAGGCCGCAGCGCAGGGGGCATCCCGAAGCACCAGTCCACAAGAAGTGGCAGTAGGCAAGGCGTTGACCGCGGCGTGGTACGCAGCATGGTAGGTGGTGACCGGCAAGCCAGGAAGTTCCTTAACCGCGGTGAGTGGAGGGTGTCTCCGATCCTCAAAGCACGGAACGAAGTCCCGCATGCGTAGTCAAGCGCCGTCTCCGCAGGCCGACGCGCGACGTCCCGGGACCGGAGATATTCCGTCCCAGGGCCCTGGGGGCCCGGCGGGGACCCTGTGTCGTCCGCCGAAGCTATAATAAGAATAAAAAACGAACATTATCATACAGCGCTTAAACTTACCTCCCAGCTCTAAGCGCTTTACAATGGGTACACACAACTAAAAATACTGTGACATGTGCACACAAAAACAATACTAGTGGCCGCGAGGAATCGGGAGGCCGAACAGGTGGGGAGGTGGGGCGAGCAACTCGCTGTGGGTCGGGCTCCAAGCTCCGTGTAAGGCGAACGGCTGCACACTGGTCCCGTAGTCTCGCCCGGGGCGAGGGTACTTGTCACTGACCTTGGGGTGGAACAACTTGTTGGACTACCAAAGGTTTGGACGGCCGTACACCTGTCTTGGCAGCAGGCCTAGGGTGACGGCTGGCATCAAAGTCGCGGGAAAGTCCGCCATGATGATGGCCTGTCCCGTGAGTGCGACCGCCGTCGAGGTGCGGGAGTCCGCTCGGTCCTTCGAACAGCCAGTGGCCCATCCACAAAGGAGGGTAGGCGGGGCGTGCGATCTCGTCGTGAGCCCGGCTTGTCCCTTGTATCTGACGAGTGGTGCGCACGTTAATCCAGCAGTCTTGTCCGGTCGTGGGCGCCTGTCACTGACCTGGAGCGGGACGCCGAACGTCTGTGCTGGATCTGTGCCGAGTATTTGGAGGGCCGTAATCCAGAAGCCGCGTCCGGACTCGCGGCTGGGAGGCGGGTCGTGCAAGCACGTTGCGGGCCAGGCTCATATTGGATACTCTCAGTACTTAATGAGCTGGCGTGAAATCGGCTGAAGTCCTAGGAGTGGTAACCCGTCCTGCGGCCCAGCTCGTAGGTCCGTAATGGCAATTGAGCACCCCCTGGTCCAGCCTTCTCGTCCCGCAGAGGGTACTTGTCACTGACCGAGGCCGGGACGTCCAATGTCCATGCTGGAGTATCCCCCTGGTTGAGGTGACCTGTCCCGTAAGCGTGAATAAGGTCGGGGCACGGGTGTCCGCTAGGAACTCCCAACGCCAAGCATCGTGGCGCCACCAGGGGTAGGCGGGACGATAACTCCTTCTCTTTCGTGGCAAGCCTCGTTGTACTCACTCTAGCTGACAAGCGGGCACGCCCTGGTCCAGCCGTCTTGTCCCGGGGTGCCTGTCACTGACTTTGGCCAGGGCACCGTACATCCACGAGTAAGTGCCACATAGCAGGGTAGGCGTGGCGAGCAATCACTGTGGCTGAGCTCGTACTGGGCTGGAATGCGAGTGGCATAGCCCGTGCAGCCCGAGTGTCCAATTGGGAAGTATGAATGAATCAATGAATCTTTATTTTATAACCCCACCCGGGTCTGCCCTGGGGGACTTGGGTGGGGTTAGGTATTTTTTAGTTCCCAGGGTCACCCTGGTCAGCCCCACAGGGTGGGTTTTTCTCTCTATTCTGGGGCATGTGTTTCTGTCTACCCTTTGTCCATTCACCTGTATTTGCCTTTTTAAAACTCTCCCCTACTGTCTGCACTGCCTGTAGCTCTTGATATTGGATGTGTGTTGCTGAATGGTCTTAGCTTTATTTAGGCCCCATGTGTTAGGTTTATTTAACGTATTTGACCGGCTGGCGACATACATTCAATGTTCTGTTTTGGTTTTTTTTCACAAGCAGTGCAGGCACGTCCTGAGAAAGCCTTGTTGCTATCGGGACGTTAAGCAATGTACAATCAATCAATCAATTTATTTTATAACAGTGAAGACACACAGTTAGTGACTATATCCTTTTTCGTATCTACCGTTGCTAAAACTACGACCAAGTACAAAATATACATAAAACAGGGACATCAAAGCACAGTGATACAAAATATACAGTCCACTAAATACAAACACACGCATGCACGCACAAACGTGTGCACACGCGCACACACATGCATACACACACACATACATACACGCGCACATACACATGATAGTTAGAATATACACTACATTCATGTGTCTATGTTTAACTAGATATTATTATTTGAGTGATGTCAGGTATCCATAAAGACTTGTCTTGAAACGAGATAATTGTCGGAGTGGCTTTAAAGTCATGTGGGAGTGAGTTCCACAGTGTGGAACCCGCAAATGACAATGTGGATTTAAATATATCTATTCGGGGTTTTGGAACAATATAAAGACCCCTCATATTCCCATAGCAGGAATCTGATTTTTTAAACAGATCTATTAAATATTCTGGAGCGTTATGGTTCCACACTTTGAACATCAGTACCCCATGGTTCCACACTTTAAACATCAGTACCCCTTTGTTAAATTTAAAGTGATTTTGAAGGGGTGGGAAACCAGTTTTATTGAGTTTTTCCTCGGTTGTCAAGTGTGGGTCGGGAAGAATTAATTTTGCCATTCTCCTATGTAAAAAATTTAGTCTTTTTAAGTGGACACCACTGCAACAATCCCACACCGTCGATGCATTATGTGATATGATGTGTGCATTACTGAACAATTTTCTGGTTTCACTATCTGTGAAATACTTTAATTTCAATAACATAAAGACATTTCTAGAGACCGTTTTACATACATTGTCAATGTGCATCTGCCACATGAGAGCTGATTATCAATTGTAACCCCCCAATAGACGATGTTCGGCTACCTGTTCTATGATGTCGTCGCCAAGTGATAGATTAAGCTTTAATGGTTTCAACTGATGCTTTTGGCGTGTTGCAATAATCATGGATTTTGTTTTAGTAGGATGCAGAATCATAGAGTTGACTTTACATCATGCTGCTATATCATCGAGACTTTGTTGAAGGCCGTTTTCAACTACAATTATGTCTTTGTTAGCTGTGTGGATTGAGGTATCATCGGCGAACATATCACACTGTGCTGCTTCGTAGGTTAGACTCAGAGATGGGTCATTGATGTAAATACAAAATAAAAGAGGACCTAAGATTGACCCCTGCGGAACTCCGAGTTTTACATCTTTAGTAGAAGAGTAGGCTCCATTTACAATTACTTTCTGCTTCCTGTTTTCGAGGTATGACGTAAACAACGAAACAGCCATGTCATTTCAAATATAATGCGGTTTACTAAGTCGAAAGCCTTTTTAAAGTCAAGATAAATTACACCTGTCAGCTGCGAATTATTCATATTTGAAAGCCATGTGTCTGTTAATCTGCTCAGAGCTGTATGACATGAGTGCCGAGGGCGAAATCCTGACTGAGACGAATGGAGCAACTTTCGTGATTCTAAGTAGACAGACAGACATTTATGCATATGCCTTTCGAGGGGTTTAGATAATACTGACAGCAGAGAAATGGGTCTATAGTTGTTAGGGTCAGTACGATCTTTTGATTTTGGCAGTGGAACGACTTTTGCGACTTTAAGGTCTGTAGGGAATACATTATTTTGAATATATAAGTTGTAAATATAAGTAAGGGTCTTTACGATGTATGGTATAGACAACTTTAATATTTGGGAGCTAATATCATCATGGCCGGAGGACTTCTTATTAGCTATCTATCTATCTATATCCCGTAGTCTTGCCGACCGTTGGGGCACCACTGATGACTTAACAACCAGCTCCCTTCATTCCTCTCTGTTCTCTGCCATTCTCAGCGTATCACCCAGCTTCAGTCCTGTCCACTCTGAGATATTGTCCTCCCATCTTTTCCTCTGTCTTCCTCTCCTTAGTCCTCCTTGCACAGTGCCTTGCAGGATTGTTTTGGCAAGCCCTGCTGAACGTGTGACATGCCCATACCACTTCAGTTTGCGTTTTCTCACAATGGCTAATAAGTCTTCATAGGGCCCGATGGCTTGCCTGATTCTGCTTCCCACTTCCTCGTTTGTGATGTGATCTCTGTATGAGATGCCAAGCAGCCTTCGAAAACATCTCATTTCAGTGGCTTGTATCCTCCTTTCAAGGTCTGCTGTGAGGGTCTATGACTCGCAGGCATACAAGAACACTGAGATGACTAAGGAGCGCATCAGTCTGATCCTGGAGCAGTGTGATGTTTCTGTCCTTCCATATGGTCTTCAATCTTGTCAGTGCTGTTGTTGTCTGCGCAATCCTGGACAGTATCTCTGGTTTTGATCCCTCATCTGTCACAATGGCTCCTAAGTATTTGAATTTCTTAACTGTTTCCAGTTTTTGGCCTCCAACCATGATTTCAGAGACAATGCCACTGGCGTTATTGGTCATCAGTTTGGTCTTCTCTGCACTGATTTCCATCCCATATGCAATGGCTGTACTATCCAGCTTTTCCACCAGCTGAGCTAGCTCCTTCTCTGTTCCTGCAAGGCCATCAATGTCGTCCGCAAAGCGCAATTCGTGATTGTTCTGCCTCCAATACTGACAGTTCCTTCATGATCTTTCAGAGCGTCCATCATGATTCTTTCCAGGAAGATGTTGAAAAGAGTAGGTGAGAGCAAGCAGCCTTGTCTGACTCCAACTGTAGTCCTAAACCAGCTTCCTATTTTGCCGTTGAAGCAGACTGCGCTAGTGGCCTTGTTGTAAAGGTTTGCTATGACTTTGATCAGGTTGGCATTGATGTTGTATAGCTTCATGGTAGACCAAAGGGCTGCATGCCACACCCTGTCAAACGCTTTCTTAAAATCCACAAAGACATGATAGAGGTCCTGCTGGTGCTGGAGGTATCTCTCACATAGAACTCTCAGGTTGAAGATCTGCTCAGTTGTGCTGCGCCCTGGTCTGAAGCCTGCCTGTTCCTCAGCTATGATTTCCTCTGCCTGTGGCTTTAGCCTGTTCAGTAGGATCTTTAACATGACTTTGCTTGGGTGGGATATAAGACTGATCGTGCGATAGTTCTGGCATTGATGTAAGTTGCCTTTTTTTGGGAGAGTTATCATAAGTGATTAGGTCCATGGTGTGGGCCAATCCCCTGACTGCCAGATCTTACTGCAGATTGTTAGTAAGGCGCTTATCGTGTCTTCTCCCCCTTCTTGGACTAGCTCTGCAGGGATGTTGTCTGCTCCTGCTGCCTTCCCTTTTTTCAGCGACTTCACTGCAGCCTCTACTTCTCCACGGAGGATGGGATAGTTGCCATTGTTGGTCACGGGTGGGTTGACAAGTATGCCTGGGTCCCCTGCAGCTCGGTGGTTGTACAAATCTGAGCAGTACTCTGTCCATCTCTTCAGTATGTCTTGGTCTTCCGTAAGACAGTTCCCTTCACTATCTTGAATGATCGAGGAGCGTCCTTGTTTTACACTGGTCAGGTCTTTCACCAGCTGGTATGCTTTTTTGCTATTATTTTTGTTCAGATTTTCTTCTATGTGTTTACACTGATCTTCAATCCACTTATTCTTTGCCTTTTTCATGCTTTTCTTGATATCCTGGTTAATTTCCCTGTATTGTTTAGCTCCTTCTACCTCTGATTTCTTTTTCTTTAATTCTCGATGCTTGTCACATAGAACAAAGATGTCAGCTGTAACCCAAGGTTTCTTTGCTTGTTGGTGTTTGCCAAGGATCTCACTGGCTGTTTGGGTTACAACAGTGTTAAATGTGTCAATCAGTGTGTCCACGTCCGTGTCTTCTGCACCTAGAAGTAGCAGTGGTGCGAATTTTCCTCCTATCTTTGCCTGGAAGGCTTCCGCTACCTCTGGGTCTTTCAGCTTCTCGAGGTCAAACTTGATTCTGGTGGGACCCTGCTTGTTGACCTTCTTTAGGTGGAGTCGGAAGGTCATCATCACTAAGTCATGGTCGCTTCCAATGTCTGCTCCTGGAAAACTTCTTGTCTTGGCAATGTTCACACTGGTTTGAAAGTGTCTCTTCACCATGATGTAGTCAATTTGGTTATGGTGCTCTCCGTTCGGGCTGTGCCATGTCCACCTTCTGGATGCTTTGTGCAGGCCAAACGTGTTCCTCAGCTTTAGATCATTTGAACTGGCAAATTCCAGGAGCCTTAAGCCTCTGTCATTGGTCTCTGCATTGCAGTAGCGTCTGCATGTGCCTTTCCAGTTCCTAGCAGCATCCTCCCCTACTTTGGCATTCCAGTCTCCCTGCACCACAAGAATGTCTTTCTTGGGGGTCTGGTCCAGAACTTCTTGCAGTTGGTCATAGAAGTCTTCTATTTCCTCATCGCCATAGTCTGTTGTTGGGGCATAAACTTGTACAATGGTGATATTAAATGGAGTTGCCCTCAAGCGTATGGTGATAAGCCTACTGGAGACTGGCTAGCTAAGTCACTAATTAATTTGCCCACTTCGTGCACAGCAAGTGTGGGGATATTAAATGGTGGTGTGCCAGTTGTTTTTCTGTTGCAGAAATTAACTAAGTAATCTGGGCATATGTCAGCCTCTGTATCGCGACTAAGAGTAATTATCAAATCCGCAACAGACAGAAAATGTTCGTTGAATGTGTCGGCGGAGAGATTACTAGGGATGGTTGTTGACCTACTACTATTGCCTTGGGTGACGGGGAAGTGGTGCAGTGGTTAAGGTGTCTGCCTCCAATGCCAAAGGTGCGAGGTTCGATACCGGGTTCCAGCGTTGGATTTTTCTCCTCTGGTGTCACCGTCTGGGCAGTGGGCAGATGTTCACATCTGCACGGGACATAGACGACCCCGGCCCCCACGAGTCCCCTGCTGCCTTGCAGGCCTGGCCGCTTGGCTGCGGAAAGGCTAAGGGAGAAAACCCCTGACATCAAAGCCCCCGTGTCTCCGGGGAAGGCTTTTGAGCCAGAGACTAAGACAAGGACAGTCTGATATAAAACCTACGACCCGAGGACCTCGATGCCACCGTCCCAGCTTGCTAGGCCATGGCAAACGAACCAAGGGTTTAAAGGGTGGGGCCAGTACTGCGCACACTGCACTCCACCAAAAAGCTCCACCGCGCAGGCTTTAGGAAACGCCCACGGACTATGACACTGAACTTTCCAAGTCCTGTAGCGATGGGCAAGGGGCAAAACGGCAGATGAAAGATGTCACTGGAAGCTGCAGTCTCAAACCTGCATGCAGGCGGTTCAGGATATTGGTCGCCTGATGTTGACCTGGGGATGACGTCACTCGGCACACCCTGAACGACCAAGCAGCCTTCTCTAGGGACAGCACTGCTTGCTCCACACGGAGAGGGGCCTAGAAAAGGTGGCCTAACCAAAGCTCATCCCCTCGTAACCCCAGTTGGCTAGCCGCGGTCAGAGAGGGGAGTTGTGGGTGTTTTTGGACAATTTATATCTATCCCAAATTTCCGGGATTTTTCGACCGCTTACTCCCACGCCCCCATTTTTTTAGCGCCTCAGCATGTTTGTCTAAATTTCCGTCCGCTACTAAACACGCCACTGCATTATTGTTTGAACAGTCACCATTTTATGTACCTCTCAGCAGAGTATACCATCAGGGGGTTAACACTTGAGTTAATTAATCCATCGATTATGTAAGTGTGTTCATTTTGCAACGCGTAGTTTATTGATTACTTAGCCAATTACAGGTATTTCCGATAGCACAGACAAAAGGGATGTAACGTTTGGTTATAAAGCAAAACGACAAACACAGTTACTTCCCTTAGACATGACCACACACTAACCGCCCGTCGGCTCCTGGCAACGGTCACGTGTTAGTTTGTAAACACCAAGCCGGTCTGTTCTTTTCGTTACGCGGCTTTGTAAGATACTGACGTGTTTTGAGGACTGACTTGATTCTCAGAGGTGATATTCAGTGGTCGATAAATCTTGTGAATATATATGACGGTAAGATCGATAGTTTGTCTGTTTAATTTGTCACATTTAGAAACAAGACAGGCCTCGCGGTTAGTCTGGATAAGTTGCGCTCAGTCTTACTGTTCAATAGTTAACCAGACCGGTCTAGTTTTATTTGCCCAGGCTACGCTAACTATCATTCGCTCATTTCAAAAATGAATTGGACTCAGGAAGAGGTGACAATCTTGCGATCTCATGGTGAATACCATGAAAAAATGACCGCTTTCATTCATTCCGTTTTGAACAAAGCTCCGGAATTTTGGCTTGAAAAACCGGGGAAACCACTTGGAAATTTGAGTGATATACTCAACAGTGGTTCGAAAAAACAAAAGACAAATAAAGAACCAAAAGAACTAGATTTGTTCTTTAGACAAAATCTTTCTGATGGCAAGCCGCCTGCGTGCAGTAGAGTAGAACAATGCGATTTGAGTATATTTACTTTAGACATGTTAAAAAAGAATTTGGAAGACGGCTACAAAATACTTCAGGGAACCAAACGCCTAAACATTTCAGCTTCAATCTGCTATGGAGAGTGGCTAATCCAAGGTGCTGAAATCCTTAAAATACAGAAAATACGAAAACAAACTAAATTGAACTGGCCAGATTGGCTAAAAGTAAACGTAAAAATTTCCAAGTCGTATGCTCATCGGTTGTGTGTTCTAGCCAGGCTGCTACGAGGGTACCCCAAATTTCATTTTCTTGCACTGTCTTTCCGAAAGGTGTTTAGTTTGCGGGAGCAAATTGAACAAATGCTGAAAATACAGGAAATAGCCGATTTTTGGAAAAACCCCTAACGCTGGTCTGTAACCTTGTTTATTGTTTGTTTGTTTTGTTTGTGCAAAGGCTCTGGCGTGGCTTAAAAGGCCCGTAACCTACTGTTTTGAACGGTTCATAAACTTGTTCAGTACTGAAATTTGAACAAAAGTTTTTGTCACGACCAAAAGAACCATAATATTGCTGTTTAAAACAAAGGCTCTGGCGCGGCTTTAAATGCTCGTAACCTTTTGTTTTAAACGGTCCGTAACCTTGTTCAGAACTGAAATTGAACAAAAAGGCTCTGGAGGACCATAATCTTATTTGTTGTTTGTGTTGTCACGTTGCACAAAGGCTCTGGCGTGGCCTTAACGGCCCGTAACCATGCTTTTTATGTTTGTATTATCCCAAATGTTATGGACCAAGTGTGAGGTGTTTTCGCCGCGCTCATGCAAGTAGCTTGCTTTTTGCAAGTGAATTGAAAACAGATTTTACATAGGTTTTAGTAACAAGACAGACGGTGGGGTATACCTGTAGCACACTGGCAAAGAAAGATGATTTTGGCTTTGTATCTGAATAATTGATTTACAAAACGGCACCCTGGTCAGCCCACTTGTAGCACGCTGTCAAAGAAATGTGTTTTTTTGCATTGTATCTTAATAATTGATTTATAAATCACTCAGCGCCCTAGTCAAGCCTTCATATCGTGGTATCTAACGTAAACACATGACGTATGTCCTTAGCGATTCGTCCCCCACTGGGGGACAGGTATCCAACGTAAACACATGACGTATGTCCTTAGCGATTCGTCCCCCACTGGGGGACAGGTATCTAACGTAAACACATGACGTATGTCCTTAGCGATTCGTCCCCCACTGGGGGACAGGTATCTAACGTAAACACATGACGTAGAGCCTTAGTGACGGGACGAAGTGCACAGTGTCGATTTGAGTACACAGGTTGTGTATCGCGTGTCATACGGCCCGCGGTGTTTTGCGGACGAGTCTACAATATTCAAGCAGAATAAAGATTTTGTGTTTGTTTGTCTGTTTGTCTATGCGTGTGTGTGTTTGTAGGTATGTGTGAGTGTTTGTGTGTGTGCGTGTGTGTGTGAGTGCGTGTGCGTGTGAGTGTTTGTGTGCATGAGCGCATGTTTGTGACAGCGTGTGCGTGTGAGTGTTTGTGTGCATGAGCGCATGTTTGTGACAGCGTGTGTGTGTTCGTCTGTGTGAATGCGTGCGTATGTATGTATGTATGCGTGCGTGCGTGTGTGTATGAGTGCATATGTGCGTGTGTTCGTCTGTGTGAATGCGTGCATGTGTGTGTGTGTGTGAGTGCATGTGTATGCGTGTGAGTGTTTGTGAGTGTGTATGCGTGTGTATGTATGTGTGCGTGTCTGTATGTGTGTGTGAGTGTTCGTGTGTGTGAGTGCATGTGTGTATGTGTGTGTGTGCCTGTGTGAGTGCATGTGTGCGTGTATGTATGTATGTGTGTTTGCGTGCGTGTATGCATGTGTTTATATGTGTATGTGCGTCCGTGTTTGCGTGCGTGTGTGTTTGTTTGTGTGCGTGTATATATGTGTGTTAGAGATATAAGATATAAGATTCCAAGAACATTTTTTTTTTCATTGCCTCTGTGCCAATACCCACCCCCCCCCCCCCACCCCCAAAACAGTTATTTAAATAATAGCCACACACACACACACAAAAAAAAAACACTATTGCTATATGCACTTGATAACAAATTATTTAAGTTACCTACAAATACTTGATAACAAATTTTCCAAAGTCAATTATAACTGACAAATAACTTTACAGGTAACCTTTTAAGAACCTATAATTAGTTATTAAGTGACTTAAGTCAAGAACTTATAAGAACTTAAACACAACAAATTGTAAGTTCTTGACTTAAGTCACAACTTACTCGGACAGATTTGTCAAGATACAAGGACAATGAAAAAACTTTTTTTTAGTAATAGTCAGGTGGTGGTGGTGGAGCTGATGGGGTTAAATAGTTAGGTGGCATGTCATTTTTCTGTGAAGTGTATGACATTAATAAACGATTACCAAATCTGATTTTTATTTGTTTAAAAGATTGTGTAGTTTTTCTGTGGTTTCCTGTACCCCTATCTTTTTTCCCTCTGCTAAAAAACTAGCCTTTAGTTCTTCAACATTCACGGGTGATTGACTACGCATTTTATTCTGTATTTCTGACTTCTGTTTTTTGTAATTATTTAAATCATCCTGGACCCGCTTAAATTCTTCGTCATCAATAAAATTATCGTTCAATGCCTTACTGATAATAAGTTTCATACTGCTCAGCTTTGCATCAGCCAGCGTACTCAATGCTTCATGTTTCTGTAATTTTGTGTGAAACCTCTTGTTCAAGGCCTCCAAACCAAAACAAGCCAGGCATGTAGCAACGCTAACAGCCTCAACTGCTATTCCAGCCAAACTCCCAATTCCTGTGGCGAACAGAACAATACCCCCTACAGAACATGAAGCTGAAACTGCACCAATAGCCATAGAAGTGTTTTGAACAGAATTAAATACTGACTTATACCTCCTTTTGCACCGTGAGTACTTAGCCTCTTCTCCTTCCAAATATTTCAAAGCTTCTGTAATATTATTTAATCTGAATGCATCTGCCTGTAATGTTTTATCTGAAGCAATTGGCATATGTGGATCAGGTGCAAGTGTTGTTTTAGTCATCGCATTTGTTTCAGTCGGCTCAAGCGTCGGTAGTTGCGGATAGAAGTTTACCATTTTTTTTATTCACAAATATTTTTTTTTTTTTATTTAATCAGCAATTACATTTTGCAACTCTTCAAAAGTATACAATTTGCTGGCATAATAAAATGCAACAAGATCAATGTGTTCAAGGTTTATGTAAGTTAGACGAACAAAAGTTGTTTTGTCAACCACCACCTTGACAGCTGGAACACTGCTCGAAACATTAATAACATCATTATTTTTTGTAATAGCAATAAAGACCTTTGATGATTCTGTTACTGTTTCGTCCCATGTAAGTTTAATTCCCTGTGCAATTTGAGCCTCTTTAGCAGTAGTTACTGATTTCATGATAATTTCAAATACTATTGTCGCTTCTCTAGCCACGACTAAGCTTGCTGGCATAAACACAACAGAAGTATCTGATCTACCCTTTCTAGTTGTAAGAAGATACCGCCGTCTCTCATAATTTTCAACTTTCAGTTTTTCTCTGCTATTGTTGTCTGGGGCAAAACTTGGAACAAGGCTTACAATAAGCGGCCCATAATTAACAACCTTCCTAAACACTAAGGCGCCTTCGTCATCAGTGTATACATAAGGACTAATAAATTCCAACTTTATGTCCCAGTCAATTGTGGGTGGTGGAACAGGTACAGGTGAAACCACCCACTTACTACCTACATGTATTAAGTTGTAGGGCGAATTATTTACAGGTGGAGTAGGTACAGTAACATCACGCAGCTGACCAAGTTTAGGAATCTGTTTTTCACCGTCTTTCATGTCAACAATTACTTTCCTCTTGTACATGCCATTTGAATCAAGTTCAAAACCATATATTTCTCCAATTTCCCCTTCCTTCTCAAAATCCTGTACGTCTGCCAAATCTTTCAATTCTGTTACTGGACATGCAACTGGTATGATTCTCGACTTTGGACCACCACTCATTTTTTATAAACAAAAATAAAATTATTTAATTTCCAACACAACACTAAAATCATGCATAAGAACTGGTTTGTCATCCTGATTAGTTACAGATATACTCAGTGACTCAAAGAAACTAGAACCTAATTTCTTAAACTGCAAATTAGGAAATCTAACAACTACACTTTCACAATACGGAGCAGTTCCAGTAGGTAAGCATCTCAACAAAGTTGAAGGCTTTCCATTGTGTACATTTTCTGATGTGTTTAGTTCTTTCAAATAAACATTTAGCACTGTGTGTACTGCCAAATAAACAGGGCGTTTTCCAGTTATTTTAAGTCTTTTTGTCTTCATTGTTATAATACCAGTCATAGCTTCACCTAAATCATCTGATCTATACCAATCTTCGTCAATATAAAATCCAAGTAAATATGCAAATCTATCTGAGATCCTTAACCAATTTTGTGTGGGAAATTCTAATGTAACAAGTAGGTTAGCTGGATTTAAAGTTGCTTTAATTTTAAAATTACTTTGAAACCATTCAGCTATAGTACAAAAGTCATAATACCCGGGTGGTAAAGCTTCAGTCTTACCATCTAAATTTACTATATTATATATATCATCCTCAACATTAAACCATTTTACTGTGTAGAACAATTCATGGATAGCTGCAGCCTTGCTACCATCACGATTATCAATCCCATTAGTTAACCACACTGGTTTGCTTGTGTCAAGATTTGTTAAGGTAATAAACATTTTTATTATCTCATATAAAAAAGGATGGAATTTAAATCACCAACCATTGCCACTACAAACGCATTTCAATTTAATGTGGATGCCAAATATAATGTTGCACCTACTTATGAACAGAAAATAATTCAACTAAATCAACTAGACATAGCTGTGTCTGACGCAAGCGTACAAGATCTATTTCAAGTCAAAGTACCGAATCCGTTTGACCATTACCTAAACCCTCCAATAACAGATGACTCTACTGCAAGAAAGTGGTCTTCAAGCCCACTACAGATGTTTCAAAACCAACTCAACTTTGCAATACTATGTTCAACTACAGGCTGTGGTGTTTCATTCACAGACCATTTGAATCACTCAAACAAACTAATTAGGTCTGTGTATCATTTCCATGTTTATTACCAGCTTAGACGTATACTGTCAGAACTTCATACACCACTACCAACTGAATCCAGTTTCAACAGGTTTAATAACCCCATGGATATGAAAGCATTTGAACGCATCTGTAATGAATTTAACATTAACCCTGGCACTAAGTATGACTTCACACAAAAACTTGATGATCACCATGGCATGGGTACATTGTATTACGCTATGAGTCACAGACAATACCCTCAAGATTATTACCCTGGTTACACTTCATTCTCATCAAAATCTGAAGTCTGGATAGGATCAATAGAGCAAAAGCAGTCTAATGCGTGGACCACATTTATTTTAGATAAATCTGACGGGTTTACTCAAGCAGGAGTCGAGCGCATCAATGAGTCTATCAGAACATATGTCTGGTGTTTACTAGGAGCACAATCACTAACAAAATCAAACATTTTGAATGGAAGTGGAAAGTTTGAAGCACAAAAACAGTTTCTAGCAAATCTAGAAGATTCAATCAATTCAACAGTAGATCTCCCATCAAGCATACAGCGCTATCAAGACGTACTCAGATATGCTAGATCGAAAGTTGACTTTGTAGTAGGCTTCGGGTTATACATGTTACCATCTGACCTTCAACTCCAAATGGGGACAATCACAAATTATAATAATGAAATCATTGTTGCAGGTGTTGGTCAAAAACTCGGTCTCAATCAATCTGTAAACTTAGGAGGAACAACCACACATGTTCAGTCATTAAAATCATTACAGACGGTAACACCCCCGGCCCTGGCCCCAACCCCGGCCCTGGCCCCAACACCGGCACTCATACAACCAGTACAGTCAACCCCTGACACTCATGAATCAGAAAGAACTGCATTGGTAATAGGTCTAACAGGGTTAGGAGTATTACTTCTTTATCTGTTTCATTAAATAACCCACCATCAACCCTCCTACTGTAACCAAAAAGACCCACACATGCTCTGCCATAAACCCTACTGCCTTTGCCGCTGTACTAATCAACCAGCTGACAACAGTGCCAATTATGCCAGGCAAAGCGTCCACTGCTTTCAGAGCCAATTTCTTAAGCAAGTCTGATATGTGAGACAACTGTTTCTTTACCCATGACTGTAAATCTTTTGGATCTGTGGGAGTCGGGGGGCCCGGGGTTGGTGGTGCCGGTGTCAGGGCTGTACCCCCACCAACCCCGGCACCGGAGACAGCCAACACAGCAGTACTGATAATAAATCCAAGAGCTGTAATTAAACTAGCAATTGTGATACCCTGTTCTCTGAAAAGTGTTTTAAGTCTCTCAGCCAGAGTAGTGTCTTCGTGAAGTATTTTCTGAATAGTTTCTCTAATTCTGTTAACTTGGGTTTTCAGTTTTTGTCTTCCAATACTAATTGTTTCTAACCTTCCTGATCTTTCTATCTGCAAATCATTTAATCTGTGCTGTATTCTTTCTTTCATTTCTGTGTCAAGATTTCCATTGTCTGCTGTAGCCAGTTTTTCTTTTTCACGTTCTATGTGTTTATCAAGCTCTCCCAGTTTGGCAACATTATTTACCATCTCACCTCTTATTGTCTGCAGTGATTTATCCAATCCCATAATCTCCCTCATTGACAAAGGTGGATCATCTATTGTTTTCAAAGCGTCATTTATTTGTCCTTCAGTAAATGATGTTTCTTGTATCACTGTGTTTGCTATTTCTGGTAGGCTTGTTACTGGTGCCATTTCAATCTCTTGCCCTGTTGGCAACTTTGTTTGCGTGTCATGAAGAACACTAACCAGTCTTGGCGTGACAGGAGACCCTCCAATTCCAAGATACCTTGCCAACCCAGAGTTACCACCGACTTCACCTTTAATTGTACTTAAAGCCCTAAACTTAGAAGGATTATTTTTATGTGTTAGATATATTTTCCCTCTGTCTGTATTTACAAATAAGTGCCCTTTATCATATTCAAATTGATTAGGATCTATTACATCTGGGCGCACTCCAACACTGTCATAAAATGAGTTTACTTTGTCTATTAACAGTTCATGATACAAAGGAGAAGTAGTTACCATTCCAGTCATATTTGTGATACTGGTATCTGAGACATTCATGTCATCCATTTCAAAATCTTCATGATTAAATCCTCCTGCTGCCATTGTTTTATTAATTTATTATTTTTTATTGTGCATAATAAAAATGACACAGTCTTACGGATCAAAGTTAGACCCATACAGAAAACTACGTGAGCCCCTGGGTGTTAAGGGCATAAGACAATCAATCGTCATCACAAACAATCCAAGTACCATAGACCAGAACCAAACACTTACAGTCAAGTTTCCAAACCTAGGCCCCAGTGACGTTATTGTTCCTGGCACTGCACGCCTAGCATTTAATATTGAACTATCATCAGACGCAGACGTAAACAGAACTCTAGTTGACAATCTTGGCAGAGCAATTGTTAGAACTATTAAAGTAAAACTTGAAGGACAGGAAGTGTTTAGTCTTGATGACTCAGATGTATTCTACTGTTACAAAGATCTGTGGCTCACAAGAGAAGAACGAGAAGACCGTATTTACCAAGGCATACAGTCTGATAATGTTGGTAAACTTCGAATCAATGCTGGAGATAAATCAACGTCAGCAGCCAATGACGTTATTATAGCAGAAACATATGGAACCAGATTTTACATTCCACTTGAGTTTGAAATCCTAACAGCTCATTTGCCTTATTATCAAGGAGCACTGAATGACCGTCTAAGTTTTGAACTAACTTTCAATGACTACTCCAAAGTTATTAAATCATCTGCCACAGATGCAACATATAAGATCTCTAACATTTCCTTGGAATATGAAATTGTTACACACACTGAACTAGCCAGACTCATTCAAAATCAGTATCAGTCAAGACTTCCAATTTATTATGACCGTGTGATTAGGCATAGTTTAATACCCAAAGACAAAAGTGACCCAATGTGGAACATAAACTTGAACACGCCTGCCAGGTCACTGAAAGGTATTCTTATGTTGTTTGTTGAACCAGTGAGTCCATACAAAAGAGATTCAGAAAAATTCTACAATCCTAAGATTACACATTTGTCCTGCACAATCGAAGGCCGCCCTAATCAAGTGTACGCTTCAGGAATGTTACCTTATCAACACTATGACGAAACCACAAAGTATTTTGCGGGTGGAAGGATTAGAGATAAACCTGCAAACATTGTGTGCAAAGATCTACATCTGTATGATGTTAGGATTGGTCAATACCTTACAAACAAGTATGCACTGTGGCTAGATCTTCGTAGTACAGATGACGACTACCTTCATGGGTCAGGACGAACTGTCGAGAACGGTAGTGATGGAATAACAATTCAGATACAAAAGAAGGTTGAAACTGCTGCAGCCATAAACATATATTTGTACCTGATATATGACGCACAACTCAATATTGCAGAAAGCAGACTGAGTGGACACATATATTAAAATTATATTGTGTATTAAAATGAACCTGAGCTTAATGACCCTTGACCCACACTGTGGATTGTTTTGTGGTGCCACAGGGTGTGGTAAAACTGAATTTGTACTTAACCTCTTGCAAACAAGATACATACACCACTTTGAAAACATTGTCATATTTTGTCCTACAATAAAAAACAACAAAGCTTATCACAACCGTTTATTCATTTGGACTGACAGCAACATATACTTAGTCGACCCTGAGAAAAAACTGAATGACTACCTACAATATTTTTACAAGCAATTTGAAGGACAGCCAACGTTGTTCATAGTTGATGACTGTTCTGCAGAAAAAGACATTGTCAAAAAGAGAAACACTCTAGCAGAACTTGCCTTCAGTGGCAGACATGCAAATGTAAGTGTATGGATTCTTACTCAGAAATATAATGCTGTACTGAAAGATTTTCGAGAACAGTTAAAGTTTATCTGTTTGTTTTACTGTAAGGATCGTGACAGCTTTGAAGACTGTCTCAGAGAGAATGATGTCATCCCAAATAAGCATGAACGAGATGATGTAAAAAATAAACTGAAATCAACTAAGCATCTAAAGCTCATTTTAAAGACAGATCAGCCCACAGGGTATGGGTTAGTAAATTGATGTAAATTAATTTATTCTTTTGTTTGTCCAATAAAAATGACAGACGGACAAATCATACAGGTGCTTGATCTCACACACCTTTTCAAAGATGTTATGCACTTTACTGACTTAATAACACCCAAACAGACTTACATAAGCCTTTCAGCACCATCAGAAATATATGTTACATATAGTGTGACTTTGGATTATGTCGATGAGCATCCAAATGTGGAGCACATGACAGTTGATTTAAAGACACCTACTTTTAAAGTTGATGATACCAACTATGGCTGGTTAGGGGAAGTTTGTTATAGCATATTTAAACAACTACGCAAACTAAATGTTTATATTGACAGTGTTACAGTTAATAAAGTGGTATTACACAAGGTGAGCCAGCGGTAATATTTTTTCATTTATTATTTTGTCGGTCAAATAAAAATGACGGACAATTCACAAAGCCCTGGCTCATCAAACCCTGGCTCATCTGGTTTAAGAAACGTGTTTCACACAACAGACTTGCCTATATCCAATACTAATAATGTCTATGAATCAATAGAAAACTCTTTTTCTGTCATACAACAAAATCTTCTTACAGGCAGTGTGAAAATTCAGGTTGTTGCGAAAATAGAATTCACTAGAGTAGACGGTGAAGTGATTGTATCGTACATATCAACAAGACAACACACAGTTAACACAAGAAGAGAATTAGAAAACGTGTTTAGAGACAGACTATTACCAGACTTTCTACAGGCAATTGACAGTGCAAAAATGAAAGGATCTGGTTGGCACGAAGGACATGTACATGAACTGCAATTAAAGCAGTCTAGGTATCATCCTATATTAGGTAAAGCATGGATACCACTGCCAACAGAGGTTGCAAACAAAAAGGCTGTAGTCAATATTCAGAACAATGACAACTATTGTTTCATGTGGTGTGTGCTTGCTAAACTACACTTTATAAAATCAAAACCTGAACGTGCATCTAACTACACTAAATTTGTAAATGAACTCGATTTTAGTGGCATTGAGTTTCCTGTTAAAATAGAGGACATAGACTTGTTTGAAAAACTAAATCCTGGTATATCTGTAAATGTGTATGTGTGGGATAATGAGTCTGTTGATAAGTTACAGCCAATTAGAGTGTCCCCAATTGCCCCAACCTACGGACAGTCAGAAGATAGACATGTTGATATGTTATTAATAAGCTCTGGTGATAACTTTCACTACACAATTATCAGAAATATGTCACGTCTAATTCATGGACATACAACAAAACACAATGGGAAACAGGAAGTTTGTAAAAGATGTTTACAAAGATTTTCTTCTATTTCAGTAGCGCACAAACACATTTTACACTGCAGATCAGCTGATGACATACAAACTGTACTTAAGTATCCAGATCCTGGCAGCAAGGTTTATTTTAAGAACTATGGGAATCAGCAAAAGTTGCCGTTTGTAGTGTATGCAGATTTTGAATCATTGGTTGTACCATATGAGGGTCCTGTTCCAGAGTCATTACCAAAGACTATAAAGTTGAGTGACCAAGTGGTGTGTTCTTTTGGATACATTCTTGTTAGGTCAGACGGTTTGCATTCAGAGCCTGTTATCTACAGAGGTGAAAATGCAGCATGTTTGTTTTTAACAGAAATGAGACAACTGTACAGTCAGGTAGTACAATATCTCACAACATGTCAGATGCCTTTGGTGATGACAGAAGAAGACAAACTGAAATTTGATACAGCTGAGACGTGTTGGATTTGTGAACAACCTTTAGGATGTGATAAAGTTCGTGACCATGATCACATAACTGGGCGTTACAGAGGTGCTGCACATAACAATTGTAACTTGTTATTAAAAATAGATCCTAAGACATATAAGTTACCAATCTTTTTTCACAATCTAAAGGGATATGATTCACACATCATCATGCAGGCTGTAGATGAGTCATACAAAAACATAAGTTGTATTGCCCAGACAACTGAGAAATACTTGACTTTTAGGTTAGATAAATTAGCATTTTATGACTCCATGCAACATTTGTCTTTAGGATTGGCTAGTCTGGCAGAAGGACTGACTGAGTATCAAATAACGAGTAAATATTTTGAACCAGACTTGATTAAGAAAGGTGTGTATCCGTATGATTGATTGATTGATTGATTGTACATTGCTTAACGTCCCGACAGCAACAAGGCTTTCTCAGGACGTGCCTGCACTGCTTGTGAAAAAAAAAAAACAACTAAACAGAACATTGAATGTATGTCGCCAGCCGGTCAAATACGTTAAATAAACCTAACACATGGGGCCTAAATAAAGCTAAGACCATTTAGCAACACACATCCAATATCAAGAGCTACAGGCAGTGCAGACAGTAGGGAGAGTTTTAAAAAGGCAAATACAGGTGAATGGACCTCGGGTAGACAGAAACACATGCCCCAGAATAGAGAGGAAAACTCACCCTGTGGGGCTGACCAGGGTGACCCTGGGAACTAAAAAGTACCTAACCCCACCCAAGTCCCCCAGGGCAGACCCGGGTGGGGGTGTGTATCCGTATGAGTACATCAGTGAGTGGGTTGTGTTTGAGGAAACAAGACTGCCACCAAAAGAGAAATTTTATTCTACACTAACTGGAAAAGGCATTTCTGACTCTGAATACCAACATGCACTTGATGCGTGGGGGAAGTTAGGATGTCAGACAATTGGTGACTATCACGACCAGTACTTGAAAGCAGACGTTTGTTTGCTAGCAGACGTATTTGAAAGTTACCGTGAAAAGGGTTTGTTACACTACAAGCTTGACCCTGCTTGTTACATAACTAGTCCTGGCATGACATGGGATGCATTTTTGAAATCCAGTAAGATATCTATAGACCTGTTGTCTGATCGTACGATGGGTGAAATGGTAGAACGCGGATTGAGAGGAGGCATTAGTATTGCAGCAAATAACTACGCCAGAGCCAACAATAAATATCTGGACGGTTATGGTGACCTTGGCCGGGGGTTTGACCCCTCAAGGTCAGGGTCATTCATTATGTACTTGGACGCTAATAACCTTTACGGGTTCGCGATGTGTGAGTTATTGCCCTTGAAAAACTTTTGTCTGCATGATTTGTCACAGTATGACATAACAGACTCAGGGTTAGCAAACTATATTATGACACATGACCGAAACGATGCGAAGGGTTGGATCTTTGAAGTAGACCTGGAGTACCCGCACCATCTACATGATTATCATAATGATTATCCATTAGCTGTTGAGAAAATGAGTATGACAGGGAAAAAAGAAGACACTAAGCTTGTGCCAAATCTAAATGACAAATTCAATTACGTTTGTCACTACCGCTTGCTGCAGTTTTACATCAGACATGGGTTAGTACTAAAGAAAGTTCACAGAGGAATTCAATTTGATCAGAGTGCTTTCATGAAAGATTACATAATGAAGAACACAACCCTTCGTGCCAGAGATGGCAACACTGCATTTGACAAAGACTTCTTTAAGCTTATGAACAATGCCTGTTTTGGCAAGACTATGGAAAATCCTCATCACCGCAAAGATGTGAGACTGGTCACAACTGAATTGGGTGCAATTAAACTTACAGGTAAGCCACAGTACACAGGGTATAAAGAATTTCATTCATCATTGTATGCAGTGTCACTCAAAAAAAAGATTGTTAAACTGGACAAGCCAGTATTCATTGGTATGGCAATTCTGGAGTTGTCAAAACTGTTGATGCTTGAATTTTATTATGATTACTTCAAACCAAAATATCCTGAGTGTCGATTGTTATACACTGACACTGACTCTATGATCATTGATGTGCCTACTGAAGACTTTTACGAAGACATGAAAACAGAGTTACACATGTATGACACGTCTGACTACCCTAAAGATCACCCGCTGTATAGCACACAAAACAAGAAAGTGCCTGGTAAGTTTAAAGATGAACTGAATGGTGTGCCTATAGTTGAGTATGTTGGACTGAGGTCAAAAATGTATTCTATACTGCACCAGAAAGGTAGTCAGTCAAAAGCCAAAGGAATTAAAAAAACAGCAATAAAAAATAAAGACATTCGTCATGAACATTACAAGCAAGTGTTAGATGGCGCATTGATGCCTGATTATCCAAACAAGTCACTGAGATCAAACAAACATAATCTTGAAATGATCCAAACACACAAAAAGTCACTTGCAGTTGGGGACACGAAACGAGTGTTTCACAGTAAGGAAAAAGCTTATGCACCTGGACATTACAGGCTCAAGTTATCTGAAGATATTTGTGATGAACTGGTTGATGAATTAATTGACGACTTAGTTACTGAAATGAGTAACGGTGTCTGGGGGAATAATCTGTAATTCTTCTCTGACAAATGCCCTCTGGGGTGCAGGGTCGTACAGGTAATATATTGTTGCGTCTGCGCCGGGAATTATTTTTTTTATATTATGAACGGATGTTGACCAGATGGGGTCTGTTGCCCTGCGTCTGTCGTCGTTCTCAGCCTCGCCTGGCTGATATAAATATCTCACCTGTTTAGTAAATAAACTTGTGTCTGGTGCCGGGGTTGGTCCTGTTTTTGGCTCTGTAATTGTTTTCAATTTAATAGCATCAGCAGGTTTTGGGTGTCCTTCATTGTTCATTGCTTTTATCACATGTGGTAATCTCTTTACCCATTCAGTGTTACGGGTGTCATGCATGAGTTCCTTAGAATACTGGTAACTGAAAAGTCTTTCTGATAACTGTTTGTTAAAGTTTTCAACAATTGCCTGCGATCTGTGCACGCCTGGAATACCATGTCTGACCAGTACGCCATGCTTAGCAAATAACTGATTAACTTCGCCCTTAAATTCAGATCCATCATCAACCTGCACTAGTCTGGGGTATCTTAAAGGGCCTCGACTATATATTTTTGATAAAGCAGTAGCAACAGTGTTAGCAGTTTTGTCAGATATGGGTTCAGCGTCTTTGTACCTTGAAGCAATGTCTACAACAGTCAGTGCATACTTGTATCGTTTCTTTCTTATTGTATCGTGTGGAAGAAACAGGAGGTCCATTTGGTGCGTGTCATTTGGTGATGTGTTTTCAAAATGGGGTCTTGTTATTTTTCTTGGAGCAGGGAGATATATCTGCCAAATTGCCTGTCTCTGTAACCATTGCTTGACTTGATTGAGTGTTATATCTCCGCCCACAGCGGCATGTAATTTCTGAATAGCTGTTTGCCCTTTCCAATAGCCTGATGGAGAGTAATATATTTTTGATAGTTTATTTTCGGCTGCCATTTTTTCTAGCAATGAAAACTCCTGTAAAATAAACAAATGTCATTCCCACTAGAACAAAGATTATCTCTCCGTTTCTTTGTTCTGTACTCGGTTTGTAATAGTCACTTAGTTTCGGTTTTGGGATAGACATGTCTTCACCCGTGACAAGAAAATATTCCCTGATTGCTTCGTCTGTATTTGAAAATGTATGTTGTGCGTGGCCTTCAAGCCTGAGTTTTTCATTGATGAAATCAAGTTTCTCAATTCTATTCTTTTCATATTCCTGCTGGGCTTGAGCAAGTTTTTCTGTTGCCTCATTGTGACGTTTCATTTCTTCTGCAGATTCCTCTCTACCCATTTTTGAAAAGAGATAATTAGAGCCACTGAATGCGAGGGCGTTAACAACTGCCCCACCAATCATAATAGCTATCGTCGCCATATTATTTTTATTTACATAGAAACATTTTCGGGAATAATTCCCTGCTTGACAAGAAAATCTTTTGTCGCAAACGACGCTGTAACGACTACAATTAGCTTAGCGCTGTCTTCGAAATCGAGTCTACTCAAGTCTGCTGATTTCATTTTGAGTAGAGTCCACTTATCACGGCAGAGTGATAGACAAGGTTCATCAAGTTCTTTGTGTCATTCATTTCTTAGGCAAGAAAAATTAAAATAATATTTTTTATTTACTGCATATAAAATGGGTCAACGGCTTTGGGTGTTACTGGTAATGTGGCGACTTCTGGTTTTGTTTTTGGAGTGTCTGATTTTCTGGTCACTGTACGAGTCTGTGGTTTGTATTTTTTGTATAATTGATAACCTACGTAACCAAATCCGACAACAAATCCGGCAATTATATATTTTGTTGATTGAGGTTCGGGGTCAGGGCGGGGGTCAGACTTAGTTGTTTGTCTCTCACTTTGATGAGGGTGTCCTGTCGGTGTTGGTCCTGATGGTAGTGACAGTCCTGACGGTGGGTCAGTCACATGAGCCTTTTCTATTTGTGCTTGAAGCTGTAATTTTTTTTGCCTGTTCCATTCGGCTAATTTTTTTCCTGCCTCAACGCGACCTGGGCTTTTAGCCTTAGTCACAGTTTGAACCTGTGTCAAAACTGGACTGGGGTTCGGTTGTGGAGTCGTCTGGGTTTCGTCCATTTTCTTCTGCAGTAAAATTTATTTTTGAGAAATCAATATGGCTCCCAGTAACTAGTAATGTTACGACAGGTGCAAGGTAATTTCCAAACTTGTAAAACATGACACATGCTAATTTGCCAATTGAACTTGAAACAATAGGATTGCTTTCAAGGTCGTGTGATAGGCTGTCACTATCCACAGGTAGAAAGTGACTCACTGCTTTTGTGTATAGGCATACAAGAGATCGACTCAAATCACGAGTCATTAGTGAAGCAATGTGGTTTTCATATTTAGCATGAAGCTTGATTAGTTCATCAGCCGTAAGAGATTCAATATCATCTGTCATGTATTGTTTTCCAAGATAAGTCTTTGATTTGCCTGACACAACTACAGAAAGAAGGCGCTGTTTTTTCGAGTCTAAGTCTTTGTTTTCTACAGCATTGATATCATTTAGAAGAAGTAATTCGTCTTGATTCATTTTATAATAAAAAATATTAATTTTAATGACATTGAATTTGAAACCTTTATTTTACTGAAAAAAATAAGGAGAAAC
Source organism: Semisulcospira habei (assembly GCA_036245525.1). Classification (NCBI taxonomy): domain Eukaryota; kingdom Metazoa; phylum Mollusca; class Gastropoda; family Semisulcospiridae; genus Semisulcospira; species Semisulcospira habei. The sequence goes on along the minus strand of BTPG01000006.1, from coordinate 159,185,536 downwards.
CTAGAAAAACGGGCGGCGTTAGGGCGTGGGAGTAAGCGGTCGAAAAATCCCGGAAATTTGGGATAGATATAAATTGTCCAAAAACACCCACAACTCCCCTCTCTCGGTCAACGGGCATCTTCTCATGCGGTCAGAAAACAAGAAAAAACAATGGATTCACTCTCATGACGACCACGACCGGACTCAACGTAGCATGCTGGAACATCCGAACCATGCTCGACACAGCAGACAGCGGACGCCCTGAACGTCGCTCCGCCCTCATTGCCCATGAATTGCGGAGGTTAAACATCGACATCGCCGCGCTCAGCGAAGTACGCCTTCCGGAGGAAGGCAGCCTCCAAGAACTTGGCGCTGGCTACACCCTCTACTGGTCAGGCAGGCCTGCATCAGAAAGACGACTCTCAGGCGTGGGCTTCATGGTGAAGACCCCCATTGCGACTAAGTTGGAAAACCTACCAACGGGTCACTCCGACCGCATCATGTCCATGCGCCTCCCACTGAGACACCAGCAATACGTCACCCTTCTCAGTGTGTACTCCCCAACCCTCCTGGCAGAGCCTGCAGAAAAAGACAAGTTCTACTCTGACCTGCACAGCCTCCTGCAGAGCACCCCTGCAGACGACAAAGTCATCATCCTTGGCGACTTCAACGCCAGAGTGGGCCAAGACTCTGAAGCCTGGAAAGGAGTCCTCGGCAAGCATGGCGTTGGGAACTGCAATGACAATGGTCGCCTACTGTTGGAGCTCTGTGCAGAGCAGCAACTTGTCATCACCAACACTACTTTCCAGCAAAAGGACAGTCGAAAGACCACCTGGATGCATCCTCGCTCCAAGCACTGGCACCTTATCGACTATGTCCTAGTGCGTCTGAGGGACCACAGTGACGTCCTCCTCACCAGAGTGATGCCCAGCGCAGAGTGCCACACTGACCACCGCCTTGTTCGCTGCAAACTCAGGCTCCGCCTCAAGCTGAAACCCAAGAAAGGGGGCCCCCCCAAGAAAAAGCTTGATGTTGCCAGCCTTCAGCGTGACGACAAGAAAGCTGCCCTTCAAGCCGATTTACAGCGCATGCTCAAAGACACAGTTGATCCAACAGACTCCTCTCCTGAAACACTCTGGGAACAACTGAAAACTGCTATTGTAAAATCCTCTGTGGAATCCTCTGTGTCCTTTGCTAGAAAGAGGAACAAAGACTGGTTTGACGAAAACGACGTAGAGATCCAGGAACTTCTAGCAAAAAAAAGAGCCGCCCACCAGGCCCACCTAGCCCAGACTTCCTGCCCTGTGAAGAAGTCTGCTTTCCGCCTCATCTGCAGCAGTCTCCAGCTCAAGCTTAGAGAGCTCCAGAACGAGTGGTGGTCCAGACTCGCACAGAGGACCCAACTCTGCGCTGACAACGGTGACTACAGGGGCTTTTACGAAGCACTGAAAGCAGTGTATGGCCCTAGGCACCTCGTACAAAGTCCCCTGCGAAGCGCTGATGGACAGGCACTCCTCACAGATAATACCTCCATCTTGAACCGCTGGTCGGAATACTTTCAGGACCTCTAAGGCGCTGAACGCACTGTTCAAGAAACAGTCATCCTCCAAATCCCACACCTTCCACTAAAGGTTGAATTGGACGAACCGCCCACCGCCAAAGAGACCCTCACAGCCATCCACCAGCTCAAGAGTGGCAAAGCAGCAGGCATTGATGGAATCCCGCCAGAGATCTGGAAACATGGAGGCCCAGCACTGCACAACAAGCTCCACGACCTCTTTCTCTGCTGCTGGGAAAAAGGAACACTACCAAAGGATCTCCGTGATGCAGTCATCATCACCCTGTACAAGAACAAAGGAGAGAAGTCTGCCTGCTCTAATTATCGTGGAATTACCCTGCTGTCCATTGCCGGGAAAATTCTCGCAAGGTTGCTCCTGAATCGGCTGGTACCTGCCATCGCTGAAGACCACCTCCCAGAGGGCCAGTGTGGCTTCAGAGCCAACAGGAGTACCACTGACATGGTCTTTGTGCTGAGACAGCTTCAGGAGAAGTGCCGCGAGCAGAACAAAGGGCTGTACGTAACGTTTGTCGACCTAACAAAAGCGTTTGACACTGTGAGCAGGCAAGGTATGTGGCAGATCCTGGAGCGACTAGGTTGTCCCCCAAAGTTCCTCAACATGATCGTCCAGCTCCACGAGGACCAGCAAGGCCAGGTCAGACTAAACAGTGACCTCTCAGAACCATTCCCCATTCGCAACGGCGTGAAGCAAGGCTGCGTGCTGGCACCGACCCTCTTCACCATCTTCTTCAGCATGATGTTGAAGCAGGCCACAGTGGACCTCGACGATGACGACGCAGTGTACATCAGGTATCGTCTCGATGGCAGCCTGTTCAACCTAAGACGACTGCAGGCCCACACGAAAACCCTAGACCAACTGATTCGTGAGCTGCTCTTCGCTGATGACGCTGCCCTCGTTGCACACACAGAGAGAGCCTTGCAGAGCATTACGTCCTGCTTCACAGATGCTGCCCAGCTCTTTGGACTTGAGGTCAGTCTGAAAAAGACAGAGGTCCTTCATCAGCCGGCACCCAAGGAAGAGCATCGCCCTCCCCACATCACCATCGGCGAGTCCGAACTGAAGTCTGTACACCAGTTTACCTACCTTGGCTGCATCATCACGTCAGACGCCAAGCTGGACAAGGAGCTGGACAACAGGCTGGCAAAAGCGAACAGTGCTTTCGGGCGACTATTCAAGCGGGTGTGGCACAATCAACAGCTGAAAAAAGGCACCAAGATCAGCGTGTACAGAGCTGTCGTCCTCACCACCCTGCTGTACGGTTCCGAGTCCTGGGCCCTCTACCGCAGCCAACTACGACTCCTTGAACGCTTTCACCAGCGCTGCCTGCGTACCATCCTCAGCATTCACTGGAGTGACTATGTCACCAACGTCGAGGTCCTTGAACAGGCGGAAACTGTGAGCATCGAGGCTTTGCTGCTGCGGACACAGCTTCGCTGGGCGGGGCACGTCTCCAGGATGGAGGATCATCGCCTACCCAAGATCACTCTGTTCGGCGAGCTCGCCACTGGACACCGAGACAGAGGGGCACCAAAGAAGAGATACAAAGACGGTCTCAAGAAGTCACTTAGTGCCTGCCAAATCGACCACCGCCAGTGGTCTTCACTTGCTGCGGACCGTGACACCTGGCGCTCCACCATTCACAAGGCAGCCGTCTCCTTTGAGGACTCTCGCAGAGCTAACCTTAAGGACAAGCGGCTTAGAAGAAAAAACAGAGTTGTCGTAACTCAGAACCCTGACCAGACCTTCCCCTGCAGCCACTGCGGTCGAACCTGCCTGTCCCGGATTGGCCTCCGCAGCCACGAAAATGCCTGCAGACGACGTGGGCAAGCCCTATAGAATCTTCGTTCGCGAAGTCAAGCCAAGAGAGATTGCCTTGGGTGATCAAATTTAGTACCCGCCACACTGCTGACACATCTTTGTTGTCCTTGACAGTGTTGCTGATAAAGTCCCTCCTCGCGGCGCGCACCATTGATCTCACACGGTTTCGCTGCTTTTTAAATTCATCAAAGTTCTTTTCTCTTTTTAAGTCATTTCGCACCGACATAGCATGCATTATTTCTTTTGTCAACCAAGGGGGAAGTATCTCACTCTTTACTCTTTTTGTTCTAATCGGCCCATGTCTGTCTAATACTCCCAAGGAATAAACTGTACCAAGTGGACAGTGCAATACTTGGATCATCTGCGAGGACCTCGTCAAAAGGAGTGTTACTGAGATCATGTAGCAAGGCATTACGATTTAAATGCTTAAACGACCTGTAGGCTGTTGTAGTATGATTATGTTTCTTTAATTTGGGGAATTTTACAGACCAGCAAAAATAATTAATAATAATTACGGTATTTACAATGCGCTTATCTTATAATAATTATAACTCTAAGCGCGCACTCACAACTCGCGCACGGATGCGCACGCTTTAGACAATGACTCACGTACCACAAATACATTATGACAGTCAGCTTGGGGTGTGGGGTGTGGTGATATTATAGTGCTAGAACTGTTGGAAGAGGTGAGTTTTGAGGGCAGACTGGAAGGAGGAGAGAGAGTGTTTCTGACAGAGGGAGAGTGTTCCAGGTGGATGGACCGTAGACGGAGAAGGAGCTGGGGCCGAAAATGCTGAGTTTGGTGTGGGGATGTGGAGGCGGAGAGGGTCAGAGGCGGAGCGGAGGGAGCAGGAAGGAGTGTAGGGGTAAAGTAAGTTGGAGAGATAGGCAGGAGCGTAGTTGTTCAGGGATTTGTAGCAGAGAGACAGAATCTTGTATTGGAAGCGTTGGGGGATGGTGAGCCAGTGAAGGAGTTTGAGCAGGGGAGTGATGTGGTTGGATTTTTTCTTTCTGAGGACGAGGTGGGCAGCATTGTTCTGGATGCATTGGAGAGTGAAAGTGGTGAGGTAGGCCGGAAAGGAGAGAGTTGCAATAGTCGATGCGAGATAAGATGAGAGAGACAGCAAGTTTGGTGGCAGCTTCGGTGGTGAGGTATTTTCTGATCTGACTGATGCGACGGAGGTGGAAATAGCATGCCTGGGCCGTGCAACAAATCACGGGGCAGTGGTCACTAACACTAAGATCTGAAACACTAACATCGGTCACCGCCTGTGGTTTGTTTGTATAGACGTGGTCAATGAGCGTAGAGCTCGTGGCGGTAATTCTAGTGGGGGATTTAACTAGCTGTACTAGGCCAAATAAAGAAGATGTAGTTTCCCATGCGGGATGGGGTTTAATCATGTCTATATTAAAGTCACCTAGAAGAATGACGTCATTTTGCCCTTTACAAACTTTGTCTAGGTTAGTAGTAAAATTGTCATACCACTCGAACGAAGACGCCGGATTGCGGTAAAGAAACCCGACAAATGACGGTGAACAATATGGGCTCTTGACCTCAATCCACACACACTCTACTTCAGCCGTTTTTTAAGTCTTTACGCCTACGGACTAAGTGTTCAATAGAGTGATGAACGTATACAGCAATGCCTGTTTGACTGTGACAGGAGGAATCTCTTCTCATGATACTAAAATTAGGAATTTTCACGGCATCATCACTGATGTTTGAATTTACGCGTGACTCGGTAAGGCCGAAAATGTCGAACGGTGTGGGTCTGTTAAGGAATGCTGACAGGTCAGATATCTTATTATAAAGATGAAAAACGTTGAGATGACCCACTCGTAATTTTTGTTCTTTTGGTTTACCTCTAGCCATGAGTATTTCGCTAATAGATGTATTTTGTTTCACAATGAAACAGCAACTACAACAGCGGCGGTTGAGCACACATCAATCAAAGATGTAAAGCCAATGTAAAAGGAAAACAAAACAATCAAAGAAAACAATAAAAAAGGTATGGATACAAAATCTGATGATCAAACATTCAGGGATTATAAAAGCTCAGCGCCCACAGCTGAAGTTTATATGGGAAGTATCAATGTCCGATACCCTGAAAGAGCAATATCAAAATACTCCACGTCTCCTAGTAAGTGTTTGTGCTGCCGCGAATAAATACATGCCATGATGATGAAAACAGAACTTAAGCCACGGAGCACCCACAATAAAACGAATCACTGTAAATAAAACAGTCCATCAGTGTCCACAGTTAAATTTTCTGCAATGTCTTTCACAGTACAGCTTAATAAACGCCGATTTAGATGAGAACGTTTTAATAAAACTTCCACACAGTGGAATGTAAGTGAAAGCGCTACCCCAAAGCAGCGTTCACTTAAGACACTCAGTCTAGTCCGCAAAAGATAAGAGAATTCCAGAAGTCCGAGCAAGTCAGTCAGTGTATCAACGAAAGCTATAGAGATACGGCACCATACACACTTTTATTATGCAGCGCTTAAACGGAACAATTTACACTCGCGAGAAGCACACGTGAGTGTAACCTGCAGGAGGCAGCAATCCTTCTGAGCACGTGCAACTGTAGGAGCTTATGAGGATCTATGTCTCTTGCATTTGTGGCTTGTAGATGGCATGTGGTATTTATCCTCATGAGCCCGTGCATCTGCAGGGGCTCACGAGGATCCATGCCTCTTGTATTTAAACAAGTAATCGCGGCCTGCATGAGGTATCTATCCTCCAGAGACCGTGCAACGGCAGGGGCGCATGAGGATATATGCCCTCTGCATTTAGATTTTGCGGTCAGCATGAGGTATCTATCTGCATGGGCCAGAGCAGCTGCACGGGCTCATGGGGATCTATGCCTCTTGCATTTGCATTTTGAGTCAGCAGACATCCTCATGAACCCGTGCAACTGCAGGGGCGCATGAGGAACTGTGCCTTTTGCATTCAGATTTTCAAGTTTCGTTCTGCAGAGGTCTCTGTGGAACGAAACTTGACGAGGTGAACAATTAAACACATGCAGGTAGATATGGCAGCAGCAGCTGTGCCATAAGCTGCATTGTCTGTAGAGGATTGGGAGGAGTTGGCTCTGTTGGCGGCGATTGTTCCCACCCTCTGGGCGGTGGTTTTGCTGTAACTGTGGCGGGCGCAGCGAATGGGTGACCGGCTGGTATGTAGGCACTAGCCACTGGCATGTTGGGGAATTCTCCCTGTGACGTCACGACTGGCCCGCCCTAACCTTGCTAAGCACGTGGGGGAAAGGCATGGCCGGGCTGGCGGATGTTGTGGGCCTGTGGTTGCACGTAGTTCTGCAGAGTCCTGCAGAGTCCCATTACCACATCTCAGGTCCTGCTGCTGGTGTCTGGCTCCGCTGAATGGCCTGTGGGACTCTTGCTCCTGGTTGTAGATGTGAAGCGGCTGGCTGCTGGCTGGCGCGGCGGATTTTCTCCATCCCGTGTCCGCTGTGGGGCTGATGTGGAACACCCCCAAAGCGAATGTTCAGTGCCAGCTTCATGGCACCAGCAGGACTCAGGTGGGTGCCGTCCTGATAGAGCTTCTTTCGGGGGGCTCTGTTGGCCATGAGCAAGATGGAGGTGTGGTCCGTGAACAGAATTCTCATCTGCTCACAGGCCTCCCTAAGGGCGTCATTGGAGATGGAAGCGGGGGCAAAGAGGGGGTGGGTCGAGCTAGCTCGCTGTCGGGTTCATCTACTCTACCTGTCACTGATGAGCAGTCTCGTCCGTCCGAGGGTACTTGTCACTGCCCAAGGAGTGAGACGATGTACGCCTGTGCTGGACTGGTTCTGATAGTTTGGAGGGCCGTACTCCAGAAGCCGCCGTCGGACCTGGAGGTCGGGTCGTGCATGCACACTGCAGGCCAGACTCATACTGGATACTCTCAGTACTGAACGAGTTGGCGCGAAACCGGCCGAAGTCCTAGGATTGGTACCGGATGGCCTCTCCCGTGCAGTCCGAGTCACCACATCCGGGGGATACATCCTGTCACAGCCGCAGAGGTGGTATGATCGTTAGCTGGCAGCTGCTCTCGGACTGGTGTCGGCCGTCACGGCGATAGATTCCCCAGGCTGGAACCACTGCTCGTCTAGCCAGGGTCGCAGATAACGCATGGGTGAGTGGAGGCCCAGCCGGAACAGAATAGGCAGACGGCATGCTCGTCACTCGGCCATTGGAAGTTCCCCCAAGCGTGCAGGTGTGGAGTTGTAAACTGCAAAACATAGTCAACAGTGATAGGCGAGCGAGCGTGGCTCTCCGAGGCCGCGCGACGAGCGTACGCGAGCGAAGGTAGACTTCGTACCCAATGCCAAATCCAAGGCCAGTGGGTCGCCAGGCGCTCTAACCTCCCTTCCCTGAGCGCCGGTCATGGGCACAACCGAGGTTTTACCTTACCATGTCGGAGAGGCCGGAGGTCAGACCAAGGGCCGTAGGGGACCAACCATGTCGCAGAAGCGAAGCCCCGCACCCCCAACGGTAGAGGCCGCAGCACGCAGGTAGCTCCAATCTAGCACCGTAAACTGTAATCCAAGGCTACTGCAGAAACAAGGGAAGTAATCCAAGTCCCCAGCACCACAAAGGCCAGGCGGAAGCCCCCACACGTAAATCGACGAAGGTAAACTCCAAGCTAGCACCTTGAACACAGTAATCCAAGGCTAGCGCGGAAAACACGGGAAGCAATCCAAGTCCCCAGCACCACAAAGTCTGGTGGAGACGTAACACCGACGAAGGTAAACTACAAGCTAGCACAGTGAACACAGTCATCCCAGGCTAGTACAGTGAACAGGGCAGAAGTCCAAGCCACAGTGGCGACCGGTCACACCGTATACAGCCAAGACGCAGAAGCATAGGTACACAACCGTTCACGGCTAGCTAAGAAACAGACTGGCGGGAATCCGGTGGGCATGTGCCCGGATGGGGATGGAAGGGAGGCTACTCGGGATACTGGCTAGGTTATGGCGCCCCTTGTTGCCTCCCCTGCCATATAGGTACACAACCAATTTTGGCTGAAATTAGGCTAGCTAAAACACTATTCCTAACAGTAATGTCATCGGTAATGTGTTTTGAGGAAACAATGCATGTTTAGAAAGGTCTTGCCACAAAATATCCTTCAGCCAAGTTTGAAGACTATGGCTTGAATAGTCCCTGAGAAAATCCAGATGTTAAAGTTTAACACGGACGACGGCAGATGGACAACGGACGGACGACCACTGGCCCACATAGACATCACTTTTGTTTTGCACATGCACCAAAAAGACTAAAACCCTCATAAGCCCCTTCAGTCTGGAAAGTTAATGTGGATTTATGTCTCCTTTTAGTCCTGCGTTATTACTATTCTTGGTCCCATTTACATTTGCGTTTTTCACACAAAAGACGGCTAGTGCTTAGACATGCAATTTATGATCACTGGCAGTAAAAGGATTAAGAACTGCCTATGAGCAAATCCTTGGAAACATGGCCAAGGTTCTGGTGTTCTGATCTGTAACGGTCAAGAAATCTCCCACAGCTCTTGTCTGTGAACTTAACTCTTTTGATCCTGATACTCTCACTGCTTCAAATAAATTTGACTATGACAATTCAAGGGTGGTGCCAGAATAGCTTGGCGCCTCAGGCACCAAGCTATTCTGGCACCACCCCTGAACTAAACGGTTGATCGATCTCCTAATTTGTAGTGTAGCCTTCATAGACAATAAGAATTTTTTTTTATAAAAGTCAGCCTCAAGATGTAATGGGTTAAAAAAAATACAGTCTCTGTGTTATATGTTCCAGTATACCACATATAACAAATAGAGGTCTCTGGCTTTTCAAGGGGATGCCCGGTGAGCAAAATGTCCTTGGGGTGACATCAAACTTAGTTGGCCTGTGCACAAGCCAGATGAGGCTGACTTTGGCCCAAGGACTTTTTCATACCAAGTTTTTTTCTTTATGTCTGTGTAAATTCAGCATTACAATAGTGTGACGGTGAACAACATGGTTGGACTTTATGGCTCCTGGGTACTGTGATATACTGAGGCTGAACTATAATATACACACAAATGTCAGCTCTTACCTTTCGGCGTTTTGTAGGCGACACCAGAGGACATTGGTCCATAGCCTTTAGCATTGCGGGCCTGTAGCTTGTAGATGTACTTGGTGTGGGGTGCCCGGTCTCTCATGGTCAAGGATGTCTGGTTTCCATGCACTGCTTCCACCCGCCAGTCATGTATCGGCAATTTCCGACGAGTTGTAGAGAACACAAGATAACCTTGCAGACAAAAAAAGAAAAGAAAGCTCAATTAACCCTTTGGGTGTTGGCAGCAGTTTTCGTTACAATGATTCCTGTAGGAATCTGCGAATAAAACTGCTACCGACACAGGTTAAATTCTTTCACCTATTAGTTTTGAACATTATGTTGCAAACACAAGAAAAAGGTAGAAAATAAAATTAAATGCAAACAATATAAAACTATGTGTGGGATGAGCATTCTGATGCCTGAAAACCACATTCATAAAGTTTAAGGGTAGTGCCTGATTATCTCTTGGTGCCTCAAAGGTACCCAGTTAATCAGGCACTACCCATGAACTAAGATGTCAATAAACTTTCTACTGTGAAGTAACAGAATCTAACATTCAATACTGAAGCAAACAAGAAAGCAAATATTTGGCCGACTACTGACAGTGGGTCTGATGATATAGTTACCATACAAACCCTCTTCACTACTGTAAGTTAAAACAAGATCGGATGAAAAATAGCCCACAAAGTCCCTCCTATATGAGAGCTGTCTTCGCTGTCAAGGGTCTCTACCTTTTGTCTTTGACTTGATTCTGATGTTGAAATATCTCCTTTTAAAAAAGCCTTGCAGATGTGCCAATGCGTCATAGTGAACTCTATAAGGGGCGCGCGCAGTGCATACCCATCACTGGTTTGTCAAACGTCATTTGTCATGAAGTATTTTTTTGTTTTTATGTAATTTTATATTTAACGTGATATGAGATTCGCTTTCGCTTCAAGACATTCGGAAAATGATGACAAAACTAGAATTTCACGGTACAATTTCAGTCTTGCTATAATTTGTGTGAAATCAGGTTGACTTTACCTAGCTACATGCTATATTCAATTCAATTCAATTTAAAAACTTTATTGTGTCAGTCTAGCCGACAAATTTTCTTTCATTGGGATCACATGCGCGCGTACGGTTTTCGCCACATTATGACAATTATGACAATGGTGGGGAAAAAAAAAGAACAAAAAAACCCCACTACATGACCACAGTGTTAGGAGTGAGTCTGCCACTTGCAAGATGCCACTGCGACATCTGAGGTGCAAGTTCCACGATGGCGTCAACAGGGAGAGAGGGAGATACGCTAGTTAACGCACGTTCCCAGGGTCACCTTGGTTATCCCCACAGGGTGGGTTTTCCTCTCTATTCTGGGGCATGTGTTTCTGTCTACCCTTGGTCCATTCACCTGTATTTTCCTATTTTAAACTCTCCCTACTGTCTGCGCTGCCTGTAGCTCTTGATATTGGATGTGTGTTGCTAAATGGTCTTAGCTTTATTTAGGCCCCATATTGTAGGTTTATTTAACGTATTAGACCAGCTGGCGACATACATTCAATATTCTGTTTATTTTTTTTTTTCACAAGCAGTGCAGGCACGTCCTGAGAAAGCCTTGTTGCTGTTGGGACGTTAAGCAATGTACAATCAATCAATCAATCTTCTGAAAGCGCGTCAATGTGTGCGTGTGGGTGCGTGCATGCGCGCGCTGCAAACATTCTCAAGAGGCATAGATGTTCATGCACCCTCCAGGCATTTGAGGATCTATACCTCTTGGAGATGCGCACATATGTGTCATTGGTTTGTCAAACGTCATTTGTCATGACGTATTTTTTTGTTTTACGTAATTTTATATTTAACGTGATATGAGTTTCACTTTCGCTTCAAGACTTGCGAAAATGTTGACAAAACTAGAATTTCATGGTACAATTTCAGTCTTGCTATAATTTGTGTGAAATCAGGTTGACTTCACCTAGCTACATGCTATACTAAGTACACCTGCATGCTCTTCTGAAAGCGCGTCTATGTGTGTGTATGTGTACGCGTGTGCATGCACGCGCTTCAAACATCCTCAAGAGGCATAGATGTTCATGCACCCTGCAGGCACATGAGGATCTATGCCTGTTGGAGATGCGCGCATGTGTGAGATGAGCGAGCGAGAGAGAGAGAGAGAATTACGTCATGTCCGCGTGGTGATGGATTTGCTTCTTTATGTCACCGGCACTGTATGACTTTCTCTAGAAGTCAAGGTTTTTTAGTATTTTAATTATTTTCTGAAAAGAACTAATTTTTACTAAAGAAGTGGAAAGGATACAAAGCTGGCTAATGACTCATCCAATGTCTTTCTCCAAACTAGCTATATGCAAAAGTTCAAGTAAATATGACAAAAATTACGGACACTAATCTGGGTCAACCGACTTACTATAAACGGTTGTATATGTCTTCAATGAGACATTGAATTACAATATGCTCGGAGGCTCTCTTAGCCACCCACTTAAGAAAGTATTTCGACCAAGTTTCAAGCTTGTGTGTACTGAAATATTGGAGATTCTCTTGTTTCCATACATACGCACACACATACATACTCACATACGGCGCTTTGCGCCAAATGTACGTTCAGCAGTGAGGTTAGTGTAACTAGACATGACGTAATTGTTATCTTGTTACTTCAATTGTTAGAGGTTTAGCCTGCCCGCCTTTGACATCATGGACATGATATTAAATTTGCCCCACTGCGACCCGTCCTAAGAAGTTCCTTCTATAAATAAAAGGGACTTAAAAAGAAAATTAACATGTTTTAAGAGTCCCGGCATAACCCCTTGACTGCTACTGACAATATTGTTCAGGGGAAAAGACATGTAGTTACACCAGAGGTATTGTCTGCAGCTGTCAAGGGAACAACGCATCTTTTCCACCAATCATCATTAGCAGTCAAGGTGTTAATCTAAAACAGAAATACAACTTGAGCATGTGAATGTGCGTAGGTGATGAATATCCTTGCAGATGACCCAAACTTACCAGTGATGAACCCATTAGGCATGAGAGGCGGGTTCCATGATATTCGGGCCACTGTCGGATCATCCTCAGCAAGCATTACCGTCACATTCACTGGTGCTGTGCTTGGTGCTGCAAACCAGTGAGAGAAACAGTGAATACATTTATCAATGCTGTCACTAACCCATAAAGCCCTGACATGCTAGGACAGGATGTGGATCGGCCATGATAGTTCAAGGATGGTGTCAGAATAGCTTGGCGGCTGTAGGTGCCAAGCTATTCTGACACCACCCTCGAGCTATCATGGTCTATCTGTCTCCAGAACTGTGATGCAAACCTCAAAGGATATCTAACAAAAACAGAATGGCAAAGCCCTCAAGTCTCATGTGCATGACCGATCCACATAATTAATGAACTTTGTGACCCTGACTTTCCAACAGGTCACTGTAATAAGCAAGTGTTCTTACATAACATAAGGGTTGGCATTTAAGTTGGCATTTGTACCCGCAAAATCCATCTTCTCTCAAAATTTACGCATTTTTCACATCACTTGCTGATCTCTTGTGACCCTTGACCTTTTCAAGAGGTTATCCAAGTTAGCATTCATATTAGAAAAGTCTTACCATCAGGTATCTCGATCTGTACCAGGTTTGGGATGGAAGTTGTCAATAGAAGTGAGCAAAACTTGTTTCTTCAGAAAATTAATTTTTCTCTAAAATGTATTTTTTCGAAAAATACTTACCGATGACATGACTGTCAGGAAATAGTCTACTTGCTTACCAATTTTAGCCTAAGACCCAAAGGGTCCCTCCAGGAGGCTCTCGGGGATCTCTAACAGGGACGAGAGTAGCCTCCCTTGCCCATCCGGTCACGTGCCCGGTGGTGTCTCCTTTAGCCAGTTGTCTACGGAGTTAACCAGCGGCAAGCGGGGAGGAGGGAGGGACCTCCGAGTCATGTCATCGGTAAGTATTTTTCGAAAAAATACATTTTAGAGAAAAATTAATTTGTTTCCTCAAAACACATTACATGACTGTCAGGAAGAATGCCAAAAAGGAGGAGGGTGCCGCACAATCCCTGTCAGAAACCTCATTAGGGACGAAGACGGCCCGTCACTCCTGATCACACACTCCCGACAATTTTAGCGAAGTGCATACCTAAGGCGCCGGGGGCGCCTGGAGGGAGTGTTGTGCCGCAGAGATGTCGCCCACCAGTGAGAGGTTGTCGCACTGGACTGTCAGGTCGCGGAGGTAGAAGCGGGCAAAGGTGGTTTCGGCCCGCCACCCCACTGCAGCCACGATGTCCTTAACCACGCAGTTGCGGTCAAAGGCGAGACTTGCGGCCATAGCGCGAACTTCATGGGCGCGTATCCTGAGGGCCTCGGCTCCCTGTGGGGAGAGGTTGCGATAGGCGGACCGTATTACCCAGCGGAGCCAGGAGGAGATCGTTTGGGCAGAGATGTCAGTTCTGCCGGCGGTCAGAGGCAAAAATGCATTTTTCTTTAAAAGGTATTTTTTCGAAAAATACTTACCGATGACATGACCTTATGGGAGGTGTCTACTACTTACGCAATTCTAGCCTAAGAGCTCGTTGTGTTACCACACAACCCGGGAGGCACTCGGGGAACCCCGAGGGGGCTGAGAGTTATCTCCCGATACTCCCCATCCGGGACAGAGTACCCATAGTCCGTCAGTCAGGATACTTAGCTTACCGGCGGCAAGCGGGGCAGGTGGGAGGGTCGTCCGAGTCATGTCATCGGTAAGTATTTTTCGAAAAAATACCTTTTAAAGAAAAATGCATTTGTTTCTTCAAAAACATTACCGATGACATGACCTTATGGGAGAATGGCGAAAAGGAGGAGGGTGCCGCGCTCTAGCACACCTAAGGCCCCAAGGGCCGTCCTCCCAACCGCAGACTCCCGACGACTATGTAGGTGTAAGCGAGGGCGCTGAAGCGCCAGGAGGGAGGAGTGCCCCCCCGGGAGGTCCCCCACCAGAGTGAGTCACCTCGCTCAGCGGACAGAACTCTGCGATCGAGAGCACCTGCGCGCCAGCCCTCCAGTAGCCACGATGAGGGCAGCCCAGTTCCTGACGGCTGTGGCGTTCGTGGTCCTGCACGTAGCTGATTGGACGTAATTAGCCTCTAAGCTCCCTGAGGGAGGGATCCTGGACTTCGGATCGTATGACCGAGCGTATAGAGGAAGATCGACTGCCTTGTAGCGTCAGAGCTGCCGGGCACGGCCAAGAAGCGTGCGCGTCCGCCCGGACGGCTATGTCGTCATAGGTCTAAGTGAGGCAAGCTCAGGCTATCCTGCCTAGTCTCCTGGGAATAAGTCTACCAGCTCGGGTCAGCAGGGTCGGTAGGGGAGAGGTGACGGACGCCGTCCAAGAGCACAATGCCTCGCCAACTTCATCGTAGAGGCGTCAAGTTGGGGAAGCGGGCCATAGCGATGCTTTGACTGCTGCCCATGCGGAGACTCCAGCGTTGAGGGTCTGTCGCAACCGCCAAGGCGCCGGGGAAGGCGCTCCAGCGAGGCGGAACAGAGACCATCGCGGCAGCAAGAGGACCTAGTAGAAAGCGGAAAGCAGTAGCGAGGGGTCCGTGGCGAGCTGAGGGGAAAGAGGTTCAGGACTGGTACCAGGGAAAGGGGCGACCAACAGGACGAGAAGAGGATCCTTCCCAGGCTAGGTCAGAGCGTTGGCCTCTCGTCCAGGGGGGCTATACCCCACGAAGGCGCGGGGAAGCCAGAGGTCCCACCTTGCGGCGAACAGGTCCACTAAGCCATCTCGCCAGCGCGCCGATCCTCCGAAGGTATCCTGGAGCATTTCGAGTGAGGCAACTGGTTCCATCGGGAAAAGGCTGGCTCAGACCTCCCACGAGCAGACCTCCTAGTCCGTGTCAGATCCAAGCCGTTCACGCTCTTGTCCGCGAGGTCCGGAGGCTAGGCTGGACCTCGAGAAGAACCACGGAAGTTGAGGGCGTAGCTACAGCAGCCGGGCTGTGAGACGACCGACGGAGAGTAGAGCCGGCTTCCGAGCAGTGGCTAGGCCCTTCCACCGCGAGCACCGCCGCAGCAGTACCACCTGTCCAAACTCCGGCGTACCCCTGTGCGCCCCCTGGGGATGTCGAGTAGGTTAGGCACCAGGGAGACGGCGCTGCGCTTTGGTTCCACAGTGTCCATGGGTAGGTTGAGGACCCCTGGTGAGTCCAACGGAACCGAAACAGGAGCGGAGACTCCATCAGCGGTGACTCCTCCTTTGCAGGTGAACCGAGGAACGTTGTGGAGGCCGAGTGCACGGGTAACTGGAGTCCAGGGTCGGCAGCTCCGGAAGAAGGCGCAGCCCAAGATCTGGAGGCGGAGCCGAGGACCAACTGCGCGGACCGCATCCCATCGCCATCTGGCCCCAGCGTAAGCGAACCAAGGTCCTAGCAGCCTCCTCTGGTCTGCTCCCCGAAGTGAAGTCCAGGAACTCCGAAGAACCTGGGTCAGCCAAGTCGTCCGCACAGGGGGTCCTTCCGCGGCCAGACGACCTGCCAGGGGCCAGGAGCCGTCCACTGGAGGCCGAAGTTCAGGGTAAGGAGCTCCCCGATCCCACGCCGTGTAGGGTGTTACGGACGAGAGAGGTCATCTAGTCCAAGAAGAGTCAGGAGCGGATCCACAGCCGGAAGGGGCAGGCAAACTCCTGAGACCTCCCGAGAACCGGTCCTGCCGAGGGAAGCCAACAGCTGACCACTCCAAGGAGGGCGAAGCAAGAAGCTCCGGGAACCGAGAGAAGAAGCGCAGGGTAGTCGAAGCGCCTGTCACGAAGTGCGGCAGCCGCGGCCGACTCCAAGCTGTATCCGAGAGGGCACCAGTGGAGACAGAAGCCGAAGAGCTCGCAGACCTGTTTACCACCCGTGTGGAGGCAGAAGCCTTCCAACTGACTAAGTGCAATTTGGATCTCACGCGTAAAGGTCACAAGCTAGTGAGTAGTCAGATCTCCAAGGTGTATATAGTGTATAACTGTGTAGAAACGTGTACACGTAAGGGTAACCCAAGCAGATATGTGTACTTTAACCCCCAAGTGTAGGTAAACAGGTCTGTGCTAGGCGAAGTAACGACAGCGTCCTCCCCGAGGATCCACCGGAGGGGGTCGAGCGTTCAGAAGTGGAGCGACTGCAGCCAGGAGCCCTGGGACGGAGCACGAAGAAGGGGAAAGGGCTGAGTGAGGGGGAGAGGAAAGGGACGAACGGCAGCTGGACGCGAAGTGGACCGACGAGCGAGACGGGACAGGATCCCTGGAGCGACGTGAAGAACGGCAACTCGTAAGCACGCCCGCAGTGGAGAGAGAGAGGGGAGTAGACGTAGAGTGTTGGAAGAGTGACTCCAACGATGGCGAACCGTAGCGGACGAGCATCCCATGGAGCGGAGCGGTCCCTCCGTGCAAGGTAAACAGGTCCGCATTACGCATAACAACAGTCATTACGTGACCGACACAGTACCGAAGTAAGCGTCGGCTCTCGCCACACTCACCAACGTAATGCGTCAAGGAATGGCTGGAGCATAACACATTCCCCGAACCCCACAAGGTACAAAAGAGTAGGTAAGGAACAAGTGAGTAGGTAAGCGCCAGAAATATGGTTAGACTTAACTTTCACCGATCTTTCACACCACTCCCATTCCATTAAAGGTTTTAACCGCGAGGAAAAGGTGCTCTGCATCGCTAGACGCCATCTTGGAAAACGAAGCTGACCATCTGTGGATCTGAGCCGTTTAAGAAGGACCGTTCCAGATTAAAAACGTCTCATTTATTTCCTCACGCGTAAATGCCCTCTTTTTGAGAAAGGGAGATTTTGACCCTGTTAATAATAATGCCACACCAACACGGAAGGAGAGACAGAGGGAGCGGGCGCGAGGCCCGCCAAGGAAAAGTCAAGAGTCTTGGCGCCAAGCAACAGAAGAAGAATGCCTACGTGCCCGCTCAACCAGTGCCCAGCGCGGGGACCGGCCGAGGGCCAACCCAACTACCTTACCTTTTCCCGGAGCGGGACCGGGGAAGGGGGGAGAAATCTCAACCAAGGCACGCGCGGCGAAGTCACAGCGGAGCACCCAGCACAGCCCAAGCAGACAAGCAGCCAAGGGGCAGCTGCCAACGAAGAGGGGACACCAGAGCCCCGCAAGGCACAGGGCCGTCGACGACCGGCGAACCGGTCGAAAATCCCAAGTCCGTAGGCTAGAGCAAACACGTCTGAACAGCGTAAGCCTAAGTAGACTGACTGACGGACTATGGGTACTCTGTCCCAGATGGGGAGTATCGGGAGATAACTCTCGGCCCCCTCGGGGTTCCCCGAGTGCCTCCCGGGTTGTGTGGTAACACAACGAGCTCTTAGGCTAGAATTGCGTAAGTAGTAGACACCTCCCATAAGGTCATGTCATCGGTAATGTTTTTGAAGAAACAAAGAGACGAGTCCGTCCCCTCCGTACGGACTTGGAGCGACGCAGGTAGATACGGAGTGCACGCACCGGATCTTGCTGCCGAGTCTCCCGAGGAAGGTCGGGCCCTTTAAGCGGCCGAATAGCAATGACCTGAGGCGCCGTCAAGGGAGATCTAGTCTTAGCGAGAAAGGAAGGATCCGGGAGAAGCTGAACGGAGCCATCCACTCAGAACTGCAGGCAGGAAGGGCGAGACGAGAGCGCGTGGAGCTCGCTGAAGCGGGCTGCCGTGGCGAGGGCCACTAGGAAGCAGGTCTTCCGAGTCACGTCCGCGAAGCTGGCCAGATGGAGCGGTTCGAAACGGTCCGAATTCAGCCAGGTGAGGACCCAGGGGAGGTCCCAGCGTGGAACGAGGGAGCGGGAACCCGGCCGCTGCAAGCCAAAATGCGCCATAAGGTCGGCCAGGTCCTTGCAGGCGCCAGGATCGGGACGGCCGAGGTGACGTTAGGTGTCGGCAATCATGGAGAGATAGCCACGGATCGTGATGGGAGCCAAACCTTGGTCTTGGAAGAGCCAGAGGAAGAAGTCCGCGAGCTGAGGGGTCGTCAGGTCGACGGGGGAGAGACGACGGTCAGAGCACCAGGCACGAAGCACTCGCCACTTTCCCTCGTAGACACGTCTGGTGGAAGGTCTGCGGGCTGAAGCGATAGCGTCCACTGCCTCACTCGAGAAGCCTCTAGCGGAGAGGGCGTGCCGCACAATCGCCAGGCGTGTAGGAGAAGTCGCTCGGGGCAGGGGTGGAAGAGCGGCTGGCGGGGCTGCTTGAGCATCGTGCGAGGGGTGGGAAGAGGAAGGGGCGGATCCGTGGCGAGACTGAGCAGGTCGGTGGTCCATGATCTGTCCCAGGAGAACGGGGCCACCAGGAGAAGGACTGCGTTGCACCCCCGGAGCTTGAGCAGGACTTTGGGGACCAGGACCGTCGGAGGGTAGGCGTAGGCAACTAGTCCGTCCCAAGAGATCGAGAGCGCATCGACCGCCCAGGCCAGCGGGTCGGGAATCGGGGAGACGAAGAGGGGAAGCTGGTGGTTCCACCTGGTGGCGAAGAGGTCGACAAGGGGAGTCTCCCAACGCTCGCAGATCAGGCGAAAGATGTCCTGGCGCAGGGTCCATTCTGTGTGAAGAAGCTGGCCCCGCCGAGAGAGGGAGTCTGCCAGAACGTTCAGGTGACCCGGAATGTGACGGGCTCGTAGGGAGATGCTGCGGTCCTCGCACCAGCGAAGGAGTCAGTAGAGAAGGATGCAGAGGTCGGGCGAGCGGGTCCCTCCCTGCTTCTGTATGTAAGTGACGACCGTGGAGTTGTTGGAGAGGACAAGGAGGTCCTGTGTCCGAAGATCGGGTTCCCAAGCGTGGAGGGCCTGCCAAACCGCATTCAGCTCCAGCCAGTTGATGTGCCGCGAAGCCAGGTCCTCGTTCCAGCGGCCGGCCGCATAGCGAAAACTCGGGAGAAGGTGAGCGCCCCACCCGGCGAGGCTGGCATCGATGCAGAGAGAGAGACGGGGCAGTGGTGAGGTCAGGGGAATCCCGGAGCCGAGCCAAGAAACGTCCGTCCAGCGAAGCAGATGGGGCCGCAGCATAGGAGGTATCGGCACCAGGGTGGTGAGATCGCCGGAAGACGGTCTCCAGTGGAGGAGAAGATGCAATTGAAGAGGACGAGAGTACAGACGACCGAGGGGAAGGAGATCTGCCGCAGCACTCATCAGGCCGAGGAGCTGGAGCCACACCCTGGCGGGGACAGCCGCTTCCTGAGCTACCAAACGGGCGAGATCGGCGAGTTTCTGGATCCGAGGCTCGGGAAGACGCACTAGGTTGCGGTCGGTCACAAACTCCATCCCCAGGTGCACGAAGTGGCGAGAGGGAGTGAGGTCAGACTTGCCAGCGTTAACCAGGAAGCCGAGGCGAGATAACAGGAGTAGAAGCGCATCCCTGTCCAGGAGAAGAGAGGCCACCGACTGGTTCCGCAGAAGAAGGTCGTCCAAGTAGTTGGAGATCGGGCTGGAAGAAGAACGACGGGCTCTGGCTACCACGGCGTTCATGATCCGCGTAAACACCCACGGACTGAGGTTGAGACCGAAGGGGAGAGCCCGAAACTGGAAAACAGTCCCGTCGATGGCAAAGCGGAGGTACCGGCGGGAGGCTGGATGGATTGGGACGTGCAGGTAGGCATCGGACAGGTCCAGGCTGACGGCGAAGTCCATGGGCTGGACGGCAGCGCGAAGAGACCTGGCTGTCTCCATCCGGAAGGACGGGGCGGCAATGAACCGATTCAGGGCGGAGAGATCGATGATCGGCCTCCACTTGCCTCCAGGCTTGGGGACTACGAAGAGTCGGCTGTAGAAGGCGGGGGAGTCGTGGAAGGCGACGACCTCCGTAGCGGCTTTCTGGAGAAGAGCAGCGACTTCTCCGCGAAGGGCATCGGCCTTGGGCGGATCTGACGGAATCTCGGTCCACAGGGGGGAGCGCCGAAGCGGGGGCGGGGAATGAAAGGAGATGAGAAGACCGTCTGAGACAATGGAGAGGATCCACGGGTCGTCCGGAAACAGGGAGCGCCAGACGTCTCCGTGCAGGGCGAGCCTCCCGCCGACAGGCAACCCCGAAGCGGTCGGCGGGGGCGGAGGCGAGCAGTAGTCAGGGGGCCCTCCCACGCCCAGGGCGGCGGGCGGGCTTGGGCCAGGCCGGGACGGCAGGACGGGCAGAACGGGCAGGACGGGCGTGGCCAGGACCGGGCGCACAGGAAGAGGAGAGAGGATGGGAGGCCGAGGCGGAGGCAGGGGCCGTCGCGGAGGGTCTGACAAACCGCAGGGCGCGACCCGAGGCCTTGCGGGTTGGCGGAAAGCGAGACGAGGGGGCGCTGGGCCAACGGTCCTTGTTAGCTTCCTTCAGGGACTGCCAGGAAGGGCCGAAGAGGAGCGGAGCGCCGACCGGGGCCCGGCGGAGCTGTGATTTCACATCACGGGGAAGACCTGGGCAGGACTGGAGCACCACATCACGCCGCATCAGGTCACAGTTGGCGGCCGCCGCCATGGCGTTGACGGACGAATGGTAGGCCGCTCGGTTGGCCGCAACTGCCAAGGTGTGAAGATCCGACAGCAGGGGAGGAGCGGAGGGAAGCCAGGCTCCTCGATACGGTTAATGAAGGCTTGTGTGAGGAGCTCCAAAAATCCCGAACAAGCGAGGGCGTTTCGGATGAGTGAGGCGGTACGTTCCAGGCCGCGAGGCAGGACACGGTTGAGCTGGGCAGAGCCGCCGGCGAGCACCAGTGCAGGCGGATCCACCGGAGGCAGCGAGCACGAGAAGGATTGCGAGTGGCCGGCGTACCAGGACTGCCGAAAGGCGATGTCGACACCGGAAGGCCAGCGGCGGTCGGAGAAGAAGTCCGAGTCGGAAGCAGAATCTCGCTGGAAGTGCGCAGACAGGGCGTCCGTTAGGTCGCGGAAGGCAGGCGGCTGGGGAAGCGACTTGAATTTCTTAACCTGACGAGCAGCGTCCACAAAGGCGGCCGCTTTCCTCTTCAGCGGTGGGGAAGGTGGGCAGGAATCCGCGGGAAGGCAAGCCGCGATGAGACGGGCGGCGTCGCCCAAGGCTCGGAGAGTCTCGCCACGAGGAGTGGACAGGGTAGCTGGAGACGCTGGATCCTCCACCTGAGAGGGCGAACGGCTGCCGGACTCAAGCAAGGCCGACACGGAGTCCTCCGGCAGCAGGCTTAAGGTCTCTCCATCGATGGCAGGCGATGGCGGCGGGGAAGACCGAAGCACAGGAGGTAAACTGACGCGCGCAGGCGGCGGAGGAGGAGCCGGAGGGCTACGCTGACGCCGGCGCGGGGAAGTAAGAGGCGAAGGGCGTCGGGAACGATGAGAGCGTCGATCCCGATGAGAACTACTGCGCCGAGAACGAGGCGGAGTCATGTCGTCTCTACGACTCCTACGAGAGGAGTGCGGTGAGGGGCGCCGAGAGGAACAGCGCTGCGGAGAACGGCTGCGCAGACGGGAGGCATAAGAGGAAGTCGAGCGAGAGGACGACGAATGCCGGGGGCTACGTCTCCTATCCACGCGACGAGGGCTAAGCCGACGGTCGACATCATGGCGCCTGGAAGAACGGGGACGGTCCCTTCTGTCCCGAGGAGGAGGAAAAGGTGACAACTGTCGCGGTACCCGGGGCTCAAGGAGGGGGGCACGTTGCGGACTAGCAGCTGGGGCTGAAAGGCCACGGTGAAGGGTAGAAGGCGACGACGGTCGCGGTGCCCGGGGCTCATGGAGGGGGGCACGTAGCCGGCTAGGCGACTCGCCGGAGGAGTCAGCGGGCTTAGGAGGGGGGGCCATAAGGCCAACACGTCTAGTAACAGGCGACAAGGGTCGCGGTGCCCGGGGCTCAAGGAGGGGGGCACAACTAGACGGAGAGGCCGAAAGGCCGACGCGTGTATCGACGAGCGACAAAGGTCGCGGTGCCCGGGGCTCAAGGAGGGGGGCACGGAGCCAGCTTGGCGACTCGCCGGAGGAGTCAGCGGGCTTAGGGGGGGCCACAAGGCCCACGCGTCTACTAACAGGCGACAACAGTCGCGGTGCCCGGGGCTCAAGGAGGGGGGCACAAAGCCGGCTTGGCGACTCGCCGGAGGAGTCAGCGGGCAAGGGCGGTGCGGACACCGTAGCAGGAATAGTCTTACCAGGCAGACGAGGCGTGCGTTTCTCCACTTCCGAGGAGGGGAGCTTGACTGGGTCCCGGCGTGCTGTGACAGGTCGCTCGCGCCGGTAGAACCTCCAAAGCTCCGACCAACGAACCTCCGGCCACGAAGAGCAGACAGCGCAGGCGAGGTCCGAGGAGCAGCCAGAACACGGAAGACAGACTTTATGCCGGTCACTAGGCCACTGAAAGTCGCCGCACAGGGGACAGGTGCGCACTTGATGACTGCAACACAAACCCAAAGATGAAAGGCGACCGGTGGCGGGAACTAACCCGCCTACATAACTTCCGAACCAGGTAAACGAGTGAAGCTCACGACGAAACGCGGGAGAGAACCAAAAATGTTCGAGACGAGACCGACGTCCGGCCCAGCCGGGCGAGACGTAGGCGGCGGCCGAGACATTACCTTTCCATGGCGGAGCGCTGAAGCACAAACCACCGTGAGCGATGGAAGCCGAGAAGCAGAAGAAGGCCCCAGGCCCAGCTAACAGCACGAGGCACAGACGAGGGCTAGCAGAGAAGGAGGCGACGCCAGAAGCAGAGACGAGAGGCAAGGCGAAGACAGGCCGGTAAGGCCGGTCGAACCGTACACAGTCTACGACGGGTCAGAGGCTCAGGTAAACGCGTGCGTACGCTAACAGCGAAGTAGACAACTGGCTAAAGGAGACACCACCGGGCACGTGACCGGATGGGCAGGGGAGGCTACTCTCGTCCCTGTTAGGGATCCCCGAGAGCCTCCTGGAGGGACCCTTTGGGTCTTAGGCTAAAATTGGTAAGCAAGTAGACTATTTCCTGACAGTCATGTCATCGGTAATGTGTTTTGAGGAAACAAATGGCTATCTGTGACCTATTTCCTGATCTCTTGTGACCCTTGACCTTTTCAAGCGGTCACCCAAATTAGTATGCATAGGAAGGTCTCACTATTGGGCATATCTGTACCAAGTTTGGGTTTGAAATTGTGAATAGTACTTGAGAAAAAAACATCTTTTGTCAAAATATGGCTGTTTTTTTACCTATCTCCTGAGTTCTCGTGACCGTTGACCTTTCCGATTGGCCAACCAAATTAGTATGCATAAAAGGTCTTCCCAACAGGTATCTTTGTCCCATGTTTGGGTTTGAAGTTGTCAATAGTATTTGAGAAAAAAAAAATCAATTTTGTCAAAATATGGCAATTTGTTTTCCTATTTCCTGATCCCCTGTGACCTTGACCTTTAAGGGAGGTCACTCAAATTGGTATATTTAGAAAGGTCTTGCCACATAGTACCATTGGACCAAGTTTGAAGACTGTGGCTTGCACAATCTCCGAGAAAATGCCAACGTTAAAAGTGTACAACGGACGAATGCGGAAGGACGAACGCCCCTTGGCCCAGAACATACTCACTTTTGCATTGCACATGAGCCAAAAAAGAAAATTTCATCCTGAGGATGTAATGACTTATTAACAATCAAGATATGGTCTGCTGGACTCTCTCTTACCTGCTTCCAGAGTTTTGTTGTACACAGACATGCTCCAAGAGCTGTGCTGATCCCCTCTGTTGAGGCGCACAGAGAAGTCGTACTCTGTGTTGGGTTTCAAATCCACCAGATACAGGCTGGGAAATGGAGGGTTGAGGAACGTGCGGTTGGTTGAGCTTCCCCTTGGACCGTAGCGTACTGTGTATGTGGAGGCCGCATCAGATTTTCCATCAGCATTGGGAATGCCGCGCATGGGATCTCGCCAAGAGACAATGGCCGAAGAGGAGGACAAGACAATGACACGCAGATCTGTGGGGGGCTTGAGGGACTCGCTCAAAGCTAAAGTCAAGCATGACAGTGGTGTGCATATAATTATGTTACTGGCACAAACACATACAAAAACACACACATTTTGTTGTAGTTAAATAATTATAATGAATAAGTTTTAGAGCAGCTTGCCTAACCACCTGAAAGCGACCGAGACAACAGATTTACTTGAACACTTCTGTATTTTTTTTAAACATTTGTACTAATTGTTTTTGGCTATAGCTTCTCCCAAAGTCCTGTGAGCCAACAAACTTGACGAGATACAAGCCCTTAATATATAATAGATGTCATTATCAGCATCATCGCCAATATCCTTCAGTCACATTTTCAAAATTCATTTAACCCATTTAGCCCCAACGCCATACAGCAGGAGATGAATTGCCTATGATAATTCAAGGGTAGTGCCAGATTAGCTTGGCACTTTCAGGCACTAAGTTAATCTGGCACTACCCTTGAATTGTCATGGTCAATTTATCTCCTCCAACAGGCACATGGTCGTTAGGTGATGCCTGCAAAATTTGGGAAGTGCGGCCGCGGGGTTATATGAGCTAAACTAATTAACCAGTGCTTCTTATATCTGCAATGATAGAAATCAGAAGTATTACGAACCCCCCGCAGTGGTGTAGCTGACAGTGGGAGAGGGGGGGCCCAAACGAATTTGGAACCAGGCTTGCACTCGGAACAGGTAGGTGGTCTTGGGCCTCAGCCTATGTAGGATGAGAGTTCGCTCGTCGCCGTTCACACCCTCCGCAGCCCACTGTGAATCATGCTCCTCCATGTACTGTATGATGTAACCTACATAAAGGAAGACATAAAAGTTGGGCATCACAAGTATTAGCACATTCAAGATGTGATGCATCTGGATACGGGGCTTTATAAAGCTGAGTATCCAGATGCATCACATCTCGAATGAGTTAACCTTCTTGTGCGTGCAGCCACCAGTACTGTTGCACTGTCAGGGGAGAGAAGTGTGCATGATCGACCATGGCTCTAGGGGGTGGCATGGAATGTATGCCCCTGCAGACACCACAGTAAAATGTGGTTGTCATTGCAGGTAGGCAGAAATTTCTGCCTCCTCCAGTATCGCCGATAGTGTGCTGAAGAGGTCGCCAAGACCGAAACAGCTGTCCAATCCGGCTAAATATCTGGACCCCCCTTGGGGGGACCTAGATTTAAATTTCCATGCACTGAGTGGCTGGAACAGTGGGATATGTGATACGCCCCCCTTTGGGGGGGCTTCCATATGCATTGCTTTCAGCCACTTTTTTAGCGCCCCCCTCTCTTTTCTATCTTTTTTTTGTGTGCTTTGGCCACAGTAGATCTATGATCACTGGTCGATCATGCACACTTCTCTCCCCTGACAGTGCTATTATCTACTTTACTTTGTAACCTTCCTAAAATTCATTTTTCTCTAAATGGTATTTTTTCAAAAAATACTTACCGATGACATGACTACATGGAAGTGTCTACTACTGGGCTCAATTTTAGCCTACTCACCCGTTGTGTGCCCACACAACCCGAGAGGCACTTGGGGAACCCCCAGAGGGGCCGAGAGTTATCTCCCCATACCTGCCTTACCGGATCCGGTCACAAGACCAACCAGTCTGATACTTTGCTCGAAAGCGGCAAGCAGGGCAGGTGGGAGGGTCCTCCGAGTCATGTCATCGGTAAGTATTTTTCGAAAAAATACCTTTTAGAGAAAAATGAATTTGTCTCCTCAAAAACATTACCGATGACATGACTACATGGAAGAATTGCGATGAGGAGGAGGGTGCCGCGTAACAACTCCCTAGGAGAAACAGCGCCGTCCTCCCCGTCGCACACTCCCGACAATTTTAGCGAAGTGCCGACCTACGGAGCCGGTGGCGCCGGGAGGGAGTGTTGCGCCACGGTGATGTCCCCCACAAGTGCGAGATTCTCTCGCTGGCCAGCCAGGTCCCGGAGGTAGAAGCGGGCGAATACAGATTCAGTCTTCCAGCCCACAGCTGCCACGATGTCTTTGACAGCGCAGTTTCGATCAAACGCGACGCTCGTGGCCATGGCTCGTACCTCGTGTGCGCGAATGTGCAGCCTCTTCGCTCCCTGTGGAGAGATATCCTGATAGGCCAGCGGAGTATGACCCAGCGGAGCCAGGAAGAGATCGTCTGGGCTGTAATGTCGTGCCTGCTGGGTCTCAGAGGTAGGAAGAGGCGCGACCGTCCCCTGCGGACGGCCTTAGATCGCCGCAGATAAATCTTAAGGGCGTGCACGGGATCCTGTTGCCGGGTCTCCTGGGACCGAGGTCGGTCTCTTAGCGGCCTGATGGTGATAACCTGAGGCGCGGTTAGAGGAGACCTGTTCTTGGCAAGGAAGGCTGGGTCCGTAAGCAGTTGGACGGACCCGTCTGTTCGGAACTGCAAGCAGGAAGGGCGTGCCGAAAGCGCGTGTAGCTCGCTCACACGCGAGGCGGTAGCAAGTGCCAGCAGGAAGCATGTCTTGCGTGTCAAGTCTGCGAACTGGGCCAAAGGTAAGGGTTCGAAGCGGGCGGAATTCAACCACGTGAGCACCCAGGGTAGGTCCCAACGAGGAATGAGCGAGCGGAGAGTAGGGCGCTGGATGCCGGTGTCCCATAAGGTCGGCTAGGTCTTTGCAGGCGCCCGGGTCTGGTCGTCCAAGGTGACAATAAGTGTCCGCGAACATGGACAGGTATCCCCGCACCGTGATGGGGGCTAAGCCTTGGTCTCGGAAGAGCCAGAGAAAAAAGTCTGCCAGCTGAGGATTAGTCAGTTCCGTGGGCGTAAGGCCCTGGTCAGCGCACCAGGAACACAGGACTCGCCACTTTCCCTCGTAGACTCGAATGGTCGAAGGTCTGCGGGCCGCAGCGATCGCCGCCATTGCTGCACCCGAGTAGCCTCTAGCTCCGAGGGCTTGCCGCACAACCTCCAGGCGTGAAGGAGGAGCCGCTCCGGGCAGGGGTGGAACAGCGGCTGTCGCGGTTGCTTGAGCATGGTGCGTGGGGTGGGAAGCAGCAGGGGCGGGTCCGTGGCGAGGCTGAGAAGGTTGGTGGTCCAGGAGCGGTTCCAGGCGAATGGTGCGACTAACAGGAGGACCGCCGAGCAGCCCCGAAGCTTGAGGAGGACTTTGGGTACGAGGACCGTCGGGGGGTAAGCGTAGGCCACAAGGCCGTCCCAGGGAATGGAGAGCGCATCGACAGCCCAGGCAAGGGGATCGGGAATCGGGGAGACGAAGAGGAAGCTGATGGTTCCACCTCGTGGCGTACAAGTCGACCTGGGGAGTCTCCCACCGGGCGCAGATCATCCAAAAGATGTCCTGCCGAAGGGTCCATTCCGTGTGTAAGAGCTGGCAGCGGCGAGACAGTGAGTCGGCCAAGACGTTCAGGTGTCCGGGAATGTGCCGGGCTCGAATGGAAATGCCCCGGTCCTCGCACCAATGCATCATCCGGTAGAGGAGCATACAAAGGTCGGGGGAGCGGGTGCCACCTTGTCTCTGGATGTAAGCCACCACAGTCGTGTTGTCCGAGAGAACGAGCAGCTCCTGGTGCCTGAGGAGATCCTCCCAGAACTGAAGGGCTTGCCAGATGGCCTGCATCTCTAGCCAGTTGATGTGGGTGTGCGCTAAGTCCGAGGGCCAGGGGCCCGATGTCGAGAGGAACCGAGGGAGGAGATGAGCGCCCCACCCAGTGAGGCTCGCGTCGACACACAGCGAGGTCTGGGGTGGGGGAGAGGCCAGGGGGACTCCCGACGCTAACCACGCGGGGTTGGTCCACCGACGAAGGTGCGGACGCAGCATCTGGGACACCGGAACCGAAGTCGCTAAGTCTCCTGAAGACGGGCGCCAATGGAGTAGAAGATGCAGCTGAATCGGCCGGGAGTAGAGACGCCCTAGGGGGATAAGATCCGCTGCGGCGTTCAACAAACCCAGCAACTGAAGCCAGACCCTGGCGGGGGCTGCATCCTCCCGAGCTAACTGGCCGGCTAGATCGCAATCTTCTGGATCCGGGGTGCCGGAAGGCGTACCGTGTTGAGGTCGGTAGCAAATTCCATGCCCAGGTGCACAAAACGGCGGGAGGGAGAGAGATCCGACTTGCCCTCGTTTACTAGGAAGCCCAAGTGTGCCAGGAGGTGCAGTAGAGCATCCCTGTCCGTGGCGAGCGCGGTCTCCGACTGGTTGCGCAGGAGGAGGTCATCCAGGTAGTTCGACGTCGGACTGGAGGAGGATTGTCGGGCTTTGGCGACTACGGCGTCCATCAGCCGGGTGAAGACCCAGGGGCTGAGGTTGAGTCCGAACAGAAGCGCACGGAACTGGTAAACGATGCCGTCGATCGCAAACCTGAGAAACTTCCTGGAGGCCTGGTGCATCGGAACATGCAGGTACGCATCGGAAAGGTCCAGACTGACTGCGAAGTCTCGAGGCTGGACCACGGCTTTCAGGGCTCTGGCAGTCTCCATCCGGAAGGAGGGGGCCGAAATAAACTTGTTCAGAGCCGAAAGATCGATGACCCGGACGCCATCTCCCTCCAGGTTTCGGCACGACGAACAGGCGGCTGTAGAAGGCCGGCGAGTCGGGGACCCGGACAACCTCTGTGGCGGCTTTCCTCAGCAGGGAGACTACCTCTCCCCTCAAGGCGGAGGCCTTCAGCGGGTCACTGGGGATCTCGGTCCAAAGTGGGGAGCGACGCAAGGGCGGCGGGCTTCGAAAGGCGATCCGAAGGCCGGTGGAAACAGTGTCGCAGACCCAGGGGTCGTCGCCAAAGAGAGCGAGCCAGTTTCCGCGGAAACAGGCTAGCCGCCCGCCGACCGGAGACCCCGAGGAGGTCGGCGGGGGCAGGGTCGGAGGGCAGTCATGCGGCGCGCCCGCGACCCGGTCGCCTGGCGGGACGGGTCCAAGCGGGGGCACGGGACCTGGGGGGTCTGGACCGGCCAAAGGCGGGGGCCTGCACAGGGGCCGAGGGGGCAGCGGGTCTAGCTGACCGCGAGGCGCGACCCCTAGCCTGGCGGGCGGAAGGAAAGCGGCGGGGAGGAGGGGCACTGCTGGGCCAGCAGTCAGGATTGGCGGCTCTAACAGCGGACCAGGTGTCGCCGAACAGCAGGGGCCCACCCAAAGGAGCACGGCGAAGCTGCGTGCGCAGGTCCGGAGGCATCGTTCGGCAAGCGAGGAGCAGGGCGTCTCGACGCATCAGGTCGCAGTTGGCGGAGGCAGCCATAGCGTTGACCGACGAGTGGTAGGCGGCGCGGTTGGCGGTCTCCGAGAGGACCAACAAGTCTCCCAGGAGGGGAGAGATGGAAGGATGCCAGGATTCCTCCACGCGACGGACAAGGGCTTGCGTGAGGAGCTCCAAGACACCGGCGCAGGCTAAGGTGTTCCGGACCAGGGTCGCTGTCTTGTCCAGGCCCCGCAGCAGGCACCGACGAAGCAGAGCCGGGCCGCCAGCTTGCGACATGGCAGAGGGGTCCAGCGTAGGCAGAGGTTAGTTATTTGGGTTTAACGCCGAGCAGGCAACTAAGGCCATCTCACGGCGGGAAGGGTAAAAATCTGGTCAGCCAGACTAAAACTAAAAGAAAGGTCTTAAGACATGATGTAAATATACCTTAAAAATATGTCAGGCTAAAATGTCGCACAGGTCTTTAAAGAAAACGTCGGAAGACTCTCAAAAAGGTCAAAATAATAAAAACATCATAATCTATAACGCTCAAATCTTATTAAAAATATGGCACTCTCTCAGAAAACTGAAGATCTTGTCCGGGGGCACATCCCGGAACAAAACCTTCAAGGAGTCTGCTGTGAAATGTTTATACCTTGTGTCGATTAGATCAGCACAAGACAACAAAAAATGTTGAACAGAGTACTGCTCGTCGCAGGCATAACACCATGGACGCTCCTCCTGTTTAAGTAAATAAGAGTGCGTAACATACGTGTGGCTGATGTGGAGCCGAGCCAGGACAGTCTCCTCACGGCGGCTGCCGCAGCGATAAGGTAGACCGTCGGACAACTTAGGAAGGGCTTCATGTTAGCTTCCTCTTTGTCCCACTCGGACTGCCACTCACGGGCTATGTACGCACTAGCCACATGTCTAAAATCACTATAAACAGTCTGTGTGTCAGGGACAGGGTCATTGCGGGCATCGTTGGCAGCAGAATCTGCGATCCTGTTGCCCTCGATGCCCACATGCCCTGGCACCCAAATAAAAATGATATCATAATATTCCTTCATCAAGTCCGCGTGGAGCTATCTGATCTGCACCAGCAGTGGGTGGTCATTTCCCGTGCCCTGAAGGGCCTGCAGGGCAGAAAGAGAGTCAGACAGAATCAGGAAGTTCCTTTCTCTAGATCGATAAGCATGCCTGAGTGCCAGCAGAACCGCCTGCAGTTCCGCACTAAATACAGATGAGTGGTCTGGGAGGCGGTGCTTAAATGGGCGTCTAGGATGGCGAGAGGACACTGCGGCCGCAGCCACTCTCCCATCCTCAGACTTTGACCCATCGGTATAGATGCGACAATAGCCAGGAAAAATTGAAAGCAGTTCATTGAGGCTCTGTTGGTATATGGCTGGTGGAGTAGAGTCTTTCTTGTGGGCAGTCAAGTCCAGCAAGATGTCAGGAACTGGTAAGAGCCAAGGTGGAGTGATGTGTTGCAGGGATTCCGAAACTCTGTCCAGGTCCAATCCGGCCGCCTCCAGATGAGGTCGGACACGGAAAGAAAGTGGACGGACAGCTCCCGGATGGGTATCGTAAATCTCTGCAAACGATGGTTTAAAAACACAATCATAGGCAGGATTGTCTGGATGGGCCTTCAGTTTCAGAACGTAGCTGAGCATGAGGCGGATGCGGCGGAGCTTGAGAGAAGGCTCCCCTGCCTCGGCATACAGACTAGGAACTGGAGACGTCCTGAAGGCCCCAAGACATATCCGCAGACCCTGATGGTGAATTGTGTTCAGACGCTGTAGCACAGACTTGGAAGCTGAGCCATACACCACAGAGCCGTAATCCAGTTTGGACCGAACAAGGGCCCGGTACAGACGAAGTAAGACAGTACGGTCCGCACCCCAGTCAGTACGACCGACGACACGAAGAATGTCGAGAGCCTTCTGACAAGAGGTTCTAAGGTAATTAATATGGTTGCGGAAGGTAAGTCTTTTGTCAAAAATGACCCCCAGAAACTTTGCCTCCTCGGCCACCTTAATTGGCACTCCAGCAATGCTCAGGCTAGGTTCTGGAAAAAATTTCGTCTGGTTAGTAAAATGCACACAAACAGTCTTGGAGGGCGAGAACTTGAATCCATTGAGAGACACCCACCGCTGGATGCGATCAACGCACAGCTGCAAGCGCCTCTCAAGGGACGCAAGTCCTCGACCACGTGCGCACAAAGCAAAGTCATCAACAAACAAAGAGCATTCAGAATCATCCTTGACGGCCTTTACAATGTTATTAATTTTAATACTAAATAAAACAGGAGATAGAATGCTGCCCTGTGGGACACCCATCTCCTGTTCAAAGGAGTCGGAGAGGGTGGAGCCCACACGGACATGGAACGACCGGTTAGTCAAAAAATTGTGAATAAAAACGGGCAGGTGCCCTTTAAAACCCATGTCCAACAAGTCAGACATTATGCCATACTTCTAGGTAGTGTCATACGCTTTCTCAAGATCGAAGAAAATTGCATAGACATGCTGCTTGTTGACAAAAGAATCTCGAATAAATGATTCAAAGCGGACTAAATGGTCAGTTGTACTACGGAAGCGCCGGAAACTGCACTGGAGGTCTGTGAGGAGACCCTGTGACTCAAGATGCCACACCAGGCGGGCGTTGACCAGGCGCTCCATAGTTTTACATAAACATGATGTCAAAGCGATAGGCCGGTAGTTGCCCGGGTCGGAAGGATCCTTACCCGGCTTGGGGATCGGTACAACCACAGCCTGGTGCCAAGACGGCGGAAAATGACCAGTTCCCCAGATATGGTTAAAGGCCTTGAGAAGTACAAGGAGTGACCTCTCAGGCAGATGCGTTAGGAATTGATAGTGGACGGTATCTAGGCCAGCAGCAGAGTCATTACATTTCTGCAAAGCTTGCTGAAATTCTGATAATGTAAACGGGACATTATAGTCTTCTGAGTTATCGGACTTAAAATCACAAATACGAGACTCTCGCTTCTCCTTCTCTCTCTGGAAGAAAGGTGAATAATGCTCCGTTGAAGAATTATGGGCAATGGTGGAGGCAAGCAAATTGGCCACAGCTTTTTTATCTGTAACCAAACTGGCACCATCTCTAAGATGGCCAACAGAAGCCGAGCCACCTCTGCCCCTAATTCTCCGAACAGCCTTCCATACTTTCTGGGATGGAGTCCGAGAAGTTAAAGATGAGACGAAGCGTCTCCAGGAAGCACGGCGTTCACGTTTAAAAATGTAACGGGCTTTCGCCCTCTGTCTTTTAAAGGTTAAAATATTTACTTGCGACGGATTACGGAAAGCACGTCGCTGAGCAGATTTGCGCGCTATTTGGGCCTTGCGGCACTCTTCGTTGAACCATGGTACTCTCGGCTTTCGAGGGACTGATGCGGAAGTTTTAGGGATGGTTTCACCCGCTACGTCCAACAAAATAGTAGTAAAAGAAGAAATAGGTTCTTCAGATGACATGACCACCTCCTCTGTAATACGAGACTGACAGAGGGAGGCGAACAGAGGCCAGTTAGCTTTCTTAAGATTCCAGCGCCCCACCGGCGGATCCTCCCCACAGCTGACCGATGACAGGACTACTGGGAAGTGGTCACTACCACACAGGTCATCGTGAACCTTCCAGTCAAAGTCCAGCATGAGAGAAGGATCACACACAGAGAGGTCTAGAACAGAACTAGATCCTGAACCTGGGTTAGAGTATGTAGGTGAACCATCGTTAAAGACACATAGGTTAAGTTGAGAAAAAACATCTTCTAACATCTGACCTCTGCCATCATAGTGGTCACTACCCCAAAGGTGAGCATGACCGTTAAAATCCCCCATGAGAATAAAGGGAGGGGGCAGTTGATCAACTAAATTAAAAAAATCATTACTACAGACCCGCAGGGATGGTGGCAGGTAAATACTCAATCCAGACCAAAAAGGTGACTGCCAAGCGTGTAATATGCAAAGAAGTACCCAACGGAGAAAGAAACACGCTTAGAAAAGACGGGTACAACACAATTTATTAATATTTCGGGTAAATACCCTTTGTCAAAATAGACAAACAAACAAACAGAGAGATTAGCCGCTACTTATCTTCATTGGCAGAAAGAATGTGGCAACTCCCTGCCATAGGTGGAGGAGGAGGAGGGCGCCGCCAACAACCCCGTGATTGTGGACGCATTAGTGAAAAAGACTGGGATCAACACCTCACAATTTCAGCTAAGCGTACCTAATGCTCATGGTGTGCCGGCAGGGAGTAAATACTGCATATAGTTATGGTCTTCTTCAAGGTAACCCGAGCTGCGACAGCCTGAAGACAGGTGTCGATGCTAACGGGGATACATAAAATTTGGCTACTAATGAGAAGAGCCACTCCACCCGAGCGCCTCTCCGAATCAGAGCCTTTATGTATAGCGTTAAAACCATTAAAGGACACAGGGTCAGAAGTCTTCAGGTAAGTCTCCTGAAGAGATATTACTGAGGGGTTATAGCACTTGACTAAAAGACGTAATTCCTCAAAGTTAGCTTGAAAACCACGACAATTCCACTGAAGCAGAGAGTCCATGATTATGTCTTATCTGGGGGTGCGGAGTTTTTCCCCCCTTTTTCCTTTGCCTTGGAAGGAGTCGGAGAAACAGAGGGGGGCCGGCTCCCAGGCCTCCTCTGGTTCTTAGGAGATGAAGGGGTTGGAGCTGCCGCAGCATCGGCAACTTCCACTCCCTCCATCTGCTCCTCCAATGCAGCATATTTGTTTTGAAGGGGGACATCAGTGTTCCCCTTCTGGGCCCGTGCGCACGGCGGTCCCATAGATTTCTTTGACTTCTGGTCCTGGGCAGCGTTCCTGCCGCTAGAGTTAGCGGCCTTAGAAGGCTGACCAGAGCCAGAAACCTTTGGTGTTGACAAACTAGCAGGTTTGGGTGGGGGCTGAGGCTTAGGGGCAGCAGAAGGCGGTGCCACCGGACCGGTAGCGTCCGCCCTCTGCGTTCCCTGGCTCCTCGTCACCACCGGAGGAGGGTTACTCTCCAGGGGTGAGAGGATCCGAGGCTCCGCCCCCAACCAAGAAGTTGGGGTTTGACAAGAGAAGTCTTTGGTGGGGCGCTTGCCTGCCACCGCAGCACTGAAAGTATACACAAAGTTGTTATTTGAGTTTGGCGCCGCCTCAGCTGCACCAGGACCGTCAACCAGTTTTTTTGCGTCCGCAAAGGACAGTCCCTTCTCCACACGCACCTGCTGAATCCTGCACTCGGAGATCCAACGAGGGCACTTCTTGTCCGAAGCCATATGCGCCCCCTGGCAATTCACACACAGGGGGATGGCTGTGCAGGACTCAGCAGAGTGTCCGGGCTTAGTGCAACGGGCGCATAGAGCCTCTGCCTGGCGGCATGTCTTCTGCCCATGGCCATACTTTTGGCACTTAAAGCACCGAAGGGGGAGAGGGACGTACTTTTTCACTTTTAGGGAGTAGTAACCTCCCCAGATGGTAGTAGGAGCTGTGGGGGTGCCAAACGTCAGGATGATGGTAGGGAGACGGATCTCCCTACCACCTCGTTTGGAAATGAAGCGCCTGACGTAGGTCACCCCCTGTGACTTAAGGTTCCGTACAAGTTCATCTTCAGACAGTTCGGCCAATGCTTGATCTTTAATCACTCCTCTAGAGGAATTCATTGTTTTGTGGGGAGTGACCTCCACTGGAGTGTCTCCGATGGAGGAGAGCCTCAGTAGCCCATTGGAGTGTGCCCGGGTACGGCACTCTACCAACAAGTCACCAGACCTGAGGCACTGGGCCTCAGGCCTGCCAACACGGCTCCTGAGGGTCTCCCCTACCAGGAAAGGGTGCAGCTTTGAAACAGGCTTCTCTTTAACTTTGCTGTGGATAATGAGAAAGCGAGGCCAGGCGGCCGACGCCTGAGGTGTCGCTTCCTCACAGTCAGAGTCACTATCGTTCTCAATGACAATGTCGGCGGCTATGTGCCGCTTTGGTGCTAGTTTTGGTTTTTTGATATTTTCCATATTATAGTATGATAGATATTCATCCCCCGGGGGTCCCCGCCCGCCACCGAGCCCAACAAGGGAAAGTGCAACTGTCGGCGGGTCTCCAGCCGACGCACAATGGAGACTGCCCGAAAGATATACTCAAGGGGGTAAGCCTGATTGGACCGTTTGAGCCACCGCCTTCTATCACACTGTTGAATACAGGGGAATACTGGCATAAAGCACCTAATCAGCATCAGAGGCTATAGCATGGTGCTCCGTATAACAACCCGCATGTCAACAGGGGGATAGGGCTCGACGTGACAAGAGCCGATTGACTAGGCCGGTACGACTAGCCTCCCGTTTAGGCAGAAGTCAAGGCCAAAGTGGAGTGTTTCAGCCACCAGGATCCTCTTCTCCCCCGACACGGGTCTCCAAGCACAGCAAACACTTGGGATCCAAAGGACCAAAAGCCAGGCATCAGAACTGTTCACCCAAAAAAAATCTGAAAACAGCGATTTTGAAGAATTGTAGAGTTATTTAAAGCCATTTCCTGGCACATAAGAAGTCAAAAGTGCTATTAACTAAGCACATGAAGAATCTGAAAATCGCCGAAAATCGGACAGTTCTGATGCCTGAAAAGCTCACGCGTATTTTTAAGGACCAATCCAACATGGTAAGACCTGGGTAAGCACAGCTCCTTAAAAACTCGGGTCTGAGATCACTACTTGACAAGCATGCTCCATCTACTCGCCATAAAGTGTCATGTCGGACATCCTCACCATGGTTCAGCGCCGTGGGAGGCAAGCTTCTCGCTGCAAAGAGAGAGCGACGACAAGCTGAGAGACTATGGCTGTCCACGGGACTTACCGTACACAAGCAGATTTTCAGCGCTGCTAAGAAATATGTAACTCGTCTGGTACTCGTGGCGAAGACAGCTTTCTTCAATGCCAAGATTGCAGCGTGCACCACCAGCAAGCAGCTTTATAATGTAACCAACAAACTGACTGCTAGAAGGGATCCATCTCCACTCCCGACCATTTTCTCACCATTAGAGTTGCCTGATCAGTTCTCAAATTTCTTTAATGAAAAAGTTCAGAACATTCATGATAGACTTGATGGACTTATTTCACAGTCTCCATCGCAGTATGACGTTCCCTTTTCTGGTCAGTGTCTCTTGTCCTTCAGACCTGTCAGTGATCAGGAACTTCATGCTGTGCTGAAGAGAACTGCACAAAAAACTTGTAGTTTAGACCCACTTCCTACTACATTGCTGTACGAGTGTATTGATGTTGTGCTTCCAGTCATGACCAACATTGTCAACGAGTCCCTGAGGTCTGGTATTTTTCCGTCGGATTTCAAGTCCGCCATTGTTAAACCTTTGCTAAAAAAAGCCCTCTCTAGACCCTAACAATCTACAGAATTACCGCCCTGTCTCAAGGGCTGGCTTAACTGGGCGAGACAAACCCGAACCATGTCTCGGCGAGACACCCGAGACAGTCAATGCGAGATACCCGTTCCACCCGTTTATTAGGTTCGGCGAACTCTCCGAGAAAAGATCAGACGTGCCGAACCTAATAAACGGGTGGAACGGGTATCTCGCATTGACTGTCTCGGGTGTCTCGCCGAGACATGGTTCGGGTTTGTCTCGCCCAGTTAAGCCAGCCCTTCAAACCTCCCTTTTCTCTCTAAGATCGTTGAGAAGGTTGTGTTGTCGCAACTTCTCGACCATCTGAACCTGAATCATCTTCTTAGTCCCAATCAGTCTGCTTACCGTGCAGGTCATTCCACTGAAACTGCGCTTGCAAAAATTCTTAATGACCTCCTCGAGGCTCTTGATGATGGCAAAGTATCTGTTCTCGCACTGTTAGACCTATCTGCTGCCTTTGATACGATTGACCATGACATTTTGCTACAACGTCTCTATTCTGTGTATGGCATTCATGAAACTGCTTTATCGTGGTTTAGATCATATCTGACTGACAGAACTCAGTGCATAGTTGTTAATGATAAACTATCCAGCCCATCCACCGTGCGCTTTGGCGTCCCACAAGGTTCAGTTCTTGGACCAGTCCTCTTTACCCTGTATGTTCAGCCACTGGCCAGTGTCTTTAACCGTTTCTCTATATCACATCATGCATTTGCAGATGATACTCAACTGCATGACTCATGTTCACCTGATCAGATTATGGACACAATCGAGATCCTTCAGGAGTGCGTCTTGGATACTAAGATGTGGATGACTTCAAACAAATTACAGTTGAATGACGGAAAAACTGAGGCCATGATAATTGCTTCCCCGAGGTTGACGAAGACGCTGACACTCCCCCCGTCATTACAAATCTGTGGTGCCACTGTCCCCTTCTCCCCCCATGTAAAAAATCTGGGTGTCACACTTGATAGTAGCCTGTCCATGCGCCTTCATGTGAACAACGTTTGCAGATCCGCCTATACTGAACTGCGACGTATTGCTTCAGTCCGCCACTATCTGACACCTGAAGCAACTAAAGTACTTGTCTGCGCTTTTGTTTTGTCTAAATTAGACTATTGCAATGCTCTTTTGGCTGGCTGTTCCCAGTGTCTGATTGGCAAACTCCAGAAAATTCAAAACTCAGCTGCTAGGTTGATTCTTAGAGTCCCTAGATCAGATCATATCACACCCCATCTGTCTGCCCTACACTGGTTACCTGTAACGGCTAGGATTCAGTACAAAATTTCATGCATGACTCACAGTTGTATTACCTGTTCCTGCCCACACTACCTTGCCTCTCTTCTCCAGCTGTATACGCCCTTGAGACAGAATTTGCGCTCTGCTGCCGACTCTCGAGTTTTACGTATCGCTCTTGTCAAAACAAAGTCGTTTGGTGGGAGGTCATTCAGATACCAGAGCCCAGTTGTTTGGAATGATCTCCCACGCGAACTGAGATACGTGGATTCGAGAGAGGCATTCAAGCGTGCCCTAAAGACCCATATGTTTTCTGTCAGCTACAAATGACTTTGTCACACACCTGTCATGTTAAAGTCATCTCTATCTATTTATAGAAGTAGTGTGTGTGTGGGTGTGTGTGTGAATGCCAGTATGAGTCCATGAGCGTAGCACTTTTAAATGGTGACTTCATAGCTTGTTTACAGAGTGCGTTGTATTTTGTTTTTGTACTTTTTGTTAATTCCATTTTTGTAATTAGTTATTTTTTGTACATTAGTTTTTGTTAAGCGCCTAGAGCTCTAATCTGAGGTTAGGCGCTATACAAGTACTCATTATTATTATTATTATTATTATAAAACCGGACCAGTGAAAAAGACTGAACAACATATCTGCTGACATCAAGTCCTAATCCTGGACAAAGATGGCACCCGTCTGCTAGCCCACTCAGTCAGGGACCGAGTGGACTACCCACCCACGCCACGTGGAGGCCGGTGCCGGGTAGGCAGCGTAGGCAGAGGGATGGAGAAGGCCTGGGAGTGGCCGGCATACCAATCCCGCCGAAAGGACATATCCAAGCCCGCCGGCCAGCGACGATCGAAAAAGAAGACCGGCTCCGGTGAAGTGGCCAGTTGCAGGTGCGACGAGAAGACGTTTCGTAGGTCCTTAAAGCCGGGCGGTTGGGGAAGAGACTTGAACCTCTTGACCTGCCTCTCCGCATCTACAAAGGCGGCGACCTTCCTCTTCAGGGGTGGGGAGGCTGGGCAGGCGTCCACCGGCAGCATCGCGGCCACGATCCTGGCAGCTTCGTCCAGAGCTAGGAGAGTCTCTGCCCGGGAAGAAGACGGGAGAGCCGAGGGGGCGGCATCCTCGAGGGCCGCGGGCGAGAGCGAGTGACCCTCCTCGTCCAACAGAGCCGAGACGGAGTCCTCGGGCAGCAAACTGAGCGTGTCGTCCTCCAGGGAGTGGCGAGAAGGGGAGCGAGCCACCGGGAACACGACCGACCGCAGCGAGGTCAAAGGACTGCGCTGAACCTCAGGCGAAGGCAAGGGACGCGAGGGCAGTGACGAACGCGGCGGCGAACGAGGAGGCGACCGGGAACGGCGAGGGCGGGACCTCTCCAGCACGCGAGGACAAGGACTGGAACGAGCCCGGCGAACAATCGGCGAGGAGTGCCGACGAGGAGAGGAGGGCCGACGACGGCGGTGACGCGGCGAACGCGACGAAAGGCGCGGCGAAGAGCGCGAACGCGCCCGTGGGGAAGAAGGGCGGCGATCCCGACAGGCCGAAGGATCCCCCCGACGGCGTTCGCGAGGGGAGCAGGAGCGTCCGTGTCTCGTGGAGGAACGGTGAGCGTCGGGGTCGCGGCTGCGTCGCGTAGGACGGTGCTGACGTCTCTCCTGGCCTGACTCGGTGAGCAGGGCACTATGCCGGCTTCCCGATCCTCCGGAAGGATCAGCGGGCTTGTCGTGGAGAGACCAGTGAGGAAGGCTCGTCATCGAAGGACGGCGCATGGCAGACTGCTGCAGGCCACGCCCATTGAGACGGGCGCTCTGCCGGCAAACAGACCCTCCGGAAGGGTCAGCGGGCGTGGCAGCAGTGGCGGTCCTCTGGTCAGTCAACGAACGCGATCACCGACGAGAGTTCCGTTCTGTGCGGGAGTGGTCGGTCAATACCGCAAGGGCGGCCGAGGTCTCAACTGGCGCCGGTCGTGCGGTAGCCAGCCGAGTACGCTCTCGGCGGTAGAAGGACCAGAGGTCCGACCAAAGCAACTCAGACCAGGTCGCACAAACCTTACACCTGCGGTCCGAGGAGCAGCCCGCACAAGGCAGGCAGACCGAATGATTGTCCGTCGGCCACTGAAAGTCGCCACACTGGGAGCACAAAAGCATTTTGGCTAAGAGCAAAGGGGCTCCCAGTGAAACCATGAAAACTCTCGGAGGGCTAAAGGGCCTTTAACCGGGCTAACGAACAATAGAGCCCCAAAGGTCCCACGAGAAAAACGGGCGTGTAAAGCCGACTGTGAGCTAATCAGGCACTAAGGCGCCGGCACGTAAGTCAAACGCTAATGTCAAAGCTAAAAAGGAAAGCCCCAACAGGCAGCCAGCTCTCGGCCCGAGGGCCGGCTGGGGGAACTACCGCTACCTTACCTCTGCAACGAAGGGAACGGGGGGAAGGGGCAGCCAAACCGCCGTCCAACAACGAGCAGACAGACCCCCGAACGAAGCCCAAACGAAGCAGGAAGAGAGAAGGCAGGGCAGGGCTAGAAGGGCGCAGAGCACACAAAGTCGGCAACGAGCGTAGGCCAGGCAGAAGACCGGTCGAGGCAGCGTGAGAGCAAGCCAGACACGTCTTCTCTGCACGAGCGAAGTAGCGAGACTGGTTGGTCTTGTGACCGGATCCGGTAAGGCAGGTATGGGGAGATAACTCTCGGCCCCTCTGGGGGTTCCCCGAGTGCCTCTCGGGTTGTGTGGGCACACAACGGGTGAGTAGGCTAAAATTGAGCCCAGTAGTAGACACTTCCATGTAGTCATGTCATCGGTAATGTTTTTGAGGAAACAAATATTAGCACTGGCAGTCTCCCCTTTTCTTTTCATTTACTACTACAATATCGACTGCAACCCCTTTCCCCCCTTTTGGTAGGTTCTCTTTTAGGGTGCATGGAAATTTGGCTCTAGGTGGTGGCATGGAATGTATGCCCCTGCAGACACCACAGTAAAATGTGGTTGTCATTGCAGGTAGGCAGAAATTCCTGCCTCCTCCAGTATCCCCGATGGTGTGCTGAAGAGGTCGCCAAGACCGAAACAGCTGTCCACTCCGGCTAAATATCTGGATCCCCCTTGGGGGGACCTAGATTTAAATTTCCATGCACTGAGTGATTGGAACAATGGGATATGTGATACGCCCCCCTTTGGGGGGGCTTCCATATGCATTGCTTTC
Source organism: Semisulcospira habei (assembly GCA_036245525.1). Classification (NCBI taxonomy): domain Eukaryota; kingdom Metazoa; phylum Mollusca; class Gastropoda; family Semisulcospiridae; genus Semisulcospira; species Semisulcospira habei. The sequence continues at coordinate 159,144,200 of BTPG01000006.1, read as the reverse complement.
AGCCACTTTTTTAGCGCCCCCTCTCTTTCCTATCTCTTTCTTTTGTGCTTTGGCCACAGTAGATCTATGATCACTGGTCGATCATGCACACTTCTCTCCCCTGACAGTGCTATTATCTACTTTACTTTGTAAGCTTCCTAAAATATTAGCACTGGCAGTCTCCCCTTTCACCAGTACTGTTGTTCACACTGTTTATACAGAACTGCTGCCTGCACGCACAAGGGGTTTGATAAGCAGTGCCGGTGTCTGCATACACAGGACATTACTGGTAGTCCCTCTCTGCCAACACACAACTGCACAGGATGCATGGGCCTTGACAATGATGGTTCAAGGGCAGTGACAGATAAGCTTGGCACCCTGCCATCATAAATAGAAGATAATCAGGTGTGTAGTATGTAAGCGTCAGCTGTTTAGGGCACAAAGGTAACACTTTAACAACTAAAACTGAACCCTTCGGCTGTCAGTAGTACTTTTTGTCATGATTCATGCAGGAATCATCATGATGTAAAAGCGCTACCAACAGCCAAAGGGTTGGACAAACATAAAGACAGTAAGAGACTGCTTGTGCAAATAAGGAACCAATTAGCCCTTTTCATCCTGACACACTTTTGCTTTAAATAAATTTGACTATGATGGTTCAAGGGTGGTGCCAGAATTGCTTGGCAACAACCCTGAACAAAAATGAATTTTTTTTCTAAAATGTATTTTTTTGAAAAATACTTACCGATGGCATTACTATATGGAATACACTCAATTGCCTGTAGATTTCAGCCCAAAGTTGTGTCCCCTACACAACTGGGGAGGAGACACCGGGGATCCAAGTATAGGCGCCCGGGTGTTCTCCCCTACCAACCTATCCCGCCATGCGTGTGGAGAACTCACCTCAGTTTCACGCTTAGCCAAGGAGGCAAGCGGGGCAGGTGGGAGGGCCATCCGAGTAATGCCATCGGTAAGTATTTTTCAAAAAAATACATTTTAGAAAACAAATTCATTTGTTTTTTCAAAATACATTACCGATGGCATTACTATATGAAAGAATACCAAAGAGGAGGAGGGTGCCGACACCCCAACCCTAACGTAGAGCCCTCCGCTAGCCCGCAAGGAGCACTCCCGACGATTTCAGCTAAGAAGTGTCTATGGCGCTGTGGCGCGCGGAGGGAGTGCTGGCCGCGGAGAGGCCGCCCATCAAGACCAGGGAGTCACGCTGGCCAGATAGGTCGCGGAGGTAGAAGAGGGAGCAAGTGGAACAGCACACCTGCCTACCGCCCGTCCCAAAGTCATAACCGAGCAGAAAGCGGTCGAAGCCGCTCAGGGGCTACTGCTCGTACGTCATGCGCCCGGAACTGTAACCTTCTATCCCGAAAAGGGAGAGGTTGGGTAGGCCAACGAGTCACCCACCGAAGCCACGGCGAACTGTCTGGGTCGAGCTACTCGGCCTGCCTGACGAAGGGTAGGAAGAGGCGGGCAGGCAAGACGGTGTGGCCGATGGCAGTGCAGGAACTGCAGTGCCTGGACTAGGTCCTGACGACGCGCCCCGTGGGTCGGTCGTCCCCTGAACGGGGGTAAGGTCAGCCACTGGGGTGCAGCCGAGAGAGGCCGGCTCAAGACCTGAAGGCCGGGTCGATGAGAAGTTGCGACGAGTGAAGGCTCGGACTGCCAACCTGCGGGGCGGACCAAGAGAGCATGCGGCTCGCACCCGCGGGAGCCGTGGCGAGCGCCAGGATGAACATGTTTCCGGGCAAGGACGGAGAACCGTGCCAAGGCAGGGGTTCGAAGCAGTCTGTAAATAGCCACGTCCGGGTCCAGACGAGGTCCCACCGAGGTAAGAGAGAACCGGAGAGAGGACATCTGAATTCAAGGTCCCAAGGACCCAAAACTCGCCAGGGCCGGATCCTAAAGGCCCCGGCTGAGGGAAGCGAGTACGATTACGGAGCGGTAACTCTTGACGGAAAAAGGAGCTTAACCTTGGTCGTCGAAGAGCCCTAAGGGGAACTCCGCCCGTAGGGATAGTGAGATCGTGGGGCGGAACCGCCGAGAGGCACGCCCCGACTGGTAGAATCTCCCCTAGCCGTCGCACACAACACTGGTAACAGTCCGCGGGCTGCTGCCATAGCCGTCCCGCCCCCTCCGAGAATCCAAAGCAGGGGGCCACCAGGAAGAGAACCGTGGAGCAGGAAGAAGATACTGCCGAATCTTCGGCACCACACCGAAAGGGGGTAGGCCACAGGGAACAGACCATCCCAAGAAGAGCAGCGCGTCTGCAGCCTGGGCGAGAGGCAGAGCCCGTGGTTCTCTCAGTGCCTAGCCAGAGGCCAAAGGCCCCATAACCCAACCGGCCCAGGGTAACGGGCAGGACTCTAGGCTGTAACCGTATGCCTGGGAGGGCCGGTAGAGAGTGGCGTAGCCCTAGCCACGCCTAAGTCCACAGAAGAAGGCGGGTCGAGCTCGCTCAAAGTCGGGTTCGCCTGACTCCCCGAAAAGGAGAGAGGCAGCCGACAGGTATCGAAGTGTCGTCCTTCCGAAGGTAACTGTCTCCAGCCTGGTCAAGGAAGTCCCCACAAGCATACTGCCGCGGACTTGTTTGGAGGCGGCAGCGCAGGTCCGCCCTGAAAGAAGACGGGACTCATAGTACCGAAGACAAGCTGCGTGTCGACTACAGTGTCCGGTCAGCGCGCTCCACTGAGCGCGGTCCCGGAAATCCTGACTGAAGTGCTGCGATCTAGCCCTAGGAGCGTGGTCAGAGCCGTCCTCTCGGGTCTGTACCTGCAACCGGCGAAGAAGCTCGCTCTCGTAGGTAACTCTCGCCGACCCACCGTCCCAGGGCAGGAACCACTCGGGAAGGTCCTAAATGGAGCGCTGACCTCCTGCGTAGGGCAAAGAGGGCAAGGCCCCACCTTCTTGGAAGCAGCAACGTAGGGCCCACCAGCTAAGGTGCTGAAACCTGTTCCCGCGTCCAAATCGAGCCAAAGCAGTCGGCGGAACCGGGTAGAGTCCACTAGTCGTGTGGGAGCTGCCCACTGTTTCCTGTAAGAATCAGTCGCCGAAGTCGGCGGAACCGGACAGAGTCCAAAGGAGGACTGTGGTAGCAGCCGGAGCAGGAGAACGAGCCCGTGACCGAAGTCGCGGCGTTGACTGTTCTGTCGCCTGCAAGAACCACTAACCATCAGCGTAACTGTATATTATCCTGTGTCGCCAAGTCGCAGGAAGCCAGCCAGCGAGCTAGCCGGGTCTGAGTTTCGCTGCCGGAGTAAGAACGGACGCGCGACCGAAGTCGCAGCGCCGACTGTGCCAACGCCTGGTAGATCCCCAAACCGGGACTGAGGGGATTACCAGCGTGTTAGACTTGTACTTGAAAGGAGAGTCTGTATCTGAAGCTAGGCTCTAGAAGCAGCAGCCGGAAGGGTGCACTAGACGGGTCTGTGTTAGCTGCCGGTGCAGGAGGACGGGCTCGCGGCCTAAGCTGCGGCGTAGACTGTAGTCTCACCAGGTGAAAAACCACTAGTCGGGTCTGAGGGTCTACCAGAGTTGGACCTAGATCCGAGCTGGACTTGTCAGCTGCAACATAGCGAACCAAGGGACCAAGCGCAAGCGCCCCCGCAGGTACACCAGAACAGTGGAACCGCACGAGACGAACACGGCGTTTGCTGACACAAGACGCCATACCCCGTCCCAAGAGCGCCGGACAGAAGCCGAGACCGAGATAACCTTGCCAGAATGCAAGGAAAAGGCAAGAAGGAACGTAACAAAAAGTGTAGGCAGGCGCCGTCCCACCAAGATGGTGACGAAACCGATACCCGTCCGGCCAAGGGCTGCGAACGGTGAAGATGGAACAGCACCGCGAGGCAAAGGTAACAACCAGGGCCTACGCAAGTCCACAACTAGCCCAGGCGACGCCAGAGGGCACAAGCCGACGAAGGCGTGTCCTAACAGGCGAAGAACGCACTGGTGAAGTCACGGAAGCCGGCTGGCTGACGGAGGGACTAGCGACGCTAGGCCCGCCTCTGCGCGTAGATCCCCGCGGAAGCCTGTCTCTCCATAAATGAAGGAGGACCGAAGAAGAGGGGGAGGAACTACGCCAAAACCCAAGCGAGAAGTTGGCGAGCTGAGCGAAGAGCCGACGTCGTCCGAAGAGGAGACCGACGTGACCGCTAACAGCCGGGGGAAAGAACCAGTCGTCGAGTCTCGAAAGAAGAAGACGACAGCCGAATCCGTAGGAAGACGGCTGAGAATATCCAGTTCGAAGAAGCGAGGCAGTCCATCCCTCGAGGCTCAAGGAGGGGCAAGCGGCTCCCAGAGCGCCGAAACGCCGCGCGAGAGGAAGACGCAACCCGCCCGCGAAGCCCGCAGGCGGCTCATTATACGGCGGAGGGACCGCGAAAGACGGATGGACAGCAGAAAACTGAGATCCGAACGCAGGTGCCGAAAACCGCTCCCCTAGCAGAACCGGTCTAGGGACAAGAGTCCGGGGCCCACCGGGCCCGCTTGGGGGGGGGGGGGGGGGGACCCACCGTAGTCGCCCAAGACCGCTCAGCAAGGCAAGGCAGGGAGGGAACAGTCCAAAGTCACGCCAAGACCGCTCAGCGAAGCGAAGCGGTGAGGGGACAGACTAAAGTCACGCCAAGACCGCTCAGCGCATAGACCGCTCAGCGAAAGGCGAAGCGGGGAGGGTACAGTCTAAAGTCACGCCAAACCCGCTCAGCGAAGGCGAAGCGGGGAGGGGACAGTCAAAGTCACGCCAAGCCCGCTCAGCGAAAGCGAAGCGGGGAGGGGACAGTCAAAATCACTCCAAGACCGCTCAGCGAAGAGCGAAGCGGGGGAGGGGACAGTCTGTAGTCACACCAAGCCCGCTCAGCAAAAGCGAAGCGGGGAGGAGACAGTCTATAATCACGCTAAGCCTGCTCAGCAAAAGCGAAGCAGGGAGGGGACAGTCTTAAAGTCACACCAAGCCCGCTCAGCAAAAAGCGAAGCGGGGAGGGAACAGTCTATAATCACGCCAAGCCTACTCAGCAAAAGCGAAGCAGGGAGGGGACAGTCTTAAAGTCACGCCAAGCCCACTCAGCGAAGAGCGAAGCGGGGAGGGGACAGTCTATAATCACGCCAAGCCTGCTCAGCAAAAGCGAAGCAGGGAGGGGACAGTCTAAAAAGTCACGCCAAGCCCGCTCAGCGAAGAGCGAAGCGGGGAGGGGACAGTCAGTAGTCACGCCAAGCCCGCTCAGCAAAAAGCGAAGCGGGGAGGGGACAGTCTAAAAACACGCCAAGCCTGCTCAGCAAAAGCGAAGCAGGGAGGGGACAGTCTAAAAGTCACGCCAAGCCCGCTCAGCAGAAAGCGAAGCGGGGAGGGGACAGAAGGGGCGAACGAAACCGCACTTGTGAATAAAAGTCTAAGTCACACCGGGCCCGCCTGGAAACTTCATGGGGGGGAGGGGGGGGGGGGGACAGCAAGGTGTCACGCCAAGCCCGCTCAGGAAAAGCGAAGCGGGGAGGGGACAACTGGTGCGCACGAATCCGCACCTGTGAGCAAAAGTCTGAGTCACACCGGGCCTGCCTGGAAAGTTCGGGGCGGGGGTGTGGACCGAAAGGTGTCACGCCAAGCCCGCTCAGGAAAAGCGAAGCGGGGAGGGGACAAAAGGTGCGCACGAATCCGCACCTGTGAGTAAAAGTCTGAGTCACACCGGGCCCGCCTGGAAAGTTCAGGGCGGGGGGGTGGACAGAAAGGTGTCACGCCAAGCCCGCTCAGGAAAAGCGAAGCGGGGAATGGACAAATGGTGCGCACGAATCCGCACCTGAGCAAATATATATGTCCACCCATGTGGGAAGCACGACCCTGATACTCGCCTGCCCTGCTCAGAAGACTCGGAGAGGGGAGGGAGTTTCTGCGCGGCTAAGGTAAAAGAAGGGGACTTACCTGTGGGCTGGCAGGCCCGGAAGCCGTAGTGAAGCGGGGCCTGAGAAGCCGACATAGCGACGCCTTCCTGCGGAGCAGTCCGGGGAGAACGTTGAGACCAGGAAGAAGGACACGTCTGGAGGATCCCCACCTGAAACCGCTGGTCCTCACTCCCGTCAGCACACACGTCACACATCCTGTCGGAAGAGCAGTAGAGCACGGCCGGCAGGCGACGAGGGCGAACGAGGGTTAGTTAGTTAGTTAGTTATTTGGGTTTAACGCCAAGCAGGCAACTAAGGCCATCTCACGGCGGGAAGGGTAAAAATCTGGTCAGCCAGACTAAAAGAAAGGTCTTAAGACATGATGTAAATATACCTTAAAAATATGTCAGGCTAAAATGTCGCACAGGTCTTTAAAGAAAACGTCGGAAGACTCTCAAAAAGGTCAAAATAATAAAAACATCATAATCTATAAACGCTCAAATCTTATTAAAAATATGGCACTCTCTCAGAAAACTGAAGATCTTGTCCGGGGGCACATCCCGGAACAAAACCTTCAAGGAGTCTGCTGTGAAATGTTTATACCTTGTGTCGATTAGATCAGCACAAGACAACAAAAAGTGTTGAACAGAGTACTGCTCGTCGCAGGCATAACACCATGGACGCTCCTCCTGTTTAAGTAAATAAGAGTGCGTAACATACGTGTGGCCGATGTGGAGCCGAGCCAGGACAGTCTCCTCACGGCGGCTGCCGCAGCGATAAGGTAGACCGTCGGACAACTTAGGAAGGGCTTCATGCAGCTTGTTAGCTTCCTCTTTGTCCCACTCGGACTGCCACTCATGGGCTATGTACGCACTAGCCACATGTCTAAAATCACTATAAACAGTCTGTGTGTCAGGGACAGGGTCATTGCGGGCATCGTTGGCAGCAGAATCTGCGATCCTGTTGCCTTCGATGCCCACATGCCCTGGCACCCAAATAAAAATGATATCATAATATTCCTTCATCAAGTCCGCGTGGAGCTCTCTGATCTGCACCAGCGAACAAGGGCCCCAGAAATTCTCGCACAGGGGGGCAAACTTCAACGGAAGCCGCCATAGCGTTCGTTGTACACTGTTCACAGGAAGGAACACACTCAAGCGCCGAACTCACACCACGAGGCAAAAGCCACGTGAGAAAGCCACAAGCTGAAACCCCAAGGCTGCAGCCAAGGACGAAGTTCACTGAAAGTCAAACCGGTCGGAACCGGTCGGCGCCAAGTCCACACACAGTAAAAACGTCGAAGTGTAGAACACACTAACGAAGTACACTGAGTCCAAGGAGAAGTCAAAAACAAGGCAAAAAGCCAAGTAGTAGAAACCACAGAAGAAACGGTCAAAAAACCGTAGCAAGGCAAAAGCCCGACCGTCCCCGGTCGAGCTAAGAGTGAAACTGAGGTGAGTTCTCCACACGCATGGCGGGATAGGTTGGTAGGGGAGGACACCCGGGCGCCTATACTTGGATCCCCGGTGTCTCCTCCCCAGTTGTGTAGGGGACACAACTTTGGGCTGAAATCTACAGGCAATTGAGTGTATTCCATATAGTAATGCCATCGGTAATGTATTTTGAAAAAACAAAGGGTTGATCTTTCTCCTAATCTTTAATGTAGCCCGCATAGGACAATAACTAAATTTTTAAAATGCAACCTCAGGATGTTATGGGTTAGACAAACAGCAGAATAAATAAAGTTTACAAAACATACTGTAATATTCAACTTGATGTGCTTTATGCTCAAAGGATTGCTGAAACTGAATCTGCAGGAATGGGATAAATAAACAGAATCATGTGTCATTGTTTATCACAAACCAAGGATGGGTTCTCCTGTGCCCAATGGAGGAAGCCAGCTGATGACAATTGCCCCTGGGTAATCCTCCGACTTCACTACTGTCAGGCCACGAGGTACAGATGGTGCCACTGGAAAACAATCAAAGGATGATGCGAAACACTTGCCCCAAGGTACACATCAGACTTAACCCACTTGTGCATGCAGCCATAGGTACCGTTTACAGTGCTGTTGACAGCATGTACAACAGGGTTAAGGGAAAGGGGTGACTTCTATGGGCACTTAGATCCAAGGTAAGATAAAAAGCAGGTAGGAATAGCAGCTAATCCTACATAAGAATTAACCCCTTCCTTGCCAGTGCACGTACATTACTTACTTACGCCTGTCACCTCTCCCAGGGTATAGGCCGTCGACGAGAGACCTCCAGCGACTCCTGTCCTGTGCTTCTCCTTCGATTTTACTCCAAGTGGTTCCCAGTCTCTTCATGTCTGCTTGGAGGTCTCGACGCCAGGTGTTTCTCGGCCTGCCTCTTTTTCTCTTTCCCTGGGGGTTCCATGACAATGCCTGCCTAGTGATACTGGAAACCGGCTTTCTCAGACTGTGACCAATCCATCCCCATCTTCTTCGTCCAATTTCATTCTCTGCTGTTATCTCCTCTGTTCTCTCCCAGAGTCTGACGTTGCTGATCTTCTCTGGCCAGTGGATTTTCAAGATTCTTCTAATGCAACTGTTTATGAAGATCTGTACTCTGTTGACTGTGGTTTTTGTCAACATCCAAGTGTCTGCTCCATATAGGAGAACTGCTTTTACGTTTGAGTTGAAATCCGGACTTTGGTGTGTTGTGACAGCTCTCTGGAACTCCACACTTTTTTCATCTGGACAAAGGCTGCTCTGGCTTTACCGATTCGTGCTCTGACATCTGCATCAGTGCCACCTTTTTTGTCTATGATGCTCCCGAGATAGGTGAAGGACTCCACCTCCTCCAACGGGGTGCCAGCAAGCAAGACTGGTTCTTCCATGATTGCATTCAGCCTCATTGTCTTTGTTTTCTGTTTGTGGATGGTGAGGCCCACTTGGGACGAGATGTCAGCAAGCCTCGTGTTCTTGTCCTGCATTTGTTGATGAGTGTGGGACAGTAAAGCCAAGTTGTCTGCAAAATCGAGGTTGTCAAGCTGTGTCCACAGTGTCCACTGTATTCCGCTTCTTCTCTGCTCTGTGGTCCTCTTCATGACCCAGTCTATGGCCAGTAGGAAGAGGAACGGAGACAGCAAACGCCCCAGCCTGATGCCGGTTCTGACCTGGAGCTCCCTGGTGAACTGCCCTTCATGGATCACGCGACATGTCATGCCATCGTAGCTGCTCTTGATCAGGCAGACGAGTTTTGTGGGTATACCATAGTGTCGTAGGAGTTTCCAAGTGTACGTACATCTTGTGTCTGAAATCTTTCTACATTCAAGGACCTATAAAACCTCAACCATCCACGGGACATGGATACACATTGCAATTCAGACCAAAAACGTGACTGACAAGCACATAAAATGCAGAGAAGAACCCAACGGAGAAAGAGACACGCTTAGAAAAGACAGTTGTAAATAAATTGTGTTGTAACTGTCTTTTCTAAGCATGTTTTTTTGTATGGCGGACAACTGTGCCATCAAATGCCTATTCTTCGGTACTTTTTACCTCATCTGTTATGGTCAGATTCTGCGACACTGAAGGGTTCATTCTACAGCAGTCAAGACAAAATGATGCAAACGCATGCTCAGGTAAGGCAAAACCTGTTTTAAGCGACCAGCCATATAAAATATGACCTGTCATTAAAGACCATCATTTAGGCAGTTGCAGGCACCTAAATGATGGTCTTTAACCCATATCATACTGAGGCTAAAAGCTTCAAATTTGTACACTGCCATATATATGCAAGCTACATTATAGTACTTACAGATAAGGATATAGACCAATGGCTTTAGTTCAACGGTGGTGCCAGAATAGCCAAGCTATTCTGGCACTACCCTTGAACTATTTCAGTCAAACTTATTTTACATACTGGTGTATTCCGAATGATAAGGGTTAATGCCAAGTGACCCTTGTCTGCCCTTCCAGGCTTCACTTAGAAGAGAACTTGTCTTTTAACCTATTACATCATAAGGCTGATTTTTGAAAAATTTGCTTATTGTTCTATGAAGGTTACATTACAGGTAAGGAGATAGATCAACCCTGTTAGTTCAAGGGTGGTGCCAGAACAGCTTGGCGCCTCAGGCGCCAAGCTGTTCTGGCAACACCCTTGAACTATCAAGGTCCCTTGAATTATCATGGTCACATTTATTCCAAGCAATGTATCAAAATGAAAAGGGTTAGGACCACTATTTTCCTGCAAAACAGGTTCTACTGTACTTCAAAGACTTTCTGACCATCAGCTTAAACAATAATAACATGCCACTGAAAAATGCATTTTTCTTTAAAAGGTATTTTTTCGAAAAATACTTACCGATGACATGACCTTATGGGAGATGTCTACTACTTACGCAATTCTAGCCTAAGAGCTCGTTGTGTTACCACACAACCCGGGAGGCACTCGGGGAACCCCGAGGGGGCCGAGAGTTATCTCCCGATACTTCCCATCTGGGCCAGAGTACCCATAGTCCTTCAGTCAGGATACTTAGCTTACCAGCGGCAAGCGGGGCAGGTGGGAGGTCGTCCGAGTCATGTCATCGGTAAGTATTTTTCGAAAAAATACCTTTTAAAGAAAAATGCATTTGTTTCTTCAAAAACATTACCGATGACATGACCTTATGGGAGAATGGCGAAAAGGAGGAGGGTGCCGCGCTCTAGCACACCTAAGGCCCCAAGGGCCGTCCTCCCAACCGCAAACTCCCGACAACTCTAGGAAGGTATAAGCGACGGCGCTGAAGCGCCAGGAGGGAGGAGAGCCCCCCCCCCGGGATGTCCCCCACCAGAGCGAGTAACCTCGCTAGGCTGACAGAACTCTGCGATCGAGAGCACCTGCGCGCCAGCCCTCCAATAGCCACGATGAGGGCAGCCCAGTTCCTGACGGCTGTGGCGTTCATGGCCCTGCACGTAGCTGATTGGACGTAATTAGCCTCTAAGCTCCCTGAGGGAGGGATCCTGGACTTTGGATCGTATGACTGAGCGTAGACAGGAGGATCGACTGCCCTGTAGCTTCAGAGCTGCCGGGCACGGCCAAGAAGCGTGCGCGTCCGCCCGGACGGCTATGTCGTCGTAGGCATACGTGAGGCAAGCTCAGGCTATCCTGCCTAGTCTCCTGGGGATAAGTCTACCAGCTGGGGTCAGCAGGGTCGGTAGGGGAGAGGTGACGGACGCCGTCCAAGAGCACAATGCCTCGCCAACTTCATCGTAGAGGCGTCAAGTTGGGGAAGCGGGCCGTAGCGAGGCTTCGACCGCTGCCCATGCGCAGACTCCAGCGTTGAGGGTCTGTCGCAAACCGCCAAGGTGCAGGGGTAGGCGCTCCAGCAAGGCGGAACAGTGACCATCGCGGCTGCATGCGGACCTAGTAGAATGCGGGAAGCAGTAGCGGGGGGTCCGTGGCGAACTGAGGGGAAGGAGGTTCAGGACCGGTGCCAGGGAAAGGGGTGACCAACAGGACGAGAGGAGGATCCTTCCCAGGCTAGGTCAGAGCGTTGGCATCTCGTCCAGGAGGGCTATATCCCACGAAGGCGCGGGGAAGCCAGAGATCCCACCTTGTGGCGAACAGGTCCACTAAGCCATCTCGCCGATCCTCCGAAGGTATCCTCGTGCATACCGAGTGAAGCAACTGGTTCCATCGGGGAAAAGGCTGGCGCAGACCTCCCACGAGCCGACCTCCTAGTCCGTGTCGGATCCAAGCCGTTCATGCTCTTGTCCTCGAGGTCCGGAGGCTAGGCTGGACCTCGAGAAGAACCACGGAAGTAGGGGGCGTAGCTATAGCAGCCGGGCTGCGAGACGACCGACGGAGAGTAGAGCCGACTTCTGAGCAGTGGCTAGGCCCTTCCACCGCGAGCACCGCCGCAGCCGTACCACCTGTCCAAACTCCGGCGTACCCCTGTGCGCCCAATGGGGATGTCGAATAGGTTAGGCACCCGGGAGACGGCGCTGCGCTTTGGTTCCACAGTGTCCATGGGTAGGTTGAGGACCCCCGGTGAATCCAACGGAAAACCGAACAGGAGCGGAGCCTACATCAGCGGTGACTCCTCCTTCGCAGGTGAACCGAGGAACGTTGTGGAGGCCGAGTGCACGGGTAACTGGAGTCAAGGGTCGGCAGCTCCGGAAGAAGGCGCAGCCCAAGATCTGGAGGCGGAGCCGAAGACCACCTGCGCGGACCGCATCCCATCGCCATCTGGCACCAGCGTAAGCGCAACCAAGGTCCTAGCAGCCTCCTCCAGTCTGCTCCCCGAAGTGAAGTCCAGGAACTCCGAAGAACCTGGGTCAGCCGAGTCGTCAGCACAGGGGGTCCTTCCGCGGCCAGACGCCCTGCCAGGGGCCAGGAGCCGTCCACTGGAGAACGAAGAGCAGGGTAAGGAGCTCCCCGATCCCACGCAGTGTAGGTTGTTACGGACGAGAGACGTCATCTAGTCCAAGAAGAGTCAAGAGCGGATCCGCAGCCGGTAGGGGCAGGCAAACTCCTGAGACCTCCCGAGAACCGGTCCCGCCGAGGGAAGCCAACAGCTGACCACTCCAAGGAGGGCGAAGCAAGAAGCTCCGGGAACCGAGAGAAGAAGCGCAGGGTAGTCGAAGCGCCTGTCACGAAGTGCGGCAGCCGCGGCCAACTCCGAGCTGTATCCGAGAGGGCACCAGTGGAGACAGAAGCCGAAGCGCTCGCAGACCTGTTTACCCCCCGTGTGAAGTCAAAACCCTTCCAACTGACTAAGGGTAATTTGGATCTCACGCGTAAAAGGTCACAAGCTAGTGAGTAGTCAGATCTCCAAAGGTGTATATAGTGTATAACTGTGTAGAAAGTGTACAAGTAAGTGTAACCCAAGCAAATATGTGTACTTTAACCCCCAAGTGCAGGTAAACAGGTCTGTGCTAGGCGAAGTAACGACAGCGTCCTCCCCGAGGATCCACCGGAGGGGGTCGAGCGTCCAGAAATGGAGCGACTGCAGCCAGGCGCCCTGGGACGGAGCACGAAGAAGGGGAAATGGCTGAGTGAGGGGAGAGGAATGGGATGAACGGCAGCCGGACGCGAAGGGGACCGACGAGCGAGACGGGACAGGATCCCTGGAGCGACGTGAAGAACGGCAACTCGTAAGCACGCCCGCAGTGGAGAGAGCGGAGTGTAGACGTAGAGTGCTCGAGGAGTGACTCCAACGATGGCGAACCGTAGCGGACGAGCATCCCATGGAGCGGTCCCTCCTTGCGTGTAGGAGTTCGAGAGAGGAGGTCCAATGTTGCCGAGAGGATTCCAAATCGTGCCGTGAAAGTGTACGCGTGCGTGAATGTCTCCGCGAACCGAGCTCTATGGCGAGGTGGGCTCGCTGCCGGCGAGGAGACTCCGCGTAGGGAGCCAGCGGGCTTTCTAGGAGACGAGCGGGGATCGGCATTGGATCAAGGACGGAATGGCGCACGTCCCTCGGCACCGAGCTCCGTGCCGGTGCTGGTTTTCTGTCTGTCATAAGGTTTGTTCTTGGTGCGTTCCCTCCTAGGAACGACCGCATCGATCAACCCACTCCGCGTACTGGAACGTTGCAACCGGCGTGGTGATCTCTCCCCAAGATCGTCAAGGAATCGAGCGGTAAGAACGGAGACTGGAACCTCTGTCTAGCCGGCTGTCACCAACAGGACTCTGTAACCACTAGCAGCCGGCTCAGTGTGTCTCCCGCCGAGCAGCGCTGTCCTGGTGGAGCCCCCTCCAGGGAGCGAGGGCGGTGCCAGCATACCCGCTCCGAGCGCGATAACCTGCGCCTCGTCATCGGCTGCCTGGACGGCTTCCAAGCTGACCTTGAGCGGTGTGTGGGTTCCGTACTGTGCGCCCAGCGGATTCCATTTGTGCCGAGACGATGCATGCGTGCGAGAATGTCTCCGCGAACCGAGCTCTATGGCGAGGTGGGCTCGCTGCCAGCGAGGAGACTCCGTGTAGGAGCCAGCAGGCTTTCTAGGAGACGAGCGGGGATCGGCATAGGATCAAGGACGGATAGCGCACGTCCCTCCGCACCGAGCTCCGTGTCGATGCGGGCTTCCTGTCTGCCACAATGTTTGGTCCTGGTGCGTTCCCACCTGGGAACCACCGCATCGATCAACCCACTCTGCACACTATACTGACGCGTCCGGCATGGTGATCTCTCCGTCATCTCGTCGGAACTCGAGCGATCGTAGTACCGGGAACAGCAGCCGGTATTTCAGCAGGTCTGGAACCAGTCACAGGTGCCGGGCGAACTCGCCAAAGGAAGCCCCAAGTAGCGCCCAGCGCCGTTCCGGTCACGTGGAGCAGACGTCACACCAACGTTCGGAGGTACATCCGGCACATGGTAGACAGACCTTGTGCGAGTCCGACGGTCACTGGAATCCTCCATGTAGTGAGCAGGTCGTCCAGAGACCACTGCAACATATAAAAACCGAAGGCACGCGGGCGTGGGCCTGAGGGACCCTGCCCTGGTAAGGTTAACCTTCGCAACACATCATGCACAACAACTCAAGCATGTCATGACAAGTATAGGCCTGAAGCAAGCGGCAGGCACAGTAACCTTAGTCGGAGTGGTGCCCTCCGCTGAACACCGGCGCTGTACTATAGCGACGGGCCTCCAGGTGCAGCTTTGATCGTAGTTTTATGTTGCCTATACAGGCCATTAATCTCCTTTCGACCGTAATTTGTATTCACATGCACAAGCCTTAGGCAAGGAGGAATTTAACCAAAGAGCATATACTAAAGTGTTCAGGAGACATAGGGCTGTCTTAGCACTCTGTTTCCGTCAGGTAGGTTCGGGTTGGGATGAGGTCACTGGCGCCGGCCCTTAGCTGCCTAGGCGACGGGCTCCACCCGTCCGAAAGCAATGTCCATTTCGTAGCTCTGTTCCTGTAACTTGCGGAACGAGCGCATGCATAAATGTGAGCAGCACCTGTGGCGGCAAGCCAAACTTTTTTTTTTTTTTTTTTTTTTTTTTTTTTTTTACAGCCACAAAAAGGTCATCTTGGACCTTAAAAAAAACGGCAGCAAGGCGTGGCGACCAGTGGCCCTGCGCTCAAGTAGGCAAATGCCTGACATCCAAGAACAGAAACATGTGATGCCAAGTATAAAAGTGCACAAGAATGTTCACCCACCAGCCAAATCGTGTACCTAATAAGCCCCCGAGTAAGGTAACAGGGCTGCATTACGCAAACCAGGCATTACGTGACCGACACAGTACCAAAGTAAGCGTCGGCTCTCGCCACACTCACCAACGCAATGCGTCAAGGAAATGCTGGAGCATAACACATTCCCCGAACCCCACAAGGTACAAAAAGAGTAGGTGAGGAACAAGTGAGTAGGTAAGCGCCCGAATAAAGTTAGACTTAACTGTCACCGATCTTTCCCACCACTCCCATTCCATTAGAGGTTTTAACCGCGAGGAAAAGGTGCTCTGCATCGCTAGACGCCATCTTGGAAAACGAAGCTGACCACCTGTGGATCTGAGCCGTTTAAGAATGACCGTTCCAGCTAAAAACGTCTCATTCCTTTCCTCACGCGTAAACGCCCTCTTTTGAGAAAGGGAGATTTTGACCCTGTTAAATAATAATGCCACACCAACACGGAAGGAGATAGGGAACGGGCGCGAGGCCCGCCAAGTAAAAGTCAAGAATCTTGGCGCAAAGCAACCGCGCCGAAGAAGACCGCCTTCGAGCCTGCTCAACCAGTGCCCAGCGCGGGGACCGGCCGAGGGCCAACCCAACTACCTTACCTTTTCCCGGAACGGGACCGGGGAAGGGGGGAGAAAATCTCAACCAAGGCACGCGCGGCGAAGTCACAGCGAAGCAGACAGCACAGCCCAGGCCGGAACCAAGAAGCCAAAGGGCAGCTGCCAACGAAAAGGGGACACCAGAGCCACGCGAGGCACAGGGAGGACGGACGAAGAAGAATTCAAGCGAAGAACCCAGGCCGTCGACGACCGGCGACCCGGTCGAAAATCCCAAGTCCGTAGGCTAGAGCAAACACGTCTGAACAGCGTAAGCCTAAGTAGACTGACTGAAGGACTATGGGTACTCTGGCCCAGATGGGAAGTATCGGGAGATAACTCTCGGCCCCCTCGGGGTTCCCCGAGTGCCTCCCGGGTTGTGTGGTAACACAACGAGCTCTTAGGCTAGAATTGCGTAAGTAGTAGACATCTCCCATAAGGTCATGTCATCGGTAATGTTTTTGAAGAAACAAATCAATCAGCAAAAGACAATTGAGATAAGCTACTGGCACTACCCTTGAACTATCATGGCGGATCGATCTCTTGATCACACAACCTATATCCACGAATGCATTCGAGTTAGTTGAGACTCCTAGCAACAGTTGCTGGCACATCAAAAGCTGAAAACTGACCATCAGGAATTGTGTATGAGATAGGGTTGGTCGGGGGTCCAAACCCTGCCTTGTTTTTGGCCTGCAGTTTGAAGAAGTACTTGGCATTAGGCTGGAGATCAGTTATGGTGTTGTTTAACCGGTCACCCATGACCGCATGCACAGCCCACGACTGCTCCGGTAAGTTGGGGTCATCAGTGTAAGAGATCACATAGCCTAGAAACAAATTTGAGGATTACGACCATAACAAGCATTGCAGTGCAATGAAGTTCACAAGGATGGTACTGTTTAACTCTTAAATTCCCAGAACTGAATGACTTCCATTATATGAAATGGAAGGCATCGAGTTCTGTGAGTTTAAGAGTTAATTTGGTTGCCTGCCATTAAGTGTGAGAGATCGTAATTGCCTCTTGGCAAATTCCAGGATTATAACAAAGTTCTGAACTGCTGCTTACTCCTATTCTGGTACCAACCTTGAACTATTGTGGTTGATCTGTTGGCTGGACTGTCAATACCCTTCAAAAGAAAGCTCCTACATTCGACCTTAGGGCTGAGAGTGTTGAAATGTTCCATTTCTTTTACCTGTGATAGGTTCTAGCACTTTCTCTGGTTTCTGCCAAGCCAGCATCACTGCACTGGGATCATGCTGCACACTGGTTGAGCTAAAGTTACGTGGTGCAGACGGCAACACTGAAACAACAAATGATAGAGAAAACAGTCACAAAATCATCAAGCCGAAACTGGGAAAGGCAGAAAGATGTTAACTCCTTCGCTGTCAGGATGCAGCAAGATACAACAACTACAAGAAGCATAGATCCACATGAGCCCCTGCCACTGGCGGGGGCTCATGTGGATCTAGGCTTCTTGATGGCCATATTTCTCTCTATGGTCATGAAGGAGACAAGTTATCTGGTGTTAAATCTGCAACGTTGTGAGGTATGCCATTCATGGATACCTGTACAGTCAAACCTGTCAACGGCAACCACCCAAGAGACTAAAGGGGTATCCTTAGACAGGTAGTCTCCTTACACAGGGTCAAGAAAGAAGTCTGTTTGGATGATCTGCATAAACAGGTGGTGTAGCCTTAAAGTACCATTACACGTAAATCTGAAGGCACCATTTGTGTTTGTTATGCCTTGTCGACACACCTAATGAACTTTAACAGCAGTTGGGACACGCAGCAAAAGCACACGCGTAATCACACTTATTTATTCTGCCCAGCCGTTAGCGTGTCAATCTATTTGTAACTGTTTCTCATACTGAAAGCGTTGTATTTATAGAACAGAGTAGAGTCATTGTCAAGTTACTTGATATAAAGATGACATGTGCTGAACTGGATTCTCCTGTGTCTAAATAAACCATAACTAGACCCATGTGTAGTGTTTCGTAACCGTCTGTAACAGAAGTATATCTTTGAATAGTTACGGCAGTAGTGGGCCTTTAACCTTTTTCATCCTGATACAATTCTGCTTGAAATTAGTTCAACTATCAGGGCTTCCGTTTTAGTGCATCTGTGCGTCTATGACGCATTAAAACTCAAAATCACTTACTGAAAATGTAACTAAGGGGTAGTCAGACACTAAAATTCAGTGCATCTGCGTCCGAGACGCATTATCCTTGCGCCACCGTGCGTACCATAACAGAGGTCGGGGACAGTCGTTCTATTTTTAGTGATGAGTTGGTTCATTTAGCCGCCCACTCAGTTGCGGCTACGTTCAGAATCGACCCGACTCCGGGGTCTGTGCAAGTGTAACTGGGCGGGCAAACTGTTAGTTTATGTGTGGTGTCAGCATGTTATTACAAAGTGTGCGCTACATATTAAACGCGTTACTTGCTGTGACGTCACCATACATACTATTATGGGATACGGCATCGTGCGTTTCACTTTCGATCTTGAACGAAGTTGTAAATGGCGGAGAAAAAGCAAAGGAAGCTGGAATGCTTCGGGTTCTTCAATCCAGCACCGTCTGATCTTGATAATCGCTAAGAAGAAAGTTGCACTTAGACACCGCCATCTCCATCGACAAGCAACAGTACCAGATATGATACACCTGGGCCGTGCCGTTGTGGCACCGCCGCTGCGACGCAGTTTTCAGAGTTCGTGGCTGCGCTGCGTGTATTTCCACGGCTAACGCACGACGGCACACGAATGGCATGCGCAATGTGCACTGAGACAAACTCAAAAAGTAAGTCAAAAAATTTTAACAGAAATAAGTTTGTCACAGTTTTGTTTTTTTAATTGTGGTTGATCCATCTTCTGGTACACAGTTATTAGGCAAAAATTAGAGAAACACATCTTTCTGAGTAGTTAAATGGGTTGAAATAAACTTTTATATACATCAGTTCACACACACACACACACACCGTGACACAGAACTCGAACTCGAAATGGTTTATTGCTTCAGGCATCAGCCCATCAGCAAAATACAGCGACGAGAATCACAATAAAACAAAAAACGACAGGGGAGGGGTTGGGGTATAATGGGGATTTGGGGTGGGGTTGTGGAAGGGGTGGGGGTGTGCAATGACATGGAATCCATATCATTAAAGTTCATTTCGTCATGTTCATGAATCCGCGACATGATGGGTCCAGTGAATACAGCATCCTAGAATCTTGTACAGGCAGAAATCACAGTCATGTAACTTGTCCGGGAGAAAGAAATGACAACTGATTAATCTGAACAAAAAAAACTTTCTGTGCATGCTAATGTTCAACAAGACTTGCCTGCCTTAGCCAGGTAGCACTGTGTAATCCTGGCCAAGGCAAGCAAGTCTTGCTGTATGCGTTGAATGTCCTGTTTATACTCATTGTCACTGACAGCCGGCAGAAGACCAAGAGCAAACACCATCTCCAAAACTCTGCCGGTCACTGGGTCACACTTGACTTCATAACACACAGTCCCTGAGATACGAATGTCGTACATAAGCACAAAATCGTCACTCTCAGCCACTAAATAGTTCTTTCCATTCTTTTCGTGAGAAACTACTTTCTTTAGTTTTTGGTTCCTCGATGTGTCCATTAGTTTATGTTTTGTTGACTCGGTCTGAGAGGTGACAAACATGTACACTTGTTTGGGATCAAAGCAACGTGATTCTGCATCTCTGATTTCTGTGTCACACACGCCCGTTTCAGGTCTAGCACAGTTAATATTGTCAACATCAGCGGTACATGCGTGGACTGTCTCTGTTGGTGTTCCAGTTTCCATGTGTGCTGTGATCTCGTGGTTCTCAGCTAACGGCGATGCTGTTGCACGTGCTGCATGGTCACTACACGGTGTGTTGTCTGGCTGGGTGATGGTTCTCGTGTACTGTAGTGTACTGTCATTTGTAGATTCTTGATTATAATTATCAGTGTCCATGTAAACTTCACTCTCTTTTACGTTTGTGCCATCCAATAAATTGTCACTGCTAGGCACACTGCCTACCTTTTGTTTCTTCAAAAACTTTACCGATGGTATTACTGATAGGAAGATATACTTAGCCTGCCAATTTCAGTCTCCAAAATTGTTGTGTGTTGCTACACAAACCAGGGACGTACTTCTAGCCAGCAGATACCCCATCCCATGAGTGGCCTCCCTTCCTCCAGATAGCCTCCCTTCCCGATCTCGCGAGAGGGCGTTATTTCCAAGTTCATTCTTAACTGCCATTTTTGTCGGTTTAGTTTTTACGGTCTCCATCTTTCTCATCGTCTTTCTCATTCGTTTACCGGTCTCGAACTTCCCCGATGGCCAGTTAAGGCCTCGGACATTGTCTCGCCCGGCAATTACTGCCTTTTGAGGCAATTTCCGTGGAATTACGGCGTTTCTGGCCTTTTCTTTTGACTTCGTATTCGGTCGTTACATCGGTCATTCCAGCGGTTGCCCGAGTGGCCTTCGGGGCCCGACCCGCGCGGTATCCCCTATTTGCATGACTTGTTGCAGTGGTCAACTACGAACGTGCACATCCTGCGGCGAATTCCAGTGGCCGTCAGATTCGCATTCGCGCTGTCTTCCGTGCTCGGGCTGCGCTTCTGACAGAACCTGCACTACTTGCGCTGCCTGGGAGGAAGACCGCTGGTCGCAAATGTGGAGCTTTTACCAGCGCAAGCGCCCCACTCCTTTTTCTGCACCAGTCCCACCAGCCCCTCCCAATTCGGCCGCAGTCGATGAGTCTTCCCGTTCTTAGTCCCCAGACTACGTTCGCTCCCCCAACCTTCCCTCCCATGTCCCTGTTCGAGGGCCCTTACACGTCTCTTCTTCTGTCTCATTGGACAAGGTCACAGACGCTGTCCCTTCAGCGGAGGGAGGTAAGTTTGTTTCCTCTCATACACGCTCTCCGGACATCAGTTTACTATTGGTCCCTCGCACCCGATCTACGAAGTCGGGTCAATGGCGGATCCATACCGCCCTACCTCGGGGGACGGGACACCGGTATCCGATTTCCTCTACTTCGATTCACGATCAGTCCGACGTGGCCTTGCTCCCTTCCGCCTTTTCACATACGCGCCGCCATAGATTGTCACGTCATGACTCTGTGCACGGCTTGGCGAGGCCACAGGTGTTCACTAGCGTCCCGGTTGGTACCCGGTCACCGCGCTGCGCCCCGGCATTTTCCCGGTCTCCGCGCTTACACCGTTCTGATACTGCTCCGCATAAGCGTCGCTATCGTCCGTCACTCCCTGACACTTTACACGGCGCAAGTAGGCTCCCGGTGTCCCCTAGCGCCCCGGTCTGTCAAAAAACCCGGTCACCGCGCTGCGCCCTGGCTCGTCGCCAGTCTCCGCGCTCTCACCGTTCGATCAATTGTCCACCTCAGCGTCGCCATAGTCCGTCCCTGTCTGACACTTTGTACGACGCGGTGTTGCACTCGGTACCCCTTAGCGCCCCGGTTTGTACCCGGTCTCCGCACAGCGCCCCGGCTCGTAGCCGGTCACCGCGCATTACACATTATCCACCTCAGCGTCGCCATAGTCCGTCCCTGTCTGACACTTTGTATGATGCGGTGTTGCACGCAGTGCCACATAGCGCCCCGGTTTGTACCCGGTCTCCGCGCAGCACCCCGGCTCGTAGCCGGTCACCGCACGTTACACATTATCCGCCTCAACGTCGCCATTGTGAATCTCTTCATGGCCCTCTGCCCGGCGCGGCGAACTCTGCGGTGTTCCATTGCGCCCTGGCGGGTAGCCGGTCTCCGCACAAACACCGTTCCGTCCTTCACAAAAATACGACTGCACTTCACCATCGCTCCGTTCGTCCTGATCCTTCACTCGGCATGGTGGGCCCTTCGGTCCCCCCTAGCGCCCCGGCTCGTAGAGTTTCACCACACGTACATCGTTCCGGCGAACATTCTTCTCGGCGCCTCTCTCGTCTTTCGAGTCTACTGTGTTCCCCTTCATCCTGGGATCTTCCGCGTTCTTCTCGACTGGTCCCGGAGACTCATGCCGTCGACGTACTCAGTCTCCCCCCGGAAGATTCGACCTCCATTGTGGGTGTCTCTGGTGACCATCATGCTTCCCCGCTTTCCCTCTCCGCGGACTCTCCTGGTGAAGATTCGGACTCTTCCTCCCGCGTCGCCCCAAATATAGAGACCAGGCGGTCGATCGAGGTGGCATCGGACCTTATTCAACGTTTCCTTCCTACGGATATTTGTCCTTCCGCTCCCCCTCTCAAGCGTAAAGCTTCCGCTTCCGTGGACGCGCTCCTTCCTTCCAAGCGGATTAAATCTCTCCCTCAACCGCCGGGTTTCCTCGATCTCTCTAATGCGTTCTCGGCCCACTTACCTCTCGCCACTTCTAAGGAACCGGTTTTCTTCTCGGATGCCAAGTGGCCCACGGGCATCGATATACGTTTCCGCCAGAGTTGGTACGCGGGCCACTCCCCGGCGTTTTCCTGTCCTTTGCCGTCACTGGACCCCGATGCAGAATTCCAGGCGGGTGGCCGCCGTAACGCCTTCTATCGCGTTCCTCGGGGGGTGGATAAGACTGCTGTCCTCATCCGCAACACTCTAGCTTGCTCCGGCTTCCTCGATCTCGCAACACAGGCAATTGCTCGGGCATTAGAGGATAATTGGGACCCTCACTCCTCCGCTCCACTTCGGGAAATTCACTCTTTGGCTGTGGTGGCAAACCGAGCCTCCTACCACGCCTCCACCAATGCGATGGCTGCTGCCATCAATTGTGATTTAATTCGCCGGGATGCTGTGCTCGACGCGTGTGTGGGATTGCCTGATCCTGTTAAATCCAAACTACGCCAGGCTCCCATCGGTGGTACTTTACTTTTCGGCCCCATCTGGCACGCTGTGCAGGAGTCGCACAAAGATATCTGGCCTTCGTCTTGACCCTTCTCGCGCTTTCGTTCGTCCTGCAAGGCCATGGGCCGCGCCCTGCGGTCCTACAGACCCGCTCCTCGTCCAACCACCAGTATGCCTTTCGGCGCTTCCCGTCCCAAAGCGTTTGGCCGCACCCGCTCCCTTCCCCTCACCGCCCACACCCCCTCTTGGCCTGGTCGGGGCCGACGGCCCGGTCGGGGGAGGGCCCGCTGACTCTCTCCCGTCCATGCCCCCGCCACACTCGCTCGGGTCTCCAGTCGGCGGGCGGCTATCCCGACACAGCGCGACTTGGCGCTCACTTTTCCCGGGCGATCCTTGGATCCTCTCTACAATTACGGCAGGGCTCAGACTCACTTTTCAGCGCCCTCCACCTCTGCGGCGCTCACCACTTTGGACTCAGGTACCGCAGGATCCGGTCAAAGCTGCGGTTTTACAGGCGGAGGTGACAGCTTTACTTAAAAAATCTGCCACAGAAGTGGTCCTCCGTCACGACTCTCTGGCTTTCTACAGTCGCCTCTTTGTCGTCCCCAAATCGGACGGCTCTTGGCGTCCCGTGATCGATCTCTCCGCGTTGAACAAGTTTCTGGCCGCTCCGTCCTTCCGGATGGAAACTACGAAGGCCCTACGTACCGCGGTCAGGCCCATGGATTTTGCGGTCAGCCTCGATCTGGCCGATGCTTACCTACACGTTCTTATGCATCCTTCAGCCCGCCGTTACCTTCGCTTCGCCTTCCAGGGAGTGGTTTATCAGTTCAGGGCTATGCCATTCGGTCTGAACATCAGTCCCTGGGTCTTCACCAGGATTATGGATGCAGTGGTCACGCACGCCCGGCGGTCTTCTCTCAGTCAGACCTCGCACTACCTTGACGACCTACTACTCCGCAATCAGGCCGCGCCCCGCCTATCCACCGACCGAGACGCTCTCCTTCGCCTTCTTCACCGTCTGGGGTTCCTGGTCAACTTCGGCAAGTCCGATCTCTTACCTTCCCGCAGTTTCATCCACCTGGGCATGGAGTTTCACACAGATCTAAACCTGGTTCGCCTCCCTCCGTCTCGGATCGAGAAATTAGCGAAGCTAGCACTTCAGGTTTATCGAACCCCGGACGCTTCTGCACGGACGTGGTTACAGTTGTTGGGCCTCATGAGCGCGGCGGCGGATTTGCTTCCTCTAGGTCGGCTCTACACACGTCCGATTCAATTACATCTCCTTCTCCTATGGCGCCCGTCTTCCGGGGATTTAGAGGCACGGGTCCCGGTATCTTCCTTAGTCCGGCCTTTTCTCCTCCGGTGGACGGAACCTCTCTGGTTGACCTCCGGGGTTCCCCTTTCATCGCCCCTACCCTACCTGTCGATATGCACAGATGCCAGTCTCTCTGGGTGGGGTGCGCTTCTTCTCCCGGAGTTTCAGGAGACATCGGGCCTGTGGCCAGCGGAGTTGGTGGGAAAACACATCAACTGGCTGGAGTTGAAAGCAGTTTGGCTCGCTCTCATCGCTTTCGAGTCGCACGTGTCTCACCAGGAGGTCTTGGTCCTACCCGACAACTCGACAGTCGTGGCTTACATTCAGAAGCAGGGCGGAACCTGCTCTCCTTCCCTGTGCATCCTTCTGTTTCACCTTCTGGTGTGGTGCAGAGATCACGACGTTGGCGGACTCTCTGTCCCGTCCGGATCACATTCTCCATACCGAGTGGACTCTCCGTCCCGACATTTTTCGCATGATTTGTGCCCAATGGGAGACACCCATGATCGACCTGTTCGCGACACGGTGGAATGCTCAACTTCCCCTATTTGTCTCTCCCTTTCCGGACCCGCTTGCGTGGGCAGTGGACGCTCTGTCCTTTCCTTGGGAGGGTCTCCTGGCCTACGCATACCCTCCCTCGATCCTGATCCCCAAGATTCTCCTCAAACTCCGCGGCTGCCACGCGTTGCTGTTCTTGGTAGCCCCATTTTCCTGGACCAAGACCTGGACAACAGATTTTCTGGGTCTCGCCACGGATCCCCCGCTCCGGCTACCAACGCCGCGGACGATGCTGAAGCAACCCCGACGAGACCTATTTCACCCTTGCCCGGAGAACCTCCTCTTACACGCCTGGAGGTTGTGCGGCGTGCCCTCACCGCTCGAGGTTCCTCGGATGCAGCGGTGGCGGCTATAGCTTCCGCGCGACGCTCTTCCACTCTGAGGGTTTATGAGGGGAAATGGAGGGTCCTACACGCTTGGTGCGTTACTAGACAACTTTCCCCCACCACTTTGACTGTGCCGCAGCTGGCTGAATTTTTTCTGTGGCTCTTTCAGAATCAGTCTCTAGCACCCATTACTATTCGGGGATATCTATCTATGGTGGCCGATACATACCGCCATTTGGGACTGCCCGATCCCGGTTCATGCAAAGACCTCGCCGATCTTATGGCTCATTTTGACCTTCAGCGACCTGTCACGCGCTCCCTACTACCTCGCTGGGATCTCGCCTGGGTCTTAACATGGCTGAACACTGCCCGTTTTGAACCCCTGCATTTGGCGAGGTTCTCTGACTTGACTCGGAAAACGTGCTTCTTACTAGCTTTGGCCACTGCCTCTCGGGTCAGTGAACTCCACGCTTTCTCCGTACATCCGTCTTGCCTTCAACTTCGGGCCGACGGCTCTGTCCAACTCCTCACCAGTCCTTCCTTTTTGGCCAAGAACAGGCTCCCTTCCGCCCCACCTCAACCGATCACTATTCGTCCTTTGCGGAGCCCTAATATGCTCCCGGACGTACACCAACAAGACCCGGTCAGGGCATTGAAAATTTACCTCCGTCAGTCTAAACCAATACGACGAGGTCGCTTACGCCTCTTCCTGCCCTTAGCTCCGGGCAGGAATGATATTTCGGCTCAGACGATTTCAGCTTGGCTCCGCGGAATCATCAGATCCGCATACAAGGACCTCTCGACAGAGGGAGCAACGCGGCTGAGGATTCGAGCACACGAGGTCCGGGCTGTCTCAACGAGCGTAGCATTCGATCGCAACTGCGCCGTGCGGGACATTGTGGCGGCGGTGGGCTGGCGGTCCGAATCTACTTTCGCCCGCTTTTACTTCCGCGACCTCTCCGGCCAACGGCAGAACCTGAGACTGGTGGGTGATGTCGCAGTCGCGCAACACTCCCTCCCGGCGCTGGATGCGCCATAGGTAATTCTTAACTGAAATTGTCGGGAGTGTTCGCTTGACTGGGACCTAGCTAAGCAGTTACCCCATGGCTGCGCATTTGCCACGGCACCCTCCTCCTATTCGCCATTCTTCCTATCAGTAATACCATCGGTAAAGTTTTTGAAGAAACAAATGTATTTTTTCTTAAAATAAATTTTTTCGAAAAATACTTACCGATGGTATTACTCAGATTTCCCTCCCACCTTCCCTGCTTGCCGTCTGTCTGTTAAGATGGAACTTGGAAATAACGCCCTCTCGCGAGATCGGGAAGGGAGGCTATCTGGAGGAAGGGAGGCCACTCATTGGATGGGGCATCTGCTGGCTAGAAGTACGTCTTTGGTTTGTGTAGCAACACACAACAATTTTGGAGACTGAAATTGGCAGGCTAAGTATATCTTCCTATCAGTAATACCATCGGTAAGTAGTTTTCGAAAAAATTTATTTTAAGAAAAAATACATGTTTCTTGCCTGTGCCCTCCGTAAGTCTCTGCGCACCTGTGACGGTGGTTTTCGTCGCCAGTAGCCGGTCGGTGCAATGTCGGTTTGCTGTTGGTCTCTGTCCGCTGAACACAGCCGTAGTACGAACACCAGGTTGGTCCCTTCCCCGGTCAATTTCCATGATGTGGTGTGATGGCTGGACAGTACAGACAGCAGGGCAGCTTCTGCAGCTGACGGGAGTCCGGTGACGGGCATTTTGTCATTGTTTGACAGCAAAAATATCTCAATTTCTGGACGCCAGAAATTTTGTGTCGCCACCTTGCCAAGGGCAAGCAACTCCCGTTACACACAGAGAGAGAGAGAGAGAGAGAGAGAGAGAGAGAGAGAGAGAGAGTTCAGACAAGTCACACTTTGGTTGTCAATCTGCTGCATTCAGCAGAAAAAGCTATATTCTCCGTTACAATACATTATCAAATGATCATACAAATAAATAAATAGATATATATGTTTTTCTGTGTGTGAGAGCGATAGAGCGAGGGAGACAGGATTTTGCGCAATAGCTCACCAGTTAAAGAATCAGTATCATGGAAAGGACACACACACTGTCACAACACATTTAGAGGAGAGAGCAAAATGAGTTAATGTATTTTAAGGAACATACAGATGATGCAGGTTTTCTTAAATAAATCTGTGGACCCTCTATAATGCTCAGATGGGGGTCTGTGTACCCTCTAAAATTTGTACCTGGGGGTCTACAGACCCTTTAAACTGTTGTGAAAACGGAAGCCCTGACTATGACAGATCAAGTGTGGTGCCAGAATAGCTTGGTGCCTGAGGTGCCAAGCTATTCTGGCACCATCCTTGAACTAAAATGGTTGATGCAGCCTTCATAGGGCAATAAGAGTATTAAGAGAATTTAGTCTCAGGATGAAATGGGTTCATACAGTTGGTTGCCTTGGCAGGTTTGACAGTAGTGAAGGGGAGAACAGATAAATCAGAGGTAGGTCAAATCTCCTCGTGCTGGGACCATATGGCGTTGAGGCGCGTCCCCTAGGGGGTGGATAGGGGGTCCCTCGCGAGAGGGGTGCACCGAATGAAATAAGGTGCCGTGAACCAACATGGTCTAAGGGGAGGTGACCCTGACAGAAAACCCCTGGTCCTCCTAGTAAGGGGGTTGGGCGTGGGGGTAGCTTCCCCACCCTGCAAATAAGGAAATAGCTACAAAAACGCCGATGAAAAGACAAACAGCAATTCCTTTCCTGGAGGAGGAAGGTTCTTCTACCAGAAGATTTATGACGTCCTGTGGTGAAAGCCGGAAGTCTTCGGAAGCCACAGGACCGAGCCGCCTCTCTCTATCCAGGGACACAACCATGGGCACATGGAATGTCAAGACCATGTACCAGAGCGGCAAGGCCGCCCAGATAGCAGCGGAAATGCAAAAGTACCACCTTTACCTGCTAGGTATCAGTGAAGCCAGATGGACGCAGTCTGGCCAGAAAAGGCTGTTAAGTGGGGAGATGATTCTGTATTCAGGTCATGAAGAGGAGAATGCCCCCCCATACAGAAGGAGTAGCATTCATGCTGTCACCAGTGGCATAGAGAGCGCTGATGGGCTGGGAACCTCTTGGGCCAAGAATTATCACAGCAGCCTTTAGAACCAAGAAAAAGATCAAGCTCAACGTCATCCAGTGTTATGCGCCCACTAATGACAGTGACGAGGAAGAGAAACAAGAGTTCTACGACCGACTCCAGAGTGCTGTGGACAAATGTGCGGAGCGAGACATCACCATCGTCATGGGCGATTTTAATGCCCAAATAGGGGAGGACAACACCGGATACGAAGAGGTGATGGGGAGACAGGGACTAGGGGAGATGAGTGAGAACGGGGAGAGGTTTGTAGACTTTTGTGCTCTAAACAGACTTGTCATTGGAGGCAGCATCTTCCCACACAAAAGAATACACAAAGCAACTTGGGTCTCACCTGACCATACTACACAGAACCAAATAGACCATATCTGCATTAGCAAGAAATTTAGAAGATCCCTTCAAGATGTTCGAGGCAGGAGGGGAGCAGATGTCGCCTCAGACCACCATCTGCTTACCTTAAGAATAAAGCTCAAGTTAAAGAAAAGCCGCACAGAGACAACAAGAAGACAGCACTATAATGTAGGCCTCCTGAGAGAGACTGGAGTGAGAGAAGAGTTCAAACTGGTGCTGTCCAACCGGTTTCAAGCGCTACAGGAGCTAGTAAATGAAGAGGAGGCGGTCACCACAGCAGCAGTAGAAGGCAGTTAGAGAGGCGAGAACTCAACCTGCAAAGACACTGTAGGGTTCAGGAAACACCATCACAAGGACTGGCTGTCGGCACAGACCTTGGAGAAGATAGAAGTGAGGAAGCAGAAGAAAGCAGTTGTCAACAACAGTCGCACGTGAGCAGCCAAAGCAAGGGCACAGGAGGAATACTCGGAAGCCAACCGCGAGGTGAAGAGGAGTATCAGGGCAGACAAGAGGGCCTACACAGACAGCCTGGCAGCAGAGGCAGAAAAGGCAGCAGGCAGCGGCAACATGAAACAGCTCTACGACATTACCAGAAGATTGTCGGGCAAGTATGGCCATACAGAAAGACCAGTAAAAGACAAAGAAGGCAAGCCTATTGCAGACAGAGCAGACCAACTCGACAGATGGGCCGAGCATTTTGAAGAGTTACTGAACAGACCCACCCCACCCGACCCCCCAAACATCCAGCCAGCAGAGACCGACCTACCCATCAGCTGTGACAGACCCAGTCGGGAAGAGATCAGAAGAGCAGTGGCATTTTTGAAGAACGGCAAAGCAGCAGGGCCAGATGGCATCCCAGCAGAGTCTCTGAAAGCAGACCTAGAGACAACAGTAGAGATGCTGTACCCACTGTTTGGAAAGATCTGGGAAGAGGAGGTGATGCCGGCTGATTGGAAGGAGGGGTACCTAATCAAGCTTCCCAAGAAAGGCGACCTCTGCAAGTGTTCCAACTACAGAGGAATCACGTTGCTGTCAGTACCAGGAAAGGCCTTCAACAGGATCATCCTGGAGAGAATGAAGAGCTCCGTTGACCCCCAGCTGAGAGACCAGCAAGCAGGATTCAGGAAAAACCGATCATGTACAGACCAGATCGCCACTCTCCGCATCATCGTGGAACAGTCTCTGGAGTGGAGCTCCCCGCTGTACGTCAACTTTGTGGAAAACTTTGTGGATTACGAGAAAGCATTTGACAGCGTGGACCGAGAGACTCTGTGGAAACTCCTACGACACTACGGTGTACCCACAAAGCTCGTCCGCCTGATCAAGAGCAGCTACGAAGGCATGACATGTTGCGTGATCCACAAAGGGCAGTTTACCAGGGAGCTCCAGGTCAGAACCGGTGTCAGGCAGGGGTGTTTGCTGTCTCCGTTCCTCTTCCTACTGGCCATAGACTGGGTCATGAAGAGGACCACAGAGCACAGACAAAGTGGAATAGAGTGGACACTGTGGACACAGCTTGACGACCTCGATTTTGCAGACGACTTGGCTTTACTATCCCACACTCATCAACAAATGCAGGACAAGACCACGAGGCTTGCTGATATCTCGTCCCAAGTGGGCCTCACCATCCACAAACAGAAAACAAAGACAATGAGGCTGAACGCAACCAGGGAAGAACCAGTCTTGCTTGCTGGCACCCCGTTGGAGGAGGTAGAGTCCTTCACCTATCTCGGGAGCATCATAGACAAAAAAGGTGGCAAAGATGCAGATGTCAGAGCACAAATCAGTAAAGCCAGAGCAACCTTTCTCCAGTTGAAAAAAGTGTGGATTTCCAGAGAGCTGTCACAACACACCAAAGTCCGGATTTTCAACTCCAACGTAAAAGCAGTTCTCCTATATGGAGCAGAGACTTGGAGATTGACAAAAACCACAGTCAACAGAGTACAGATCTTCATAAACAGTTGCCTTAGAAGAATTTTGAAAATCCACTGGCCAGAGAAGATCAGCAACGTCAGACTCTGGGAGAGAACAGAGCAGATAACAGCAGAGAATGAAATTGGGCGAAGAAGATGGGGATGGATTGGTCACAGTCTGAGAAAGCCAGCTTCCAGTATTACTAGGCAGGCATTGTCATGGAACCCCCAGGGAAAGAGGAAAAGAGGCAGGCCGAGAAACACCTGGCGTCGAGACCTCCAAGCAGACATCAAGAGACTGGGAACCACCTGTAGTAAAATCGAAGAAGAAGCACAGGACAGGAGTCGCTGGAGGTCTCTCGTCGATGGCCTATACCCGGGGAGGGGTGAAAGGCGTAAGTGAGTGAGGTCAAATCTGCCTGTGTTTCAATGAAAACTGTGGATTAAAAGCCCTGTCCAGGCATTTAATCTACTGTTTGCATCATAACACATACAAATTTTGACCTACTTCTGATTTCTATTTCTGAAATCGTCTATTACCCCTCATACAGAACTGAAAATTTGACGAAAGCTATCCAAGTAAAATGTACATTTAGTGGGAACTTGGTCTACAAACACACTAGTGAGGGAAAAATCTTAGGCCCACATGAGAGTCTCTGTCATACACCAGCACATATCAACCACCCTGTCTGAAGAAATCATAGTCACACATACAAACACACAATTCTCACCATCTGGGACAGTCACTGTCACAGGACTAGTGATGGGCCCAACCCCTTCACTGTTACGAGCCTGTATTTTGAAAAAGTAGGCTGAGTTGGGGTCAAGGTCTTTGATCGAGGTGGACAAGTGGTTGCCCTTAACGACTGATGTTGCCCACGCATCATCAGGCAAGATGGGGTCCTTGGAGTAGAAAATCACATACCCTGAAACAGACACAAGAACTTTCAAGAAAAGCCAGAAGTTAGTTAGTTAGTTAGTTGGGTTTAACGCTGAGCAGGCAACTAAGGCCATCTCACGGCGGGAAGGGTAAAAATCTGGTCAGCCAGACTAAAAGAAAGGTCTTAAGACATGATGTAAATATACCTTAAAAATATGTCAGGCTAAAATGTTGCACAGGTCTTTAAAGAAAACGTCGGAAGACTCTCAAAAAGGTCAAAATAATAGAAACATCATAATCTATAAACGCTCAAATCTTATTAAAAATATGGCACTCTCTCAGAAAACTGAAGATCTTGTCCGGGGGCACATCCCGGAACAAAACCTTCAAGGAGTCTGCCGTGAAATGTTTATACCTTGTGTCGATTAGATCAGCACAAGACAACAAAAAGTGTTGAACAGAGTACTGCTCGTCGCAGGCATAACTCCTGTTTAAGTAAATAAGAGTGCGTAACATACGTGTGGCCGATGTGGAGCCGAGCCAGGACAGTCTCCTCACGGCGGCTGCCGCAGCGATAAGGTAGACCGTCGGACAACTTAGGAAGGGCTTCATGCAGCTCGTTAGCTTCCTCTTTGTCCCACTCGGACTGCCACTCACGGGCTATGTACGCACTAGCCACATGTCTAAAATCACTATAAACAGTCTGTGTGTCAGGGACAGGGTCATTGCGGGCATCGTCGGCAGCAGAATCTGCGATCCTGTTGCCTTCGATGCCCACATGCCCTGGCACCCAAATAAAAATGATATCATAATATTCCTTCATCAAGTCCGCGTGGAGCTCTCTGATCTGCACCAGCAGTGGGTGGTCATTTCCCGTGCCCTAAAGGGCCTGCAAGGCAGAAAGAGAGTCAGACAGAATCAGGAAGTTCCTTTCTCTAGATCGATAAGCATGCCTGAGTGCCAGCAGAACCGCCTGCAGTTCCACACTAAATACAGATGAGTGGTCTGGGAGGCGGTGCTTAAATGGGCGTCTAGGATGGCGAGAGGACACTGCGGCCGCAGCCACTCTCCCATCCTCAGACTTTGACCCATCGGTATAGATGCGACAATAGCCAGGAAAAATTGAAAGCAGTTCATTGAGGCTCTGTTGGTATATGGCTGGTGGAGTAGAGTCTTTCTTGTGGGCAGTCAGGTCCAGCAAGATGTCAGGAACTGGTAAGAGCCAAGGTGGAGTGATGTGTTGCAGGGATTCCGAAACTCTGTCCAGGTCCAATCTGGCCGCCTGCAGATGAGGTCGGACACGGAAAGAAAGTGGACGGACAGCTCCCGGATGGGTATCGTAAATCTCTGCAAACGATGGTTTAAAAACACAATCATAGGCAGGATTGTCTGGATGGGCCTTCAGTTTCAGAACGTAGCTGAGCATGAGGCGGATGCGGCGGAGCTTGAGAGAAGGCTCCCCTGCCTCGGCATACAGACTAGGAACTGGAGACGTCCTGAAGGCCCCAAGACATATCTGCAGACCCTGATGGTGAATTGTGTTCAGACGCTGTAGCACAGACTTGGAAGCTGAGCCATACACCACAGAGCCGTAATCCAGTTTGGACCGAACAAGGGCCCAGTACAGACGAAGTAAGACAGTACGGTCCGCACCCCAGTCAGTACGACCGACGACACGAAGAATATCGAGAGCCTTCTGACAAGAGGTTCTAAGGTAATTAATATGGTTGTGGAAGGTAAGTCTTTTGTCAAAAATGACTCCCAATAACTTTGCCTCCTCGGCCACCTTAATTGGCACTCCAGCAATGCTCAGGCTAGGTTCTGGAAAAAATTTCGTCTGGTTAGTAAAATGCACACAAACAGTCTTGGAGGGCGAGAACTTGAATCCATTGAGAGACACCCACCGCTGGATGCGATCAACGCACAGCTGCAAGCGCCTCTCAAGGGACGCAAGTCCTCGACCACATGCGCACAAAGCAAAGTCGTCAACAAACAAAGAGCATTCAGAATCATCCTTGATGGCCTTTACAATGTTATTAATTTTAATACTAAATAAAACAGGAGATAGAATGCTGCCCTGTGGGACACCCATCTCCTGTTCAAAGGAGTCGGAGAGGGTGGAGCCCACACGGACATGGAACGACCGGTTAGTCAAAAAATTGTGAATAAAAACGGGCAGGTGCCCTTTAAAACCCATGTCCAACAAGTCAGACATTATGCCATACTTCCAGATAGTGTCATACGCCTTCTCAAGATCGAAGAAAACTGCATAGACATGCTGCTTGTTGACAAAAGAATCTCGAATAAATGATTCAAAGCGGACTAAATGGTCAGTTGTACTATGGAAGCGCCGGAAACCGCACTGGAGGTCTGTGAGGAGACCCTGTGACTCAAGATGCCACACCAGGCGGGCATTGACCAGGCGCTCCATAGTTTTACATAAACATGATGTCAAAGCGATAGGCCGGTAGTTGCTCGGGTCGGAAGGATCCTTACCCGGCTTGGGGATCGGTACAACCACAGCCTGGCGCCAAGACGGCGGAAAATGACCAGTTCTCCAGATATGGTTAAAGGCCTTGAGAAGTACAAGGAGTGACCTCTCAGGCAGATGCGTTAGGAATTGATAGTGGACGGTATCTAGGCCAGCAGCAGAGTCATTACATTTCTGCAAAGCTTGCTGCAATTCTGATAATGTAAATGGGACATTATAGTCTTCTGAGTTATCGGACTTAAAATCACAAATACGAGACTCTCGCTTCTCCTTCTCTCTCTGGAAGAAAGGTGAATAATGCTCCGTTGAAGAATTATGGGCAATGGTGGAGGCAAGCAAATTGGCCACAGCTTTTTTATCTGTAACCAAGCTGGCACCATCTCTAAGATGGCCAACAGAAGCCGAGCCACCCCTGCCCCTAATTCTCCGAACAGCCTTCCATACTTTCTGAGTCGGAGTCCGAGAAGTTAAAGATGAGACGAAGTGTCTCCAGGAAGCACGGCGTTCACGTTTAAAAATGTAACGGGCTTTCGCCCTCTGTCTTTTAAAGGTTAAAATATTCACTTGCGACGGATTACGGAAAGCACGTCGCTGAGCAGATTTGCGCGCTATTTGGGCCTTGCGGCACTCTTCGTTGAACCATGGTACTCTCAGCTTTCGAGGGACTGATGCGGAAGTTTTAGGGATGGTTTCACCCGCTACGTCCAACAAAATAGTAGTAAAAGAAGAAATAGGTTCTTCAGATGACATGACCACCTCCTCTGTAATACGAGACAGAGGGAGGCGAACAGAGGCCAGTTAGCTTTCTTAAGATTCCAGCGCCCCACCGGCGGATCCTCCCCACAGCTGACCGATGACAGGACTACTGGGAAGTGGTCACTACCACACAGGTCATCGTGAACCTTCCAGTCAAAGTCCAGCATGAGAGAAGGATCACACACAGTGAGGTCTAGAACAGAACTAGATCCTGAACCTGGGTTAGAGTATGTAGGTGAACCATCGTTAAAGACACACAGGTTAAGTTGAGAAAAAACATCTTCTAACATCTGACCTCTGCCATCATAGTGGTCACTACCCCAAAGGTGAGCGTGACCGTTAAAATCCCCCATGAGAATAAAGGGAGGGGGCAGTTGATCAACTAAATTAAAAAAATCATTACTACAGACCCGCAGGGATGGTGGCAGGTAAATACTGCATATAGTTATGGTCTTCTTCAAGGTAACCCGAGCTGCGACAGCCTGAAGACAGGTGTCGATGCTAACAGGGCTACATAAAATTTGGCTACTAATGAGAAGAGCCACTCCACCCGAGCGCCTCTCCGAATCAGAGCCTTTATGTATAACGTTAAAACCATTAAAGGACACAGGGTCAGAAGTCTTCAGGTAAGTCTCCTGAAGAGATATTACTGAGGGGTTATAGTACTTGACTAAAAGACGTAATTCCTCAAAGTTAGCTTGAAAACCACAACAATTCCACTGAAGCAGAGAGTCCATGATTATGTCTTATCTGGAGGTGTGGAGTTTTTCCCCCCTTTTTCCTTTGCCTTGGAAGGAGTCGGAGAAACAGAGGGGGGCCGGCTCCCGGGCCTCCTCTGGTTCTTAGGAGATGAAGGGGGTGGAGCTGCCGCAGCATCGGCAACTTCCACTCCCTCCATCTGCTCCTCCAATGAAGCATATTTGTTTTGAAGGGGGACATCAGTGTTCCCCTTCTGGGCCCGTGCGCACGGCGGTCCCATAGATTTCTTAGACTTCTGGTCCTGGGCAGCGGTCCTGCCGCTAGAGTTAGCAGCCTTAGAAGGCTGACCAGAGCCAGAAACCTTTGGCGTTGACAAACTAGCAGGTTTGGGTGGGGGCTGAGGCTTAGGGGCAGCAGAAGGCGGTGCCACCGGACCGGTAGCGTCCGCCCTCTGCGTTCCCTGGCTCCTCGTCACCACCGGAGGAGGGTTACTCTCCAGGGGCGAGAGGATCCGAGGATCCGAGGCTTCGCCCCCAACCAAGAAGTTGGGGTTTGACAAGAGAAGTCTTTGGTGGGGCGCTTGCCTACCACCGCAGCACTGAAAGTATACACAAAGTTGTTATTTGAGTTTGGCGCAGCCTCAGCTGCACCAGGACCGTCAACCAGTTTTTTTGCGTCCGCAAAGGACAGCCCCTTTTCCACACGCACCTGCTGAATCCTGCACTCGGAGATCCAACTTCTTGTCCGAAGCCATATGCGCCCCCTGGCAATTCACACACAGGGGGATGGCTGCGCAGGACTCAGCAGAGTGTCCGGGCTTAGTGCAACGGGCGCATAGAGCCTCTGCCTGGCAGCATGTCTTCTGCCCATGGCCATACTTTTGGCACTTAAAGCACCGGTGGGGGAGAGGGACGTACTTTTTCACTTTTAGGGAGTAGTAACCTCCCCAGATGGTAGTAGGAGCTGTGGGGGTGCCAAACGTCAGGATGATGGTAGGGAGACGGATCTCCCTACCACCTCGTTTGGAAATGAAGCGCCTGACGTAGGTCACCCCCTGTGACTTAAGGTTCCGTACAAGTTCATCTTCAGACAGTTCGGCCAATGCTTGATCTTTAATCACTCCTCTAGAGGAATTTATTGTTTTGTGGGGAGTGACCTCCACTGGAGTGTCTCCGATGGAGGAGAGCCTCAGTAGCCCATTGGAGTGTGCCCGGGTACGGCACTCTACCAACAAGTCACCAGACCTGAGGCGCTGGGCCTCAGGCCTGCCAACACGGCTCCTGAGGGTCTCCCCTACCAGGAAAGGGTGCAGCTTGGAAACAGGCTTCTCTTTAACTTTGCTGTGGACAATGAGAAAGCGAGGCCAGACGGCCGAAACCTGAGGCGTCGCTTCCCCACAATCGGAGTCGCTATCATTTTCAAGGTCAATGTCAGTGGCTATGTGCCGCTTTGGTGCCAGTTTTGGTTTTTTGATATTTTCCATATTATAGTATGATAGATATTCATCCCCCGGGGGTCCCCGCCCGCCACCGAGCCCAACAAGGGAAAGTGCAATTGTCGGCGGGTCTCCAGCCGATGCACAATGGAGACTGCCCGAAAGATATACTCAAGGGGGTAAGCCCGATTGAATCGTTTGAGCCACCGCCTTCTATCACACTGTTAAATGCAGGGGAATACTGGCGTAGAGCACCTAATCAGCATCAGAGGCTATAGCAGGGCGCTCCGTATAACAACCCGCATGTCAACAGGGGGATAGGGCTTGACGTGACAAGAGCCGATTGACTAGGCCGGTACGACTAGCCTCCCGTTTAGGCAGAAGTCAAGGCCAAAGTGGAGTGTTTCAGCCACCAGGATCCTCTTCTCCCCCGACACGGGTCTCCAAGCATGGCAAACACTTGGGATCCAAAGGACCAAAAGCTCATGAGTATTTTTAAGGACCAATCCAACATGGTAAGACCTGGGTTAGCACAGCTCCTTAAAAACTGGACCAGTGAAAAAGACTGAACAACATATCTGCTGACATCAAGTCCTAATCCTGGACAAAGATGGCACCCGTCTGCTAGCCCACTCAGTCAGGGACTGAGGGGACTACCCACCCACGCCACGTGGAGGCCGGTGCCGGGTAGGCAAAAGCCAGAAGTGTGTGGTCTGAAGTATGCTAAAATCTTTGTTGAATACTGTCTAGTACTTGACATGTTTTAGTTGGGAGGCCTTATCAAAGACTTTGCAGGAGAAATATAGATATAAGCCATCTGAATTAATCCCCTGACTGCTACTGATGATATTGTTTGGTGGCAAAGTATTTTTCACAGAGTGATCTCATCGGAAGCAGTCATAAGGTTATACATTAACTCATTTAAGACAAGCCGCATACGGATATGCGGCTAAAGCCGCGTATCCGAATGCGGTACGTCTCAAATGTGTTAACCCTCTGAGTCCTGAAACACTACAACAAAATATGTATTGATCATGATAGTTCTAGGATGGTGCCAGGACAGCATGGCACCCCCAGGTGCCAAGCTATTCAGCAATACCCTTTAACTGTCATGGTCAATCTCACTACTGAAATGCAATGTGGTGTTCAAAGGACAACTTCCAAATTTGAGAATCTCAACCATAGGGAACAAGGTAATATGTGAAAAGAATGGCTTCATTGTTGAATAAGGCACTATCCACCTACTCCAAAATGTAGAGATGCACTACCCACCTACTCCAAAATGTAGAGATGAATGCAGAACACAGGACAATATAGTTTGAACAATGTTTAAATTACAACTTTCAAATCTGGGAATATCAACCCTAGGGATCAAGGTGTTATGTGAAAAGAAATGGCTTCTTTGTTGAATAAGGCACTATCCACCAACTCCAAAATGTAGAAGATTGTAGAACATTTAGCAAATCAATCCGCCAATGACTTACCAGTAATGGGTCCATTTGGTTCCTCAGGGGGTTGCCATGTGAGCGAGACTGTGGTGGGATCTGACCTCACAATATCAGCAGTGAACTCGGCTGGCTTGGATGATGGTGCTTGTTAAAAATATCAAGCAAATAATGTATTTATAAACCATACTCTACTGGGAATAGAGCTGAGGGAGAAAGACAGTGAATCACAGACTGCAGATATGGCAAATATATTAATTCATTTAATAATAATAATAATAATAATGAGTATTTATATAGCGCTTAATCTTACTCAAAAGCTCTAAGCGCTTTACAACCTGTACACAAAAATAAAAATACAATGACATACGCACATAACAAACAAAGCACAATGCCCGAACACACCACTTTTACAATAAACTAAACAACAATACATACATAATAATTTATATTCTAATTAACATTCAGTCTAAACAAGGAGGATTGCAGAACTACAACTAAGGCATCAAACACTGGCAGTTATTCAAAGTAAAGCTTGAAGAGGTGAGTTTTCAACGACCTCTTGAAGTCAGAGACAGACTCACTGTTTCTGACCTCAAGAGGAAGTGTATTCCATAACACTGGGGCTTGATAAACAAAAGTGCGCTGACCAAATGTTTTAGTTTGGACAGAAGGTACACACAACTTCCGTTTATCAGAAGAGGAGCGGAGCTCACGAGAGGGTGTATACACATGCAGCAAAGAGGACAAGTATTCTGGGCTGGTGCCTGAAAGGCAGTTAAAACAGATTGACATAACTTTATATTGAATACGTGAGGACACAGGTAGCCAGTGAAGGGACTTCAAGATGGGTGTGACATGCTCAGTCTTACGGACTCTCACAACAAGCCGGGCTGCATTGTTCTGAATTTTTTGGAGGCGATCAATGAGATACTGAGGGCAGCCACAAAGCAAAGAGTTACAATAATCTAGCTTGGACAGCACAAATGCACAAACTAGTGCCCCAACGCCCTACAGCAGGAGATGGTTTGACCATGATAATTCAAGGGTAGTGACAGATGAGCTTGGCGCCTTCAGGCGCCAAGCTCATCTGGCACTACCCTTGAATTTTCATTGTCAATCCATCCCCTGCACCTTGTGCACAGTCATTAGGTGACGCCTCCAAAATGTGAGAAATGAATTTTTCTCTAAAATGTATTTTTTTCGAAAAATACTTACCGATGACATTATTGTTAGGGACGTGTCTTAGCTACCACAATTTTAGCCAAAATTGGTTGTGTACCTGTAAGGCAGGGGAGGCAACAAGGGGCGGCCTATTTTAGGCCGTATCCCGAGTACTTACTTACTTACGCCTGTCACCCCTACCCGGGTACAGGCCGTCGACGAGAGACCTCCAGCAACTCCTGTCCTGTGCTTCTCCTTCGATTCTACTCCAGGTGGTTCTCAGTCTCTTGATGTCTGCTTGGAGGTCTCGACGCCAGGAGTTTCTCGGCCTACCTCTTTTCCTCTTTCCCTGGGGGTTCCATGACAATGCCTGCCTAGTGATACTGGAAGCTGGCTTTCTCAGACTGTGACTGATCCATCCCCATCTTCTTCGCCCAATTTCATTCTCTGCTGTTATCTGCTCTGTTCTCTCCCAG
The DNA here is from genome assembly GCA_036245525.1 of Semisulcospira habei. Taxonomy (NCBI): domain Eukaryota; kingdom Metazoa; phylum Mollusca; class Gastropoda; family Semisulcospiridae; genus Semisulcospira; species Semisulcospira habei. Next base: position 159,104,819 of record BTPG01000006.1, on the reverse strand, counting down.
AGTCTGACGTTGCTGATCTTCTCTGGCCAGTGGATTTTCAAAATTCTTCTAAGGCAACTGTTCATGAAGGTCTGTACTCTGTTGACTGTGGTTTTTGTCAATCTCCATGTCTCTGCTCCATATAGGAGAACTGCTTTTACATTGGAGTTGAAAATCCGGACTTTGGTGTGTTGTGACAGCTCTCTGGAACTCCACACTTTTTTCAACTGGAGAAAGGCTGCTCTGGCTTTACCGATTCGTGCTCTGACATCTGGATCAGTGCCGCCTTTTTTGTCTATGATGCTCCCAAGATAGGTGAAGGACTCCACCTCCTCCAACGGGGTGCCAGCAAGCAAGACTGGTTCTTCCCTGGTTGCGTTCAGCCTCATTGTCTTTGTTTTCTGTTTGTGAATGGTGAGGCCCACTTGGGACGAGATGTCAGCAAGCCTCGTGGTCTTGTCCTGCATTTGTTGATGAGTGTGGGACAGTAATGCCAAGTCGTCTGCAAAATCGAGGTCGTCAAGCTGTGTCCACAGTGTCCACTGTATTCCACTTCGTCTGTGCTCTGTGGTCATCTTCATGACCCAGTCTATGGCCAGTAGGAAGAGGAACGGAGACAGCAGACACCCCTGCCTGACACCAGTTCTGCCCTTCGTGGATCACGCGACATGTCATGCCATCATAGCTGCTCTTGATCAGGCGGACGAGCTTTGTGGGTACACCGTAGTGTCGTAGGAGTTTCCACAGAGTCTCTCGGTCCACGCTGTCAAATGCTTTCTCATAATCCACAAAGTTGACGTACAGCGGGGAGCTCCACTCCAGAGACTGTTCCACGATGATGCGGAGAGTGGCGATCTGGTCTGTACATGATCGGTTCTTCCTGAATCCTGCTTGCTGGTCTCTCAGCTGGGGGTCAACGGAGCTCTTCATTCTCTCTAGGATGATCCTGTTGAAGACCTTTCCTGGTACTGACAGCAAGGTGATTCCTCTGTAGTTGGAACACTTGCTGAGGTCGCCTTTCTTGGGAAGCTTGATTAGATACCCCTCCTTTCAGTCAGCTGGCATCACCTCCTCTTCCCAGATCTTTCCAAACAGTGGGTACAGCATCTCAACTGTTGTCTCTAGGTCTGCTTTCAGAGACTCCGCTGGGATGCCATCTGGCCCTGCTGCTTTGCCATTCTTCAAAAATGCCACTGCTTTTCTGATCTCTTCCCGGCTGGGTCTGTCACAGCTGATGGGTAGGTCGGTCTCTGCCGGCTGGATGTCGGGGGGGTCGGGTGGGCTAGGTCTGTTCAGTAACTCTTCAAAATACTCGGCCCATCTGTCGAGTTGGTCTGCTCTGTCTGCAATAGGCTTGCCTTCTTTGTCTTTTACTGGTCTTTCTGTATGGCCATACTTACCCGACAATCTTCTGGTAATGTCGTAGAGCTGTTTCATGTTGCCGCTGCCTGCTGCCTTTTCTGCCTCTGCTGCCAGGCTGTCTGTGTAGGCCCTCTTGTCTGCCCTGATACTTCTCTTCACCTCGCGGTTAGCTTCCGAGTATTCCCCCTGTGCCCTTACTTTGGCTGCTCTCGTGCGACTGTTGTTGACCGCTGCTTTCTTCTGCTTCCTCGCTTCTATCTTCTTCAAGGTCTGTGCCGACAGCCAGTCCTTGTGGTGGTGTTTCCTGAACCCTACAGTGTCTTTGCAGGTTGAGTTCAGCGCCTCTCTAACTGCCTTCCACTGCTGCTCTGTGGTGACCGCCTCCTCTTCATTTACTAGCTCCTGTAGCGCTTGAAACCGGTTGGACAGCACCAGTTTGAACTCTTCTCTAACTCCAGTTTCTCTCAGGAGGCCTACATTATAGCGCTGTCTTCTTGTTGTCTCTGTGCGGCTTTTCTTTAGCTTGAGCTTCATTCTTAAGGTAAGCAGATGGTGGTCGGAGGCGACATCTGCTCCCCTCCTCACTCGAACATCTTGAAGGGATCTTCTAAATTTCTTGCTAATGCAGATATGGTCTATTTGGTTCTCTGTTGTATGGTCAGGTGAGACCCAAGTTGCTTTGTGTATTCTTCTGTGTGGGAAGATGCTGCCTCCAATGACAAGTCGGTTTAGAGCACAAAAGTCTACAAACCTCTCCCCGTTCTCACTCATCTCCGAGCCTAGTCCCTGTCTCCCCATCACCTCTTCGTATCCGGTGTTGTCCTCCCCTATTTTGGCATTAAAATCGCCCATGACGATGGTGATGTCTCGCTCCGCACATTTGTCCACGGCACTCTGGAGTCGGTCGTAGAACTCTTGTTTCTCTTCCTCGTCACTGTCATTGGTGGGCGCATAACACTGGATGACGTTCAGCTTGAGCTTTTTCTTGGTTCTAAAGGCTGCTGTTATAATTCTTGGCCCAAGAGGTTCCCAGCCCATCAGCGCTCTCTGTGCCACTGGTGACAGCATGAGTGCTACTCCTTCTGTATGGGGGGCATTCTCCTCTTCATGACCTGAATACAGAATCATCTCCCCTGACATGTTAATACAGTCAAACTATTACATAATCTGCAGCAATCTGCTGTGCTGGAGCAACATACTAAACAGAAAAATAGGACATTCACATTGACAGCAAATATATATATATATATATATATATATATATATATATATATATAGAGAGAGAGAGAGAGAGAGAGAGAGAGAGAGAGAGAGAGAGAACGAACGGGGATTACCCTTGGGCACGAAGTAGGCTGAGTGTCTAATACACAAAGCCTGCTAAACACCAACCCGAAGGCAAACTTTATATCACCTTCAAGTTGAGGACTACCTCGGGGAAAAACGGGAGGACCCCGGGAAAAAAAACCCAGCATTTAGCACGGTACACAACAAGGAATAAGTCATGAAAAAAAGCAAAAAAAAAAAAATCAAATTCAGTAAGAGAATAATTAGGTATAAGTGGAGAGTAGGTAGTTGTGAAACTGTCTTCAAGGGTAACTAAAAAAATTTAAAAATAATAATAATAAGGGTGGGGGGGGGGGGGAGAGAGAGAGAGAGAGAGAGAGAGAGAGAGAGAGAGAGAGAGAGAGAGAGAGACGGGGGCGGGGGGGAGGGGGGGGAGGGAGGGGAGGGAAAGAGGAAGGGGAAGAAAGGAAAAGGAAAAAGCATAAAGAGAGGGCTAGAGAGAAGTATTAAGTGGGGGAAGAAAGAGGGAGAGAGGTAGAGAGAGAGAGAGGGAAAAAAAAAAAAAAAAAAAGGGGTGGGTGGGGGCGGAAGACAACCAGCCAGAGACACCAGCCCCACCCAACAAGCACCCACCAGCTCACAGAAAAACACACAGGCACGCAACAAGACGACCAAATACATCCCCAAGGGATGCACACGATCGCCCGCCCCAAAACCGCGTAATACTCTGTGAGCCGGAGACCGGGCGCCCGACAGGGAAGGGCAAGGGATCCAACTAAACATTCGGCCAGCGCTGAGCAAAGTCCCCAAGGGAAATGTACAAATCAACCAGCGCCAACCTCACCTAACTGGTTAGTGAGTAGTAAAACAGTGAGGTAAAGGTACAGTTAGCAGACACAAGCAAGGTAAACAATGTTAATCTTTCATATTCATCCCGAGTGGCGCCACAGTGCCCAGTTTATTAATCAGAAATTTTTCACGGTCTTTCCTGGCCCAGACAGTACTCGCTTGCATAAGCCGAATGTCTGAGACGGAGTGGTCGGCTTGATTGAAATGTCGTCCGACCGGTCTGTTGTATTGGTACTTGACAGACTGAAGATGTTCTTTGAAACGGTCGTTGATGGTTCTTTCCGTCTCTCCAACATAGAGTTGGCCGCATTTCACACAGGAGATGACATAAATCACGTTGGTGGTTTGACACGTGAAGTATCTGTCTATGTTTAATTTGTAACGTGGACCAATCACTACGGTGGAAGGGCAAATAAAAGGACACGTCTTGCAATTAGGAACATTGCACGGAGTGGAGCCGGAGTGTCTGGTGGTATGACGAGGCTTGAGAGTAGAGCGAACAAGCATGTCAAGCAAATTAATATCCCTCTTGAAAGCTACCAACGGAGGTTCAGAAAAGATAGCAGCAGATTCTTGACTGGATGACAAAAGACCCCAGTTAGAAAGAAGGATTTTATGAACCGGATTGGTGTGAGGATGGTAGATCATGGTTACAATAGGCCTGTCACTATCAGCGGTAGGTTTAGTCTGCAGTGTACTCGCGCAACTAAGTTTTTTAACCGTTTGGAGAGATCCTTGAACAACAGTATGTGGGTAATGTCTGTCGATGAAAAATCCAGCCATTTCTTTGGATTGAACATCAAAATCTGATTCTTCGGAACATATTCTTTTTAGCCGAAGAAAATGGGAATAAGGGATGCTGTTTTTAGTTTTGGGGTTGTGAGAAGATCGGTAGTCGAGGTAGGAATGTGAGTCGGTAGGTTTGTAATGTATTGAAGTTTTCAACATTCCGCAGTCAATCCTGATGTTCATGTCCAGAAAGTCGACTGAAGTAGCTGATATAGTGTATGTGAACTTGATGGATGGGTGGATTGATTGTACATTGCTTAACGTCCCGACAGCAACAAGGCTTTCTCAGGACGTGCCTGCACTGCTTGTGAAAAAAAAAAAACAACTAAACAGAACATTGAATGTATGTCGCCAGCCGGTCAAATACGTTAAATAAACCTAACACATGGGGCCTAAATAAAGCTAAGACCATTTAGCAACACACATCCAATATCAAGAGCTACAGGCAGTGCAGACAGTAGGGAGAGTTTTAAAAAGGCAAATACAGGTGAATGGACCTCGGGTAGACAGAAACACATGCCCCAGAATAGAGAGGAAAACTCACCCTGTGGGGCTGACCAGGGTGACCCTGGGAACTAAAAAGTACCTAACCCCACCCAAGTCCCCCAGGGCAGACCCGGGTGGGGGTATGGATGGGTGGAAGTCCTGCACGAAGTGAATGAAGTCTAAAAGTGCAGCTTGGGTCATGTGTGTAGCTCCTAAACCGTCATCGATGTAGCGTTTATACATCTCAGGGACAGGCCCGGTGTATTGCTGAAGAATCTGTTGCTCAAGGAAACCCATGAAAAGGCAGGCATAGCTGGGTCCCATTTTGTGCCCATCGCTACGCCACTGCACTGAGCGAAGGTGACGCCATCAAAGGTGAAACTGTTAAGAGAGAGAACCAATTCAGCCAGACGTAGAAGTGTATGAGTAGGAGGTTGTTTGTGACTTCTTTGGTTGAGGAAGTATGCAAGTGCATTGAGGCCGTCATTGTGTGGTATAACAGTATATAGAGAAGTGACATCAAGGGAAAACAACAGTTCAGGTTTGAAAAGTTGTTTCTGGTTGACTTGGTCTATGATCTCTAGAGCATGGTTGGTGTCTTTAATGTAGGTAGGTAGAGACTGGACAAAGGGTTGGAAGATGATGTCTAGGTATTCGGAGATGTGTTCAGTGGGACAGCTGCAAGCTGACACTATGGGGCGGCCGGGATTGTTGAGTTTGTGAATTTTTGGGAGAAGGTAAAAGTTAGGTTGCTTAGGCCGCTTTTTTATGAGGAGATTAGCTGTGGAAGGAAGCTCTCCTTTAAGAATCATCTCTTTGACTGTCTTAGAGATGCGCTTTTGATCAGCTTGGAGGGAGCATTCGTCAAGGTGTTGGTAGTGTTCTGGGTTCTCTAACTGTCTGTAGGCCTCTT